>JANAVB010028818.1:2385560-2518060 GCA_029216955.1 Iris pallida | reverse complement strand
ACCGGTTGACCAAAAAGTCAACTGTTGACTCAAATGGATCCCGATTGATTCCGTTTGACTTGTATTGACCCAGTTTGACCCAGTTAGATCTAATATGACTTAGTTTGATCCCGTACAACCTAGTTTGACATGTCTTGACCTAGAATGACTTAATAGGATTCAAATTGATTAGATTTTACTTCCTAAACATAGTATTGATACGTCTTGTTCTCTATAGGTCCTCGAGACGCTGCATTTGCTCCGGTTGACGTACCATATCATATTTCAGGCGAGTACATTCTCTGACACTTTTCCAATTTATGCTGATTGATATAATCCATGTAATTAGTGTAGATATGCTTGTTCTCGACACATTGGTCACACGGGTTGGTATTCATGGATCCCGACATGAGGTATTATTCCTTATTGTCTTGGTATGTCTTGTGCAAGCCCCCTTGTAGTTCTTATGCAGTACATGGACGCCGATTCTCGAGAAGACTTGCTTCCTTCTCGTAGAATCCCGCGTCGTGACGTGTCTTGTTTGGATCCACTCTACCAGTCGGGGACGGAGAGTATTAGTGTAGACATGTGGTCATTATCCACCTTGTTACTCTTGTAGACCTTGTGAGTGTTATTCATACACTCCTCGTATGATTAACCAGGCCAGTAGACCTTGTGCAAGACCCAAGTCGGCCACATGTTGTAGCTAGTATTCATACACCTAGATATATGATTCTTGATTCTTGTACATGCCATGATCAGTTTACTTGCCTTGTTCTAGCTCTAGTTTTACAGCTTACCTTGCCATGATTCTCACATGTACATTCCATGATTTTCTTGTATATACTCTCTATTTACAGATTATAGCTTTTGTCATATCTTGTGAAATGTTGTTAGTGGATTGTACTCGTTCCATCCTGACAGGATATGTTGAAAATATTACAGATACAGATGAGGGAGACTACAGTACCTACTACGGTCCGGATGACGTAGTGGGCATAGACTTGGAGACTTTGGTCCAGCAGGGCTTAGCTCCGCCTGACGAGACCCTACCTATTACTTAGTTAGAGTAGGTCTTTTGTACTGGACATTGTCTCCAGCTACTTTTGAGACTGTTATTATTATGGACTGTATTAGAGACTTGGACTGTATATATTCTTGTGTTGGACTTGACAGGTTATATATTATTTTATCGTCTTGTTGTCTTTTCATTTCAGTCTTTACTTTGTTATCTTAGAGTCGTGATTGAGTACTCATATATATATTCATTGCTTGTCCTCCATTCGGAGTTGACCATATTCTCGACAGGTTTTTGTTATATATATAAACTGTTTAGAGTAGAAAAATCTACAGCGTTCCACGCCGATTTTTTTCGGTGAGGGCTGGGCGTTGTCGCGTCACGTGCCCTTTTAGCGGGTGCGGATCGTGACAACATATCAGACAACTACATATCCAACAAGTACATAAATCACAACTACATATCCTTTAAAATATCAAACTTCAAAAAAATAACATAAATAACAACTACATATTCTTTAAAAGTCTGTCCAACAACTTAAGTTTCCAAACAATAAAAATATCCTTCAAGTTTCTAAATAAGAAACATATCCTTACAAAAACATCCAGATTACATCCAACTTATGCCTGAACATCCAACTACATATCATGTCGGGCCTTTGAACGAGACTCCATATTATTCATGAAGGGGAACTCGACCACGTTGTCGATGCGATCAAGCTTGTTGGTGATCGCGACACTAATGTCACTTTGGCAACCTCTCCGGAGTGTCTTGGCCAATTCCTTCGCCTTTTTAGACTGTAAATGAAAGTATAAATGAATTAAGTCTACAAACATGAAAATCTCAGTCTAATTACAAATACGGAACTCACCATCCTCACCAACCCAGCATACAAAATGTTTTTGGAAGAAAGAGCTCCAATAGCTTCGACGGCTACGGGATCCGCGTTTGTAGGGTTCGACAACTTAGGATGTCCGACCCCCAGGAAGTACGACATGTAGTCCTCGCTACAGTCGGCCATCAGGGTGACCAGTCGTCTTTTAGATTCCTGAAGTACATGTCATTGCCACTCGGAGTAAAAAGTCGGTCACCCAGTCGAAATCTGCCGGTTTGTAATTTAAAGGTTTGGTTCCGCGAGGAGGCTCCAACATTCGTAGTGTACGCTTTGGCACAGTTTGCACGAAGTCAAACTGACGAAGTACTCTATCGGGCATGTATGGCTCCGTGATTTCATAGCATGTGATCTTGCCATGAAATAAAAAAACTGGTTGGACCTCACGATTCTGCTAGCGTAAATCCCGGTATGGATTCCAAAAATCTGTAGGAAAACAGTTAACAAAAAAAATTTAACATGAAAAGTAAGTCAAAATTTAGTATCTCTTCTAGCACCAAATTGTCTAGTACTTCACGAATGGAAGCCAGTGTTTGCCAATTTTTGGTTTCCAGTTGGGATAGCCTCCATCGAGACACTCTAGGAAGGTTTTCAACATACTCTGGGTTCAGGTCACCCCATCTGAGCATCGGAAAGTGCTCATATATCCATGCCTATTCAATTTATAAATGAATAGTCAAAAAGTAAACAACAAAATGAAGTATACGAGATTAAATTGTTAGAAGTTTTCTTACATGTAGCAGAGTCTGACAGTCGGCCATTGTCTTAGTCCCGATACGGGATGCGATGCCAAGCTCGCAGTAAAGATTGGCTAGAATACCGCTTCCCCAGGATATATCAATAAAGTCATCCACTTAAGATAAATTGAGCATGTACCTAGCATGTATCGACCTTCCGGATTTGTCCGGAATGTCGACCGCTCCTAGGACGAACAACATGTACGCACGGGCCACCACGTCGACCATATCATCGTCATCGTCATCCACCTCCATATCCATGAAGTGGTCCACCAGAAATGATAGAGGAATTCCATATGACTTCTTGAAGCCTAGAAGAGTTGTAAAACTGGTATCCTGAAGTCCAAGGTGACTTGAGACAAACTGGATGATCTTCTTGTACCATTTCACGGATTTCTTATTGGTGTAATGTTCTTTGGTCATGACGCGCCCGGTCACTGGCAGCTCCAGTATCTGGTAGACGTCGTCAAGTGTAATGGTCATCTCTCCTGCTGGGAGATGAAATGTGTTGGTCTCCGGGTGCCATCTCTCCACAAAGGCGGATATGAGGGCACTATCTATTGTCCTATAGGCATTTTGTGCCAAATTGTGCAAGCCGCTCGGCATGATTTTGCTCTGGACGGCCTCCGATAAGCTTCCAAACTGCCAGGACACGATTTTCTTCCCGTGACTCACAACCCTAAGGATATGATATGTCCTCTATATATCGAACAACAGAAAAATATAACAATTATAAAATACATATATATATATATATAGTATACTAAACTGGTAGCTTACAAACGTAATATACATATCGGGTTCTTCCATATTTCATACGCAATGTGGTTCTCAAAAGAAACCAACATTGAGCAATCGGGCGGACGGACATGCGGCTCAGAAGGACCGGCCTCCTCAGATGGAGTAGAACCGCCTTAACATGATAGGAGTCAGCCAATTGGCACGTCGTCGTCGTCATCGGAAGAACGCGTAGGAGTAGGAGCTCGTTGCTTCGACCGAGCTTGGGGTGCCGATGGCGGCGTCCGAGACCGAGCTTGGGGCGCCGGTTCAAAAATTGTAATCGGACGCTCGAGAGGACGTCCCTCACGTTCCTTCCGCTTTGACGCGGTGGACCGTATTTTTTTGTTAGCGATCGGAGGACTGCAGGACAACGTACAATTATTAAATAATAGAAACGAAAATAGGACTGTTACCCCCCCATATATGAGCATCATGCAGTTACCCACGCCCCTTCATATGAGCAACATAAAGTACCAACCATCCCCCTATTCCCACCCCTATATCTCATTACATTAGGGCTGCCAGGCCTGTGGCAGTCCTAATGTAATTGCTAACTCTTGGCTCACTGACAAGAAGGACAGCAATTTGGCTCTTGAAATGCTCTCCGTTCTGTCTTTTGAAGAGGTATGAGACCCCTTTTTATAGTCGTTTTTGTGCTGGAATGACGTTATGCACCCATGTGAAAAAATACACTAATTTTTATGTAGGCTCATAGTCCTTCTTTGGGCACATAGAGTGTAGGCGCATGCAGACTGTGGGATCATGGGTTGATCGTAGGGTTGACGTGGCCGCATGCTTCGGTACAAGATTGCTCGTGGAGACTGACGTGGCCGTATGCTTTGGTGCACGATTGATGTGGGTTTGATCAAGTCGGGGGCTGTCCTGACTTAGGCACAAAGCCTGAAACAGGGCTATGTTCCCCCTTTTAGAGGAGTCCAGATTGGACGCATAGGGGATGCATGCCATCAACATGGGCTCATAGCTTGCTCTGGTGACTTGGGCGCATGTGGGCTGTCCTGGCTTGGGCGCAAATGTCTTCCTAGCTTGGGTGCATATCACTCCCTGGCTTGGGCGCATAGTTGTCAAGATTGCTGAAATTTTTATGCTTCTACAAGACCCCCTTCAAAGTTTTCGATACTTGAACGAGTTCGAAATACTTTGAAAGAAGCATGGACCGTCTTCTCGTGATACAGTGGGCGCATTGCATAGCTCTCCTTTTGTGCACATAGAGTTTGACAGACTGTCAGAGAGATGGCTGTTGAGATCTTCCTCAAAAATCTGAACTGACTGATTCATCAGACTGGAATTTAAAGAGGTCCATCCTTCATGCGTTGTCCACGTCAGCAAGTGGTAGTCGCATAACGTGCAAGAGACTAGGTCTTCTTGTGAGCGCATAAGCCATAGTAGGCGCATAGTATGTAGTGGGCACATAGGCGCATAGGAGTAGTGGGCGTATAGTGTTTGGCCTATGCCTATAAATAGGCCTTGAAGAGAGAGAAGATTTATTACTCTCTTTTCCTTCAAAACTTTCAAAAGACTTTTTATCTCTTCTCTGCATGAACCATGTCTACCAAGGCCGCCAAGAGATCTGCGAAGGGCAAGGGTGCTGCACCGAGTGGCTCTCCTCTAGCGACATCATCTTCGCTAGTCCAAGACCCGATCCTGGGTGAGGCTACGCCTCAAAATAAAGTCTTGAGCGTTAATTTGTGACGCTCAAACTTTTCCTCTACCTAGGTGCATGTGCCCAAGGCAACATGTTTCTGTGAGCATTCATATACGCCCACAGAAGCATGCGCCCATACTGTGGTGTGTTATGCGCCCACATGCTGCTACATTTTATGCGCCCACATGCTGTTTGTATGTTTATGCGCCCATATGCTGTTTGGGCGCATGACCCTTTGGGCTTATAATCCTTTGGGCGTATAGGATTCCTCCAGCACTTAGTTTTTTTCTGTAGATCCTGAGTCTGACTTTCTCTTCTGTCCTTGCAATTGACATGTTTGTCCCAGAACTTGGTGGAATCCCTTTCGTCTCTGCTTGCCAAGTCCTCGGCACAAGCCTCATAACCAACATGGTCAACAAAGTTCAGGCTAAGATCAATCATAACCAGCCTAAGGAACGAACGATCGCCATACTTGAACAGGACTAGACCTTCCTGAAGCAGATGATTAACGACGAGAAGCTCTTGCTCGAAGGGGCACGTCGTTTCAAGAAGTCGTATTTCCTGTTCGGGAGCAGTGTGGGGTTCGAAGATGGCGAGACGATACGCTTGAGAAGCCCACTGGTGGTCAGGCTGAACAATCAGAAGATATGGCTACCATTGATGGAGCAACAATATCCTTTGTCTGCGTTCACTGTCTTAGCTGCACGATGACAGATAAAATGGAAGCTAACCCCTGAGCTCCCCGGGGTCGTCTCCGAAAGAATACAGTTTGACTTGGGAGATCCGAAGAAGGACACTTTTAAGTGTGTCAGGGGCTCAGCATCTTACTCCATGAGGGGGTTATAACCTGGTGCCGTAATAAACGACATCCCGACTGACCTCCACCCTTATGCTGTCGACACGCTTTGTAATCTGATGATGTCGGGGGACGTGTCGTATCCCGTAGGGAAGATGCGGATGGATGGCTAGAGGTATCCAGTTTCATTCTGAAGCAACCTCACTGACTGGGTTCTTTTCATTTATGAAGCCACCATGAAGACTGCAGGCCTTTTTATGCTATTAGGGCCACCCAATATGGCGTAAAGGTCAACTGGCCAATGTTTGTCTCCTTGGCAAAGTTATACAACCTTCACACTTGTACTTTCTTTACTTCGGGCGGGGAGTTGGGATTGGCTCTCCACGAGATGCAGAAAGTGTCAAAGCTTCCTTGGGGCATAGACCCGTATGAAGAGTACGTGTCTTGTGATGAGGAGCTCCAAGACCTGGAGAATGAGAACTCCGAGATGATGGATGTATATAAGGAGTTATTCTTCTACCTCCTCATCTGCCATAGGATCAACAAGAAAGAAAGGACCGAGGGGGCCAATCCCCACATAAGAGCTTGGATGGGCTACGTCTTCGTTCAAGAAGAAGGAGAGGATCCGACCGCCTTTTCGATTTTAAAATCTATGACCAAGTCCGAGATAGAAGTCCGGATGGCAGATTATGATACAGCAGATGCTGAGGACAATGATGATCCTGAGGGGGAGTTCCCGATTGGCCACTACTTCCATCAAGCTGAATATCCCTTGTCGGAGAAAGCCGTGCTGGCAGGTTTCTTGATGATCTGGCTTCGTGACTGTATAGTCCCTGGGGGTTCAGGGACTATTGAGAGGATGAGCCAGAGCATAATACTTTTGGCTGTGAAGCTAGTATTCGGATACCGGCTTGTCTTGCTTCCTGTGATGGTCTGTGCCACTAAACGGGGTCTACGGGATTTTGTTAGAAATGCGGTGACTCCTGAAGGCAGAACCAACTTCGCCCGGACCGAACTTTTGTATCATTTCTTGATGGGGTGGCTGCTGCTGTACTGTCCTACCCTGATGAACGCTAGGCCGACGACAGACTCTTTGGTGGGAGATGCCTTTCTTCGCAGATTCTATGACACAGACTGGGCCGTCATTGGTGTACCCGCTTGCAGAAGGGCTTTAAGCTTCTTGCAGAACTACGAGTTCTTCAGGGTATCTCCTCCATCCGGCAGTGGCAGTACAGGAGATACCTTAGTGGATGAGGGAGTTCATACCACTAGCTTGACTACTGGGGTATTTTACTGGCTTTAGTCTATTAGGCTGTCGCATCTGGTGCTCAGAAATAGGAACCATGCCTATCTGGAGCCATACCTACTGAGTCATTTCGCACGACGGTTTGGCTACAGCCAGCTCCTTTTGGGAAATACTAGCCCACATTTGGAGTCAATAGGCAGCATAATTGATGGGGCGCGTGCCTGGATATATTACAACGCTGGATGCACGGGGGCAATCTTTACTTTGCCCGCAGATAAGCCCAAGACCCACCTGTGCTATGCTGTCGCCAAGTTTTATGTTCAGATCAATACCTTTTATCCCCGGTATGATCGTGAACAGAGCTTGATATTGGGGACTCGATTTGGCCCCCCTTCTGCAAAACGAGCCCAAAAGGCGCCGAAGGGCCGTAAGAAGGAGAGCGCTGCTCCAGCCGTAAAACCAGTCGTAACACCACGACTGAGGGCTATTCTTAGGGAGCCGACAGTGCCTCCAAAGAAGGACACGAAAGATGATTATACTCTTCCCAATCCTCCATAGGAGAGGAAAGCTTCAACTGAATTGGCCAAGGAGCCAACTTTTAAGAGGAAGAAGAAGACTGTTGCCCTAAGGAGAGCTAAGGAAGTGGGTGCTGGCTCACCTTCCTTGAGAAGGTCTTCCCGGCAAACTGGAAGAAGTAGAACGACGTCGTGGACCGTTACCATTCGGGAGGTAGATCCCTTCCAAGACTCCATAGCCGTTTTGGTCAAGCCATTAGAAGCTTTCTCACCCTTACGTTTGTCCTTTGCACCGGACCTTGAAGTTGCAGCTGAGGCAGGTGCCTTCTCGTCTAAGGAAGTAGACGTGACAACAGTGTCCCCTCCTTGTCCTTGACCGAAAGACGACGTTCATCCTTCCCCAGTCAAGGAGGCTGAATCAAAGGATGATCAGGGCGAATGCTCGGATTATGGTGGCGACCAGAAAGCCAATACTTCTTTCGATATCTCCTTGGGAGCGATGTCTGAAATCGGGGCCATAATAAAAGAGTTGGACGAGAATTAAGTCCAATCGGCTCACCCTCCCACGGGTACGTTATCTTTGTACCTCTCTTCAGATGAGATTTTTCGACTTTGATTTTGCGTGCTTCTCGTGAGGCTGACTGCCATTATATATTCCCTTGTAGACAAGGAGAAGGAACCACTCATATAGATAGCCCAAGGCATTGGGGGAGAAAAAGAGGTTGTCCCTGGTTCCTCTGAATTTGCTGGTGTGGAGGGATCTATTAGTAAGCCGGCATCGACTGCAGTAGGAGAGGTTGAACAGCCTGAGGTGGCTGTTGCTGAATCTGCTTCCGGTCCAGCTGGGGCCGTGGAAGATACCTAGCCTGATACTGCTCGAGGCATCGATATTGTTCTTCTTGAATAACCTAGGCCTGCTCTCGGTTTCCCTGAAGCCAAGACCGATGACTTTGCCTAAGTTGGCGCTGAGCATGCCGAAGGTACGAAATTAAAACTCTTTTGTACTCCCCCTTTTTTGTTACTGATATATATATTATTTTCTTGTCAGGTTCGTCTTCTTGTCAGGCATCTCTTCCTGGAGCGGAAGAACCTCATCAAGCTTCCTCCCCGACGACCTCCACCAAAGACGACAAGATGGCCTATGAAGTTGTCAAAGCTTTCTATTCTATCTTAAAAGTAAAGCTTCCTGGGGTCTTGAACCAAAACGTCGCCTTTGGCCCTGTGAAGGCTGTTGCTGAATATGAGGTGGCAGGCTTTGAGAGCATTGTGGGCTATGAAGAGCGGGCTATGCTCTAAGGAGGGTTCTGAATGATCTGGAGAGTTAGGTGGTCAGATTCTGGGATGCCAAACAACGGAGCCCGACGTCGCTGTTCCGTGCAGAAGACGAGGCCTTAGTCGCGAATCTCGCGAAAGAGGGGGTTACTTTCCAAGCAAGGAAGGATGCCCTCGCTCAAGAGATCAGTGAATTGGCTGATCAATATGAGCAGTTCAACACTGCAAGTGAGGTACGTGCTGCTTTGAAGAATAAGCTGGCTGTACAGATTACTGAGAAATATAATCACATTGCATGGATCCAAAATGAGATTGTTCAACTGGAGGCCAGCTTGAAGACAACGATGTCTGAATATGAGGACTATTTGGTTCAGGCTGCCATGATCGCCATAACTTCCGACCACTTAAAAGAACAGCTGGTGTCACGACCCGCACCCGCTTTTCGGATGCGAACTTGTGAGCAAGCCAGCTACGTATCGAGCAGACTCCAGTCCGACTTGAATACGTAAACGCTTTCTGGACTATGTTATTGTACCTAATCATGGCAAGGCAAACTATATCTCAATCCACAATAAGATTATAAAGCATGAATGAATAATTATGGGTCGTGGTCTGCAGCCCACTAGCATACATGTCCGATAAGACTCCAAGGAAAAAATAATGGGAGTCTATAAACTAGGCTAACAAGCAGGATATCTCATGATAAGGAATAAAAGCACGAGAAGAAAATAAACATAATATCAATACCTGAATCCTGCAAGTGCATCATGGTCATATACCATCCTGCTCTGCTAACTAACTCCATGCAATCGCTAAACCTGAAGAGATCATCAGGTCCTCAAAGGACATAGCAAAATACATATAAATATGCCTATCTAACAGTTCTATCATGCATAAGAATATAAACATGATATAACAGGAAACGAGACAGAAACGGACATGTGGCTACTGACAGGTGACTATGAATACGGATACGGGATCAACTACGCATAAATGAACTGCTGGAAGAATAAGTAAATAAGAGATCAATGGAATACCAAACCCTCGCCCCGAGTGTGGACTCGATAGTTTGTACTAATCACTAACCCTCGCCCCGAGTGTGGACTCGCAGGTTAGTTCAAGACAAGGCACCCTCGCCCCAAATGTGGACTCGCAGGTGTAAACGAATCACTAACTGTCACGACCCGCTCCCGAATAATCGGACACGAGTCGGACACGCCCAGCCTTCGTCGTTAGACACGACGAAGTAAGCTGTACCAGAACTAGGGAAAATCTAACAAGTCAAGTAAATGAGAAGTAAAATCACAGCATCTATAAACGAATCCCAGAATATTCAAATACATGTCTAAGCATTTTATTATTACATTCATCCAGAAATGTACTAAAGTCTGACTAAAGTCTCAAAAGCAGGAAAGGCAACTAAAAGGAAGATATCTAGGCTTCTGCAGCCTCGATGTCACAAGCAGCTCCAGCTGGCTCAAGGAAAGCAGTATCCTGCCCATAGTATGTGTCACATAAAGCCTCCATCTCACCTATCATAACATATCCAGTCAGGAGCGGAGCAAAGCACAGTTCTAGGTAATGAACAATAACATATGGAAAGTAAATGCTAGAAAAACAAGTAGGTAAAGAACAAGTATGTAAAGAACATGAAGATCATGAACTACTGCTATAAAGATACATGAAAGATCACGACAATGTAAGATGCAGTAAAGATCACGACTAATATCAAGATCAGGATCAAGAGAAACTAATGTAAGAACAATATCCTGAACATGTGTTTATATGTTTGAAATACTACTTAGATATGTGACCGGCTTGGGTAAGATCATGAAAGAACATGAAAGGATCCTGGAAGATCATGTAATGGTACGGCTTAGGACCCGCGTGCACAGTGCGAGGCCTAAGCTAAAGATCATGAATAAGTATCCGGGTTTGGTCACATATCCAGAGTATTTCCCCATCCCAAGATACAAGTAAGATCATGAAAGAACATGTAAGATCATGAAAGAACAAGTAAGCTCATGAAAGAACATGTAAGATCATGAAAGAACAAGCTATAAAGAACATGAACGTGTCGCAGTGTGTCAGTAATAATGAACAAGGAAGATGCACTGAACAAAACCATAGAATGTACTTGCCTGGCTCCAGCAATATGGTAGGCAATCTAGCTGGATGTTCTCCTGTTAACAATAATGATGTACAAGTTGATTAATAACTAAACTAGTTGCTTCTAGGTTAATTAAAGAACTAAATCTTATCTTGTTTCTTCCCAAATAAGATCGTCTTATTTGGAGTTTCACAAGTTACTCTACACTAGTTCTATTTACTAACTACTTGTTCTCTTTGGGAAAAACAATGTTAAACACAACCATTGGTTTTACGTGTTTAACACTAAGAGTTTTATAAGTTTATAACCCAAAACTCATTTTAGCATTTGCAACTTATATAAAAGTGGTTTGTTTTATAAACTGGTTTTAACAGTTATTTACAGCAGTAAATAAAGAAAAGTTAACTAATTGATTTAATTATAAAAATTGGTTTTTACGAGGATGTTTCCATCAACTCACAGCAATTAGAAAAATAACATTTTTATTTATTTGAAAAAGGTTTACAAAAATTTACACTACAGACAGTTCTGCCCCCAAAAGCAAAGTCCACAGGCCAACACAGTCACTCGGCCCACTCACCCCAGACCAAGGATCAGTTTCAGACCCAACTTCTAACCAGCCAAATTAACTACAACAGCAGATAAGCCCGGCCCAATCATAGCCAGCCAACCAGCCCACCCACAAATAATACAGTCATCCAGCCCAATTAATAAAAAAATATTACAACATAACAGTATGGCCCAGCCCATACTACAGCCCACAAAGAATATACAGAAAAAGCCCACTGAATAAACACCAACCCGGCCCAACAAATAAAACCACAAACTGCCAAAGTCCACCGCCGGTCAGGCCCGAAGTCTAAGGCCAGTCACGTCAGGTCAGAAATCACATCAGGTCAGAAGTCACATCAGGTCAGAAGTCACATCATCTCCTTGGTGTCCAACACGCACGTCGGACACGGGAAAGAGGACACGGCCACAGCAAGGTCCAGCAAGGTACTAGCCACGAATCCGCGCCACTTCGTATCCGACACGAACATCGGATACGAACAGGTAGGTACAGTCCACAGGCCAGTCAAGACAGCAGTCCAACACCAGAAAATCCCTCAGCAACAAATAACAGAAAAGAGAAGAAGAAGTCATCAATAAAAATCCATAAAATATACATGCAGTGTCGGACACGAGTGTGTCCGACTGAGATCTCAGTTCATCAAAAAGGAACTAACATCAAATCCACTTATGGCATGCATGCAGTGTCAGACACGAAAGTGTTTAGACACAAGACCTCAGTTCTCAGAAGAATGATTCAGAACCTCAGATCTATCCCAAAATTCTACACAGAAATGAATAAGGAAACTGTCCAAAACAAACCCATTCTAGATCTAACGAACCGAGCAACCCTAGAGTCACCACTGGTCCGTTAGGTCTAAGCCAACCGACAGTAAGCAAAAGGAAATAGATCCACTGGATTTCCACAGAAATCACCAACGAACAACCCACTCTCAACAGATCTGGAACCATTACCAGATCTGTTGAAAAACTCCTCAGGAAAAATAGTAACATAACCACAGAATTATTCACAGATCAAAAGATCTCAAAGAATCAACTAAAACATCACAGATCTAAACATGCAACCCAAAATAAACACATGCAAGGGTCGATCTACAAGATCAGACCACAGAAACCCTAGATCCAACGGATCTGAACAGTTAGAACTGTTCAAAGAGAAAGACAACATCATCGATCTCACACAACCACAGAAACCCTAGATCTCGTCACCGATCAAAGATCTCAGAGCCTAGGCCATAGATCTGACCAGATCTGACCAACAATAGAGATTAGGGTTAGGGTTTACCCTCTGGAAGTCGAAGCCAAGCTCGTCGAGGAAGAAGTCAGGAAGAAGACAGGAAGAAGACGAGCTCGAGTCACTGCTCAGCTCCCTCAGTCGCCACCGTCAAAGCCATCATCATCGGAGCCATCATCATCGGAGTCGCCGTCATCAGAGTCGTCGCGCTCCTCAGATCTACGCCACCAGAGCCGCCATCATCATCCTCGTCGTCGTCGTCGTCATCATCAGAGTCGCCGTCGAAGCTGGGAACCCGAGGAGTCGGCGAAGGACTCGAGAAGAACGGATGACTCGAGAAGAGTGGAGAAACGAAGGGTCGGCGGAGAGAACGAGAAAGGAGTGGAAGGCTCGAGAAGAATAGAGAGAAAGTAATGAATGGCTTTCTCTCTCCAACGAACAGTCGGTTCGTTTAAATAAAACGAATGAAATATTTGCACATAAGCCCCTCCGCAAAAGGCAAATATGCAAAAACCCCCCTCCCATGTGACTAATTGCCCGCAACGAAAATATAATAGGAATATTTACAGATAAACCCTCTGCTGCTTCATAATTGCATAATTCATTTAAAAACAGTTTTTAAAATAAGAAAAATATATAAAAATTGTTACAACCACTTTCAAATTGTAAAATTGTCAAAAATGTAATTCATTAAAATGTTCTCAATTAATAATAAGTATAGAAAATCAATTTAAATTTAAGAAAAACTGGAAAGTGGAGTTACAAATTATCCCCCCCTCAAAAAAATTTCGTCCTCGAAATTCGAAGGACAACAAAACAATCAAGGCAAAATACAAGGAAGATTCAAGCTCAAGCCATTTATTGTATTTAAAGGTTTCAATTATCAAAATACAATTAGGCAAACAAAGTGGGATCTCTCTCCCGCATCTCGTCCTCGCCCTCCCATGTGGACTCTCCGGAGAGTGGTGTCTCCACATGACGCGGACAAGAGGAATGGTCTGGTTCCGCAGACGCTTCTCCCTCCGGTCGAGGATCTCTACTGGCTGCTCCTCGTAAGTCAGTCTCGGGCCCACCTCCAGCTCTGAATAGTCCACCACGTGGCTGGGGTCTGGAATGTATCGTCGAAGCTGGGACACGTAGAAAACGTCGTGCACTCCCTCCAAGCTAGCTGGAAGCACTAGTCGGTATGCCACCTCGCCAATACGCGTCATCACGTCGAAAGGCCCGCTGAATCTCGGACTGAACTTCCTGCCTCTGCCAAAATGAATAGTGCCTCTGGTCGGCGAGATTCTTCAGGATCACTCTGCTTCTAACTGCGAACTCCGGTGACCATCTGGTGCTGTCCGCCCAATGCTTCTGTCGATCCATGACGCTCTGAGCCTTGAGTCCAAGTATACACAAGAAGTTTGGAATATCATGCTTTGACAAAGGTCAAGGATCAAATAGTCACGAAGTGGAAGGAATTTCAATTACAACTAAGAGGAGCAAAATCATGAAGACACAATTATTAAGTACGATCAAAAATCGATATATTAACACAGGTAGACAAGAATAAGATAGAAAATCATGGTCAGATAGACATGACTTAAGATCAAAATTTAGACAAGACACAAGCGAAGTATGGAATCAAAATCTGGTAATATATAATTTTGAGGAATTCAATGGTCTAACGATACAATACTAGAAGGAATTTTTTACCAAGGGTTGATTGAGGAAAGTACGAAATACTCAGGAGGTACAGTATCAAATCAGGGTGAACGTGCAAGGGTTTGTGATTCTCGAAACCAATAATTATATGAAAATGGAATATTGTTTCTATGGTATCCGGAAACATATAGATATTTGAAATCACTTTACTTAGAATCCCTGCCCCGCCAGTGCATGTATGGCTGCAGTGAATTTTCGGTTCCATGACTTAAATAACAATATGTTACCGAATAACATATCAACTTTATTCATTTTCAAATAATTATCGATGAAGCAACTCAAGAGATCTAAATATGAAGAGTTTAGGACAAAGTCTCAATAATACCCGAAACCTATGAATGTCTGAAATCACTTCAACTTAAAGTTCCTGCCTCGCCAGTGCGCTACTGGCTGCAGTGAACCCTCAGTCTCCATAATCCAGCTAATGGCTGCAGCGCGCAACTGTCATGCCATAGTAGGTCATCGAATAGCCTCTCGACTTAATTCCTAGGAATTTCAAAAGAGTTTCAAGAAATTCGAATTGAGTTTCAATAGTCCAAGTCACGAAAATGGTGAGGTTACTTGTCTGTTGGGATACAAGGGTTATTAGGTACTATGAAGTAACACGGAATCCAATCGAAGAGTAGTGAGTACAAAAGGGCAACCAAGGAGATTTAAAATTCAGACAGGGAGCGAAGTTTCAACTTATGACGGAATATCAACTGATATCGGAAATGGTAACAAGATTCCACATATGGGACATTATCCCGAAGGAATAACAGAGTCTCGAAGGATGATCTCAGCAAGGTATTAGATAGGAGACAAGTTTCAAAATAAGAAATAAAATCCCGTGCTGGAAACGATTTTCAATAAAATTTCAAATAACAACGAAATCTCAAGTAAAACTTGAATAGAAAACGAAATCTCCAATCAAGTATCAACAAAGTCGTGAATAAGGAACAAATTCTCGAATAGAAAATCTCAATGAGGAGACAAGATTTGGAATAGGGAACACAGTCTCAACGAGTCGCGAGTAGGAACTGAAATTCAAAGTCCGGTAAATCTCGGATGGGAGGCAAAATCACGAACAAAACAAAGTCTCGAAATAGGAAACATGATCTTAAATTTTCGAATGGAATCAAGTTATGAATAGGAAAAAGAATCAATGGGTGAGTAAAACAATATCCATGAAACAAGCGATACTTCAAATAGGGAACAAGATCGAAGCAAGGTTGTGAACAGAATAATTTCCAAGTAGAAACAAGCCACGTAGGAAACGAATCTCACATAGGGAACAGGTCGAAACCGAGGTTTTCAAACGATGTCTTGAATGGTGAATAGAAACAAGTACTGAATCAAATTCCAACTATCCCAAAATAGAAAACTGAACTTCGGAAAGAAACAAAATTTACAAATTGTAACTAGTCCTGAATAGGAAACAAAATTCCTGAGTAGAATCTCGAAAAGTGCAAGGTTACGAAGAATGGATTGGAGGAGTACCAATCAACGAATAGGAAACAATGTCTCGAGTTAAGTTTCGAATACCAACCAAGATTCCAAAATAGAAAACAAGAAGTTCCAAGAAATGGTCTAGATGCTAAAAGAAATTTAAGAAAAACTAGGCTGCTAATCGAGATACATGGTTTTTCCAACCATGCAAAAATCTTCAGTCTTTAGTCTGTCTTCAGTATTCCTCCGGAACGGAAATCTTTTTAACCTCCTTCAATTGTCCTGGCGTAGGTTGATCCCTGCGGTAGTACTCCATGTGGTTGCTGATTCTGAAAAGGTGGTTCTCTTTGCTGTAGTCTGATGCTCCTCGCGCTTGTTCTCGGGCAATGTGATCAACGTTCTTCAGCAATCCATGATTTGGTGGGCAGTCGATCCGTAGAACAAGCATAGCCTCCGTCTTTTGCGGTACTCTTCGAAGCGATGTCCTGGATTGCGGCAGAAAATACAAATGATAGCCGGCTGAATCTGAATCTCCTGCTGGGCTGAAGACGTGTTGTCTGAGTGTGACGACGCTTCGCGGATCCATAATAGCTGCTATCTCGGTCATAAATCTTCATGTCTTTCATAAACTTCAGCTTCCGGTTTCGTTCCATTGTCTGCACTACATTCTGAATCTCCAGGCTGGTGGCTCTAATCTTCATAGAAGTCGGATCCTCACATGCTGAGATGATCTTCAGTGGCGGCTTCAGGTTCTCGATCGGCTCTCTGGTGCAAGATATGCGCTCGGTGTCGGAAAAGTCCAAGTGTCTGAGCGTCTGGAAATCGGAAGTCCTTCCTGGCTTGGAGAGTGTATCCACAAGTCTGACTTGGAAAGGGTGGCCTGCTTCCTCTGGTTGTCAAGGGACTCTTCAGACATCTCCGTCAATTACGTACTACCCATGGGGATAGTAGAGTGATAGAAGGTAGTGGAAGTTCGGAAACGTCAAGTGCAGGCCGCTCTGTACCGCCTGCAACTCCAGAACTGCTCGCAACTCCAGTCTGATCTGCGGTCTTCCTTGTGGCCACCATCCTGCATAAAAAGAAAACTTCGTTGAACGACAAACCCTAAAACCTATCAAACAATGTTTTTATAATAATAAAACACCTGAAGATCATGAATAACCTGATATACCCTTATTTCCCGATTTTCCTATGCTGTGATCAAGTTTCCCTAGTGTAATCAAGTCCCCCAATAGTACGCTAAAACCTAGGTACCATTAGGATAGACCTGCATGGGCCACCACTAAAAACATGTCACGACCCGCTCCCGAATAATCGGACACGAGTCGGACACGCCCAGCCTTCGTCGTTAGACACGACGAAGTAAGCTGTACCAGAACTAGGGAAAATCTAACAAGTCAAGTAAATGAGAAGTAAAATTACAGCATCTATAAACGAATCCCAGAATATTCAAATACATGTCTAAGCATTTTATTATTACATTCATCCAGAAATGTACTAAAGTCTGACTAAAGTCTCAAAAGCAGGAAAGGCAACTAAAAGGAAGATATCTAGGCTTCTGCAGCCTCGATGTCACAAGCAGCTCCAGCTGGCTCAAGGAAAGCAGTATCCTGCCCATAGTATGTGTCACATAAAGCCTCCATCTCACCTATCATAACATATCCAGTCAGGAGCGGAGCAAAGCACAGTTCTAGGTAATGAACAATAACATATGGAAAGTAAATGCTAGAAAAACAAGTAGGTAAAGAACAAGTATGTAAAGAACATGAAGATCATGAACTACTGCTATAAAGATACATGAAAGATCACGACAATGTAAGATGCAGTAAAGATCACGACTAATATCAAGATCAGGATCAAGAGAAACTAATGTAAGAACAATATCCTGAACATGTGTTTATATGTTTGAAATACTACTTAGATATGTGACCGGCTTGGGTAAGATCATGAAAGAACATGAAAGGATCCTGGAAGATCATGTAATGGTACGGCTTAGGACCCGCGTGCACAGTGCGAGGCCTAAGCTAAAGATCATGAATAAGTATCCGGGTTTGGTCACATATCCAGAGTATTTCCCCATCCCAAGATACAAGTAAGATCATGAAAGAACATGTAAGATCATGAAAGAACAAGTAAGCTCATGAAAGAACATGTAAGATCATGAAAGAACAAGCTATAAAGAACATGAACGTGTCGCAGTGTGTCAGTAATAATGAACAAGGAAGATGCACTGAACAAAACCATAGAATGTACTTGCCTGGCTCCAGCAATATGGTAGGCAATCTAGCTGGATGTTCTCCTGTTAACAATAATGATGTACAAGTTGATTAATAACTAAACTAGTTGCTTCTAGGTTAATTAAAGAACTAAATCTTATCTTGTTTCTTCCCAAATAAGATCGTCTTATTTGGAGTTTCACAAGTTACTCTACACTAGTTCTATTTACTAACTACTTGTTCTCTTTGGGAAAAACAATGTTAAACACAACCATTGGTTTTACGTGTTTAACACTAAGAGTTTTATAAGTTTATAACCCAAAACTCATTTTAGCATTTGCAACTTATATAAAAGTGGTTTGTTTTATAAACTGGTTTTAACAGTTATTTACAGCAGTAAATAAAGAAAAGTTAACTAATTGATTTAATTATAAAAATTGGTTTTTACGAGGATGTTTCCATCAACTCACAGCAATTAGAAAAATAACATTTTCATTTATTTGAAAAAGGTTTACAAAAATTTACACTACAGACAGTTCTGCCCCCAAAAGCAAAGTCCACAGGCCAACACAGTCACTCGGCCCACTCACCCCAGACCAAGGATCAGTTTCAGACCCAACTTCTAACCAGCCAAATTAACTACAACAGCAGATAAGCCCGGCCCAATCATAGCCAGCCAACCAGCCCACCCACAAATAATACAGTCATCCAGCCCAATTAATAAAAAAATATTACAACATAACAGTATGGCCCAGCCCATACTACAGCCCACAAAGAATATACAGAAAAAGCCCACTGAATAAACACCAACCCGGCCCAACAAATAAAACCACAAACTGCCAAAGTCCACCGCCGGTCAGGCCCGAAGTCTAAGGCCAGTCACGTCAGGTCAGAAATCACATCAGGTCAGAAGTCACATCAGGTCAGAAGTCACATCATCTCCTTGGTGTCCAACACGCACGTCGGACACGGGAAAGAGGACACGGCCACAGCAAGGTCCAGCAAGGTACTAGCCACGAATCCGCGCCACTTCGTATCCGACACGAACATCGGATACGAACAGGTAGGTACAGTCCACAGGCCAGTCAAGACAGCAGTCCAACACCAGAAAATCCCTCAGCAACAAATAACAGAAAAGAGAAGAAGAAGTCATCAATAAAAATCCATAAAATATACATGCAGTGTCGGACACGAGTGTGTCCGACTGAGATCTCAGTTCATCAAAAAGGAACTAACATCAAATCCACTTATGGCATGCATGCAGTGTCAGACACGAAAGTGTTTAGACACAAGACCTCAGTTCTCAGAAGAATGATTCAGAACCTCAGATCTATCCCAAAATTCTACACAGAAATGAATAAGGAAACTGTCCAAAACAAACCCATTCTAGATCTAACGAACCGAGCAACCCTAGAGTCACCACTGGTCCGTTAGGTCTAAGCCAACCGACAGTAAGCAAAAGGAAATAGATCCACTGGATTTCCACAGAAATCACCAACGAACAACCCACTCTCAACAGATCTGGAACCATTACCAGATCTGTTGAAAAACTCCTCAGGAAAAATAGTAACATAACCACAGAATTATTCACAGATCAAAAGATCTCAAAGAATCAACTAAAACATCACAGATCTAAACATGCAACCCAAAATAAACACATGCAAGGGTCGATCTACAAGATCAGACCACAGAAACCCTAGATCCAACGGATCTGAACAGTTAGAACTGTTCAAAGAGAAAGACAACATCATCGATCTCACACAACCACAGAAACCCTAGATCTCGTCACCGATCAAAGATCTCAGAGCCTAGGCCATAGATCTGACCAGATCTGACCAACAATAGAGATTAGGGTTAGGGTTTACCCTCTGGAAGTCGAAGCCAAGCTCGTCGAGGAAGAAGTCAGGAAGAAGACAGGAAGAAGACGAGCTCGAGTCACTGCTCAGCTCCCTCAGTCGCCACCGTCAAAGCCATCATCATCGGAGCCATCATCATCGGAGTCGCCGTCATCAGAGTCGTCGCGCTCCTCAGATCTACGCCACCAGAGCCGCCATCATCATCCTCGTCGTCGTCGTCGTCATCATCAGAGTCGCCGTCGAAGCTGGGAACCCGAGGAGTCGGCGAAGGACTCGAGAAGAACGGATGACTCGAGAAGAGTGGAGAAACGAAGGGTCGGCGGAGAGAACGAGAAAGGAGTGGAAGGCTCGAGAAGAATAGAGAGAAAGTAATGAATGGCTTTCTCTCTCCAACGAACAGTCGGTTCGTTTAAATAAAACGAATGAAATATTTGCACATAAGCCCCTCCGCAAAAGGCAAATATGCAAAAACCCCCCTCCCATGTGACTAATTGCCCGCAACGAAAATATAATAGGAATATTTACAGATAAACCCTCTGCTGCTTCATAATTGCATAATTCATTTAAAAACAGTTTTTAAAATAAGAAAAATATATAAAAATTGTTACAACCACTTTCAAATTGTAAAATTGTCAAAAATGTAATTCATTAAAATGTTCTCAATTAATAATAAGTATAGAAAATCAATTTAAATTTAAGAAAAACTGGAAAGTGGAGTTACACTAACCCTCGCCCCGAGCTTGGACTCGCAGGTTAGTTCAAGACTAACACCCTCACCTCGAATGTGGACTCGCAGTTGCAATCAATCAAGATAAATACCCTCGTCCCGAGTGTGGACTCACGGGTTAAGAAGACGAATTAGGAATATCAGTTTAGTTACACATACTTGTAGACACGACTCATGAAAGATACAGGTGATGACACAGTACAACTCAGTCATGACACAGGTAAGATCAGCTCTAGTATGAACTATAATATGAACAAGCCTGGTATATCTACACTACCAAGTCATGGAAGAATGATATATAAGCAAGACGATAAACTGGTAAACATGGTATGAAGAAAACATATAAATCCATATCAACTAGAGTAACTAAATGATCACATAATAAAAAGCAGAAGAACTATAAGCATAAAAATGAACTGTAGAGGGAGGCAAGGTATCTTGCTTGGTGGTAGCACGAATAACCAACAATATACTGTCAACTAGTAAGCCATAAAGTCCAAATCTCACAACTGTCTCCGAAAGCTGAAACAGACATTGCCAACATTCTCAAAATAGTCAAATTAGCTAGGATTGTCTGTCCTTAAGTCCAATTCTGGACACAGGGGCAAAACGGTTATTTCGGGCCAAAACTGTATCCGCCGTTGGACCCACTTTGCACCAAAAAGTGTACCAGAATCAATAGTCTCTAAAGTCATCAAACATAATGTCTATAGATTTATTTTGATGATATGAACCCAACCGTATGTCCAAAGTTAGAATCCGACATACGATGCACAAAATTACACGTTGAATCGGATCATGGGGCCCGCGAAACGGCGATCCGAACAACTATCTCAGAATTATACCAAACTTGGCATACAGGACCAAAAAAATGATACAGTCCTGTTGGCGCAAGTTTCATCTCGATCTGACGAACGTGCACAAAGTAATTTCGACGGATATGCATCAAATTTGTCGCGCACACGCAACCAATTTAAATTCTGTCAAAGCCCACACGTCCGAAGCCATTACGCACCTTTCGATGCTTTCGGTTTGCGACCATGTTGCCCGATTTGGTGGGACGCACGTCGTATCGAAGGGTTTTATTAATATTCTTAATGTTTTGTGAAAACAGGGTTTTATTGGTTTTGGAAGTCAAAATACTTTTCACATGCTCGATGAAATCGAAGAATATAAAAAGGCTTTTAATCGTGGTTATGTTGCCTACATGTCCCTTCAAGTGGATTTTGAAAACTCGATTTGGATTGGCAGATATTTGCCTTCCAACTTAGGGTCGGGACTGCTCTGTTTTGCTATTTGCAAACAGGTTTTGGTCGATCTTTGGGCTCGGTTTGTGATGCGTGCAGTGCAAAGTAAATCGAGCTAATTGAATCGAAGCGAAGGGGGTTAGGTTAGGTGCATACTAGAGTTTATGGGACGTAAAATGATCGAACGATCATTGAAAAATCGTGTTGCGAAATAGGGTTGGATGCCGTCGGTGCTGCTGCTGTTGTGTACGGTTTGTCCGCTGCATGGCGGCCGACCAGTTCTCCTGCTGCTGCGCGCATGCACATCTGCCGGCCTGAGGCAGCGCTCCGGTGGCCTGGGGTGCATGCGTGGTGTTGGGGTAGGGTTTTAGGTTTCTTTTCCTCTCGTTTCTCTCTCTCGATCTCTCTACTATATATATATATATATATATATATATATATATATATATATATATATATATATATATATATATAAAATATATATATATATATATATATCAGGCTGGGCTTGCTGGGTTTGGGATTGCTTGTGCGGCTGGGGTGGGCTTTCGAGTTTTTTTTTGTTCTATTTTACTTTTTCCTTTCTAAAGCTGCCTATGTATAACTTTCTATATACATCTCATTATATAACTATCTATATACATTATTACATGTATATATATATATATATATATATATATATATATATATATATATATATATACATGTAATAATGTATATAGATAGTTAAAAAAAAAAAAATATATATATATATATATATATATATATATATATATATATATATATATATATATATATATATATATTTTATATATATACATAATATTTATAGCAACTCTACACCTATATACTTATACTAAAATTCCAAAATCCTCAAGGAGCCATAAAGACATTATCTATTATAATAATTATCGAATTAATCGTAATAACATGTGTATCATATATAACCATTTATCAAACTATTTACTAGGCCATTAAAATAAAATACCAATTATACATATAATATACATCTACATGGTCGTCCTTGGACATACAACCTGTCTACATGACTTGGGCTTGGTTCGGGCCAAGACTGGGCTAAATTGATACAACCGGGTCTCCTAAAAGTCAATAATCAATAATAATTAAATAATTAGATTATTTATAGGGTCATGTTATAACTTAGCCTGGTTTTTCCTAGTTAGGACATCACTATGGCTTGGCCTTCCTGGCATGGCTAATACACTAGTGAAGGCACGCCACTGTACTATCCGTGCCACGATTTCTAGTCACCTTGTACTCCAAATTTAATCATGCTTAAATCTATCTATCGTAATAATTAACTAATTAATTATTTATAACATTCTAAAAATCACCATTTAATCAATTAAATAATAAATAAAGAAATATTTCAAAATTTTCGGGAAGGGGAGCGACAAATCTACCCACCTTAAAAATAATTGCGTCCTCGAAATTCTAATTCAAAACTATTCCTTAAAATTCAAAAATAAGTCTACTCTTACCTTAATCTCCTCAAATTTTAATTTCTCACGATATCTTATATTGTCTCTTAACTATTTTGTAATTACGAAACCTCGAGGACTTCTACCCACCTTTGGTCACACTACTCCCTCAAAGATATGTCACTAAAACTTTAAAACCTTCCATCTAGTTGCTAGAATCATCACCCATAGAAATCTAAGACGTATAGCATCTATAATCCCCCCATATCTATCAATCAACCAAAAATCAATAATCAGGTAATATTATACTATAACTTAAGAATTTTTTGATGAATTCTAGACAACACGATCATTTGTTACCCCGGAATAGGAAGGGACGAGAATCAATGGTACGGAAAGGCAAGGAAGAATAATCGAGAACGAATACGAGGTTTCAAAGATGGTAGGGAAATTTCTAAGAGAATTTTTAAGGCAGAGTAGATTGAGATTTCTGAGGTTTAGTCATAGTCGCAGGCTCGTATCAGTACAGTTACGTAACTGATACGATATGCTCTGACCTGCATAGCCCACCAAAAAAACTTGTCACGTCCCGCACCTGCTTTTCGGATGCGAGCTCGTGAGCAAGACAGCTACGTATCGAGCAGACTCCAGCCCGACTCGAATACGTAAACATTGTCTGGACTATGTTATTGTGCCTAATCATGGCAAGGCAAACTATATCTCAATCCATAATAAGATTATAAAGCATGAATGAACAACTATGGGTCGTGGTCTGTAGCCTACTAGCATATATGTCCGATAAGACTCAAAGGAAAAAATAATGGGAGTCTATAAACTAGGCTAATAAGTAGGATATCTCATGATAAGGAATGAAAGCACGAGAAGACAATAAACGTAATATTAATTCCTGAATCCTGCAAGTGCAACATAGTCATCTACCATCCTGCTCTGCTAACTAACTCCATGCAATCGCTAAACCTGAAGAGATCATCAGTTCCTCAGAGGACACAGCAAGATACATATAAACATGCCTATCTAACAGTCCTATCATGCATAAGAATATAAACATGATATAAACAGGAAACTAGATAGAAACTGACATATAGCTACTGACAGGTGACTATGAACATGGATACGGGATCAACTACGCATAAATGAACTGCTAGAAGAACAAGTAAACAAGAGATCAATGGAATACCAAACCTTCATCCCGAGTGTGGACTCGATAGTTTGTACTAATCACTAACCCTTGCCCCGAGTGTGGACTCGCAGGTTAGTTCAAGACAAGGCACCCTCGCCCCGAGTGTGGACTCGCAGGTGCAAATGAATCACTAACCCTCGCTCCGAGCATGGACTGGCAGGTTAGTTCAAGACTATTACCCTTGCCCCAAATGTGGACTCGTAGGTGCAATCAATCAAGACAAATGCCCTCGTCCCGAGTATGGACTCTCGGGTTAAGAAGACGAATCAGGAATGGCAGTTCAGTTACACATACTTGTAGACACGACTCAGGCAAGATACATATGATGACACAGTATGACTCAGTCATGACACAGGTAAGATCAGCTCTAGTATGAACTATAATGTGAACAAGCCTGGTATATCTACACTATCAAGTCATGGAAGAATGATATATAAGCAAGACGATAAACTGGTAAACATGGTATGAAGAAAACATATAAATCCATATCAACTAGAGTAACTAAATGATCACATAATAAAAAGCAGAAGAATTATAAGCATAAAAATGAACTGTAGAGGGAGGCAAGGTATCTTGCCTGGTGGTAGCACGAAGAACCAACAATATACCGTAAACTGGTAAGCCATAAAGTCTAAATCTCACAACTGTCTCCGAAAGCTGAAACAGACATTGTCAACATTCTCAAAATAGTCAAATTAGCTAGGATTGCCTGTTCTTAAGTCCAATTCTGGAGACAGAGGCAAAACAGTCATTTCGGTCCAAAATGGTATCCGCCGTTGGACCCGTTTTGCACCGAAAAGTGTGCCAGAAGTAATGATCTCTAAAGTCGTCAAACTATATGTTTACGGATTTGTTTTGATGATACGAATCTAACCGTATGTCCAAAGTTGGATTTCGGCAGGCTATGCACAAAATCGCCCGTTGAATCGGATCGTAGGACCCACGAAACGGCGATCCCATCAACTGTCTCAGAATTGGACCAAACTTAGCCTATAGGACCAAAAAAATGATACGGTCCTGTTGGCGTAAGTTTTGTCTCGATCTGACGAACGTGCACAAAGTATTTGGAAAATTTACAAAGAGGCCGATACGGTAAATTTTGACGGATACACATCAAATTCGTCGCGCACTTGCAACCAATTTGAATTCTGTCAAAGCCTTCACGTCCACGAAGCCATTACGCACCTTTCGATGCTTTCGGTTTATGATCACGTTGCCCGGTTTGGCGGGACGTACGTTGTATCGAAGGGTTTTTCAATATTCTCAATGTTTTGAAAACAAGTTTTTATTGGTTTTAGAAGTCGAAATACTTTTCACATGTTGGATAAAATCAGAGAATATAAAAATGCTCTTAATCATGGTTATGTTGCCTACATGTCCCTTCAAGTGGATTTCGAAAACTCGATTTGGATTGGCAGATATTTGCCTTCCAACTTAGGGTCGGGACTGCTCTGTTTTGCTATTTACAAACAGGTTTTAGTCGATCTTTGGGCTCGATTTGTGACGCGTGCAGTACAAAGTAAATCGAGCTAATTGAATCGAAGCGAAGGGGGTTAGGTTAGGTGCATACGAGAGTTTATGGGACGTAAAATGATCGAACGATCGTTGTTGCGAAGTAGGGTTGGATGATGTCGGTGCTGCTGCTGTTGTGTGCGATTTGTATGCTGCTTGGCGGCCGACCAGTGCTCCTGCTGCTGCACGTGTGCACGTCTGTCGGCCTGAGGCGGCACTCTGGCGGCCTGGGGTGCGTGCGTGGTGTTGGGGTAGGGTTTAGGTTTCTTTTCCTCTCTCGATCTCTCTACTATATATATATATATATATATTTTAATATATATATATATTTTAATATATATATATATATATATATATATATATATATATATATATATATATATATATATATATATATATATATATATATCGGGCTGGGCTTGCTGGGTTTGGGATTGCTTGTGCGGCTGGGGTGGGTTGTGGGGTTTTTTTTGTTCTTTTTTACCTTTTCTTTTCTATAGCTGCCTATGTATAACTTTATATATACTTATATATATACATCTCATTATATAACTATCTATATACACTGTTACATATATATACATATATATACACATAATATTTATAGCAACTCTACACCTATATACTTATGCTAAAATTCCAAAATCCTCAAGGATCCATAAAGACGTTATCTATTATAATAATTATCGAATTAATCGTAATAACATGTGTATCATATATAACCATTTATCAAACTATTTACTAGGCTATTAGAATAAAATACCAATTATATATACAATATACATCTACATGGTCGTCCTTGGACATACAACCTGTCTACATGAGGTTCGGGCAAAGTCCGGGCTAAATTGGTACAGCGGGCCTCCTAAAAGTCAATAATCAATAATAATTAAATAATTAGATTATTTATAGGGTCATGTTACAACTTATTCTGGTTTTACTAGTTAGGACATCACTATGGCTCGACCTTTCCTGGCATGGCTAATACACTAGTCAAGGCACGCCACTGCACTATCCATGCCATAATTTCTAGTTACCTTGTGCTCCAAATTTAATCATGATTAAGGCTCTCTATCGTAATAATTAACTAATTAATTATTTATAACATTCTAAAAATCACCATTTAAATCAATTAAATAATAAATAAAAAAATATTTCAAAATTTTCGGGAAGGGGAGCTACAGCTGGTGAAGCTGGAGGGAGAGCATGTGAATCTGATCCCCTTCCAGGATGAGCCTACTCGTCAAGAAAAGGTGCGCCGCCGTGCTACCGTGTCACTACCACATGTCTAATATAAGGGTATTTAGGTCATTTTTGAATTTTTGGGATTTATTTGGAATTATTGAGAATTATTGAGATTTATTAGAATTTATTTGATTTTTGGTATAATTTAATTAGGGGTTATTCTAGACTTTGACTAGTGTTGACTTTGGAGCCTAACCTAGAAGCTAACCCTAGTTATAGTGACTTGGTTAGATTATAAAACCCTAGGTTAATTTAAGTTAACCATATCCTAGTCATTAGAATCAATTTGGGAATAGGAATATTGAATAGAGAATGGATTAATGACTTATGACTTCACAAGTCATGATTAATGACTTAAGCCCACAGCTCGTGAATTTGGCCCAAGCCCATTAGCCAACCTGAACCTAACCCTAACCCTAGCTTGCCCGGCCACCTAACATTGGGAACCCCACCCTATAAGTAATCTCTTCCACTAGGTTAGCCTCCTTTAGGAGAATTCACAAAGCTTGAGAAGAAAGGTATTTTTCCAACTTCATTAATTCATAGAAAATCCATTTTAATTCTTTTTCAATCCAAACCAATTGTATTAGGTTCTAATTCACCTATACTTGCTGTTTGTGTTGGAAAATCTCAGTTTGTAGTCAATTTGGAAGGATTGGCTAGCAAGGAGAACTCCCCTAATTGAGAGCTTCCTTTGGGTTTTGACACCACTAAGTAAATCACCCTAAACTCCATTGATTTCTGGATTTCTTTGCATGAAGACCTAGCCCTAGGTGTCCCCTAACTATAGGATTTGGCTTCGTGTCAAGATGGACCCATTTCGTGTCCGTATCGGACAAGTATCCATTAGACTACCTAAGTGCTTGATGAAATGCACCAATGGGCATTTCGATTTGGTTTTTGAATTGTTTTTGAATAGGAATTTAGATCTAGATCTTGTTTATGGGATTCCACTTGACTGAGTTGATTTCTAGTTATTTTGTGTCGTGTTTTGCTCACTGGACATGGCCGTACACGAAGGGTTTTCCCTGTCCTGCTACTCGGGGCCAAATGCTCATTGGGTAGGACACGGGGACACGTGATACTTCGAGGACACGTTAGGGCAGTATCTGACACAACACTCCCCAAGTGGCACGACCTCTCGTGTCGTGTCGAGGGAACACGAGAAACTGCACTGATTTTTAATGGGTTCGGTTCAGTCCTTATCGGGTTCTGATACGCGCGTTTTGGATACGACTCGGGGACACGTGACCCAAATCAGGGTTACACGTAGGTAGCTGAATCCTAGGCAAACCTAGGGTTGTGAGCACAAGGCTTGGTTTGGCCTGTGACACGAGCACGACACGCGTGCACTCGTGCACGAGACAGTGCATTGTGTAGTGTCCAGTTTGTGTTGCTTTTGGGTTTAATTGAATTTGACACGTTTGTGTCATTGTGGTGGACACGTATTGGACTCTGAGACACGAATACATGTTATATTTGCATTACAAACCTCTGTTTTCCTATTTTAGCATGGTTTGATACCTCATTTCCTGTTACCTAATTTTCTGATATCAAGAGTTAATTCCTTGTATTTCCAGTTTTCTAAACCTGAACTTTGACACCTAAATTAACTCAATTAGATATTGTTAATGAAAGTTTAAGACCCAATTATGTTGTACCTACATGTATTATAGCTATGGGTCGATTTTGGGATAAATTGGTGGAGTTTTGGTTTCGAAATTGGTGTATGTAAACTGTCATTGGTTTGAACTCAAAAATCTGAGATTTGAACTCCTAGTTTCCTCACATTGCTAACAGCCCTATGAATCATATTGCCTCTACACTGTCACACACAACTGACATCTAACACACACAAACTCACATCTGGTTTCTCTCACAACAGTTCACATATACACACACTTTCCTTAACTATCATTGTTTTCCTGTACAACCTACACACACACACACACACACACACAGTCACTCACACACACTTTTCTGATTCCTGTTTACCCATGACACCATACTGTTTTTCTCACAGCCCTATCCACATACACACACACATTTCTAAAACAGTTTACACACTCACACACATGCACATGATACACACACATGGCAAATCATATACACACACTGATTTCCTGTTTTACACCCTCACATTGCCTCCACATATGACACACACACTCCCCTGTACCTCTTTATCCTTCTATCTCACTATATATGTAATGTATATATATATAGTTAATATATATATAATGTAGGTAGCCTATATATATATATATATATATATATATATATATATATATATATATATATATATATATATATATATATATATATATATATATATATATGTGATGATTTCCTAATGTATATGTACTATAACCTATATGTAATGTATATATATATATATATATATATATTTTTTTTTTTTGTATATATATATATATATATATATATCTATGTAATGTGTATGTATCTATATATAGGTATATGTTTACCCTATGTGTGTGATGACTTGTTGTGTCATGGTTTTGAGTTGTGGTGCTAGTATAGGGTTGTATAGCCTTGGGTAGTCTTGATAGACTAGTATTGGCTAGATTGACCTAATTTAGACTTGTTAGACCTAGTTTGACCATAGTTGACCTAGTTTGACTTCTAGGGTTGACCAGAGTTGACCAAAAGTTGACTTTGGCCTAGATTAACCTAGATTCATTTAGAATGCATTGAATTACATCTTGTTATCATTGTAGACTTATTGTGACTTGTGCTATTCTGATTAGGAGCCAGACACCTCTCCTCGGACAGTACATTTCATCCGGACACTCGGATACCAGGCGAGTACATTCTCTGATCATTTTATATCTTGTTAGAATTATATTCCTGCTTTAGATTACTTTACTTGATGCTGTCACGACATTATCACAGATTAGTACTATATGGATCTATTCATGCGATGTTATCCCCCTCGAGAGCATCGGGTACATTATGTCATGTGCGTTTCACTTTCATCATGTACTCCTGTGCTTTCACCATACATGTACACTCTTGTGAATCATGTACTCTCATGTTCACGGAGCCCTCATGTATACTATCACGTACACCCTTTCATGGGCCTTCATGTGATATCACGTATAATAACATAACCTGCTTAGATCCTTGTATATTGATTGGGGAAACGGGGGAGTGCAAATAGTCATGTGAACAAATTCCATAGTAGTATAGATCATGTGAAACTCCTTAGTGTAGATCATGTACTAATCTGTCATGTTCACATGTGCTATCCTGTACTCTACATCACTAGCCACTATTAGTTCTCTATATACAGTAGTTATTTACTTACAGTTCTCTTCTTTTACATCATGTACTTCCTTTCAGTTTTCTGTATCTTACTCTACTGCATGTTATATTTTCTAACCTGCTATGATTTGTTGAGATGTATTGTGCTCGTTCCTTTCCTGACTGGACCTGTTGAAAATATTACAGAGGACAAGGAGGAGGCCTGTGTGGATAACTTCTATGGGGCAGCCCTAGACGACACTTGTGAGCTGGACTCTCAGGAGGACCCAGCTCTAGCTGATGACATTACCCCTACTGCCTAGACTAGTTTAGTTAGGTTTTATTTCTGTCATTTGAGATATGGATTGTATATATTCTTTCATATTCAGTAGTTGAGACCTTGTATTATGGATGTTTGCTGAGATGTTATCTTAGACGCTTAGACTTTCTGATCATCTGTATTTCTTTGAGTTCTATATCATATCGTGCTTCTTATTCCTTAGTTGTGATTGTGTTTACATTCTGCTATGTTACCCCCATTCGGGGAGTATAAACTGCTTAGCATTATATTGTTAGATGTTGTGACCTAGGACAGCGTTCTACCGCCGACACTGCGGCGTAGGCTGGACGTACCCACTTCTCGTGTCCTTACTCTAGGGTGCGGGTCGTGACACGTTTTTAGTGGTGGCCCATGCAGGTCAAGACTAGAAGTGTAGTGGTATTCGAACTAGAGTATCACTACAGCCTGCAGTAGGATATAGGACATTAGTTTTCCAGGTACTCAATCACATTAGGAAAAACTCTATTATTGCCATCTAAATCCTTACTGTCAATTGATTCTTTTGAATTTTAACTGTCCGCTTTTGTTATATCGCTTCTTTCTCAGTAATTGATACTCTTGTTTGGTCTGTCTTCAGGATGGTGGAGACGCAGTCACAGCGTACCATTCATGGGGATGCTGTAGAAGGGACTGCTACCTCTCAGCCAGTTCAACAGGGTCAGGAGACTGCAGCTCCTGCCACCTCTGCTCGTATTGGGACTTCAGCAGCAGCAGCAGGGGGTATGCCTCCACCAGCTCGGAGGCAGGACCCAGTCATCTCAGAGATGTCTTTCCAGCAGCCGTCGCCTACAGGATACGTGGACGCGGCACAGATGTTCGCCTACTTCCAGCAGTTTATGGAGGTACAGCAGACCCGGCAGGCCAAGAGCATGGAGTTGGCCATTACGACAGTCGCAGCTCGACCAGCAGTCCAGCAGCCGAGGACACCTGGGATAGAGCAGTTCCAGAAGATGAGCCCCAGAGACTTCTTGGGGACGGAGGGGATTCTATATGCTGACGAGTGGATCGAGCATATAGAGGAGATCTTCTGCCTGGCCCGGATACCGACAGATCTCCAGATAGAGGCAGCAACTAGCCGAATGCGAGATCTTGCTCGCACCTGGTATCAGTCAGACCCCAGGGTGGGGATAGTTGGACAGACCTGGGAGGAATTCAAGGGCTTCTTCAAGAAGAAGTTCTTTCCAGATTCAGCGCTCCGAGCCTTGGAGTCGCAGTTCGAGAGCTTAGTTCATGGGAGCCTGTCAGTAGAGGAGTACGCTGGGGAGTTCGGCCGCCTTGGCAGATTCGTAGAGGGCTTGAGCGAGACGACGAAGGCCCAGAGGTTCCGGAAGGGTCTGGTCAAGGAAGTCAAGTCCTTGACCAAGGGCAACAGGGATGCCAGTTTCGAGGAGATTTTGACGGGAGCCTTATTGGCTGAGGATGATCTTGAGCTGAGGTTTAAGAGGGGGCGAGACCCTGTTGGGGGCAGCAGCAGCGGAGGCCAGGCCAAGAGGCCTAACTTTCAGTACCAGCAGCCGAGGCAGCTCCGGCCGCAGCCTTTCCAGCAGAGGCCAGTTCACCAGCAGCAGTTTTAGCATCATGCACCCAGACAATAGACAGTCAGTTGCACATTCTGTAAGAAGCCAGGGCATGGATGGCACGAGTGCAGGAAGAGGCTCGGGAGGTACCTTCTTTGCGGAGCAGCAGATCACCAGCTGAGGAATTGTGCTAGGTCTGGGGGACGAGCAGCTCAGGGACCAGCAGTCAGAGCTCCAGCAGGCCAGCAGAGGGGACCAGCCCTGCCGACACAGTAGCAGAGGTTCGTCCAGCACCAGCAGCAGGCCAAGGAAGACCAGCATGGACGAGCTTTCGCCATGGCGGCGGAAGATGCAGAGGTGATAGGAGAGCTGATCGCAGGTTCGGTTCTTCTCGACTCCAGTCTAGCTTTTGCATTATTCAATTCCGGTGCTTCGCATAGCTTCATATCAGTATCATTTACGATTAGACACGGTATCATAGCTGAATCGTTACCTAGGACTTACAAGATCACGACCGGGGGTGGAATTATCCTCGTGAGTGATGTTTGTAAGGGTCGGCGTGTTATTTTGGGAGGCCGTGAGTTGGAGGTGAGCCTGCTCGTAATGCCATTGCCGAACTATGATATAGTACTCGGTATGGATTGGTTGAGCAGGCACCACGCCAGCATTGATTGCAGAGGCGGTAGATTTATATTCAGAGTGCTGGGGAGCCAGAGTTCGAGTACTCCAGACGTCAGGCAGAGCAGAGCAGTGGAGTTTTCTGTGGAGTCTCGGTTGAGAAGCAGACAATTCTATACCCCTTGATAGCAGAGTATATGGATGTTTTTCCAGAGGAGTTGCCTGGATTGCCACCAGACAGAGACATTGAGTTCTCGATAGACTTGGTTCCAGGAGCGGAACCCATCTCTCAGCATGTCTATCGGGTGAATAACAGTGAGTTGGTGGAGCTGAAGAAGCAGGTGGATGAGCTACAGGACAAGGGCTTCATCTGTTCGAGTTCGTCGCCATGGGGTGCACCAGTATTGTTTGTGTCGAAGAAGGATGGGTCAGTACGGATATGTATTGACTATAGGGCACTCAACAACCTCACGATCAAGAATAGATACCCATTACCGCGGATCGATGATCTTTTTGACCAGTTGAGCGGAGCTCGGGTATTTTCCAAGATTGATCTGAGGTCAGGATATCACCAGGTGAAGGTGAAGCGGGAGGTAGCTCGCTTCGTAGCTAGGTGCTTGGTCTGTCAGCAGGTCAAGGCAGAGAGGCAGAGGCCCGGTGGATTGTTGCAGCCATTGTCCATTTCCGAGTGGAAGTGGAAGCATATCCCTATGGATTTTGTATCTAGATTGCCGCGTATACCAGGAGAGAAAGATACGATTTGGGTCATCGTTGACAGGTTGACCAAATTGGCCCACTTCTTGCCATTCAAGGTGGGTACGTCTACAGAGAGGCTTGCGGAGATGTATATGCGGCAGATAGTCAGGATTCATGAGGTTCCGATCAGCATCGTCTCAGATCGGGATAGTCGCTTTACTTTCTATTTTTGGAGGAGTCTGCAGACTAGCTTGGGCACTCAGCTCAAGTTTAGTACTGCATACCACCCCCAGACGGACGGACAGTCAGAGAGGACTACTCAGACACTTGAGGATATGCTGCGGACATACGTCCTGGACTTTGGAGGTTCCTGGGAGGATCATCTACATTTGGTGGAGTTTGCTTACAACAACAGTTTTCAGGCCAGCATTGAGATATCACCTTTCGAGGCTCTGTACGGGCGTAGGTGTCGTACACCCTTATCTTGGGATGATGTTGGTGAGCGAGCTTTACTGGGACCAAAGATGGTTGTTGACGCAGCCGAGAAGGTGAAGCTCATCAGGGACAGACTTCGCATGGCGCAGGACAGACATCGGCACTGGGGCGATAGCTACCGGAGGCCATTAGAGTTTGAGGTTGGAGGCCAGGTTTTCTTGAGGATATCTCTGACTCGTGGTACAATACGTTTTGGTGGAGGTGGAAAGCTTAGCCCGCGCTTCATCGGCCCTTTCGTTATCAACGGGAGAGTCGGTGACGTAGCATACAGGCTAGACTTGCCACCTGTACTAGTGGGTGTCCACAACATATTCCATGTATCACAGTTGAGACGGTACATGGTTGACCCTAGCCATGTTCTCGACCATTCGGAGATTGAGGTTGGGCCTTCTCTCAGCTATCTAGAGCATCGAGTGGAGATTCTGGATCGACGGGAGAAGGTACTGAAGAACCAGGTGATACCTTTGGTTCGCGTTGCATGGAGGCATCATTCTCCAGGAGAGTCTACCCGGGAGCAGGAGGATGAGATGCGCGAGCGATACCCATATCTTTTTGGACCGTGAGGTATACTTTCTATCCTTCTCATCAGTTGCATTTCGTCTTTCAATTTTGAGGACGAAATTCTTTTAAGGAGGGTAGATTTGTCACTACCACATTTCTAGTATGAGGGTATTTTGGTCATTTTTGAATTTTTGGGATTTATTTGGAATTATTGAGATTTATTAGAATTTATATGATTTTTGGTATAATTTAATTAGGGGTTATTCTAGACTTTGACTAGTGTTGACTTTGGAGCCTAACCTAGAAGCTAACCCTAGTTATAGTGACTTGGTTAGATTATGAAACCTTAGGTTAATTTAAGTTAACCATATCCTAGTCATTAGAATCAATTTGGGAATAGGAATATTGAATAGAGAATGGATTAATGACTTATGACTTCACAAGTCATGATTAATGACTTAAGCCCATAGCTCGTGAATTTGGCCCAAGCCCATTAGCCAACCTAAACCTAACCCTAACCCTAGCTTGGCCGGCCACCTAACATTGGGAACCCCACCCTATAAGTAATCTCTTCCACTAGGTTAGCCTTCTTTAGGAGAATTCACAAAGCTTGAGAAGAAAGGTATTTTTCCAACTCCATTAATTCATAGAAAATCTATTTTAATTCTTTTTCAATCCAAACCAATTGTATTAGGTTCTAATTCACCTATACTTGCTGTTTGTGTTGGAAAATCTCAGTTTGTGGACAATTTGGAAGGATTGTCTAGCAAGGAGAACCCCCCTAATTGAGAGCTTTCTTTGGGTTTTGACACCACTAGGTAAATCACCCTAAACTCCATCGATTTCTAGATTTCTTTGCATGGAGACCTAGCCCTAGGTGTCCCCTAACTATAGGATTTGGCTTCGTGTCAAGATGGACACATTTCATGTCCGTATCGACACGTATCCATTAGACTACCTAAGTGCTTGATGAAATGCCCCAATGGGCATTTCGATTTGGTTTTTGAATTGTTTTTAAATAGGAATTTAGATCTAGATCTTGTTTATGGGATTCCACTTGACTGAGTTGATTTCTAGTTGTTTTGTGTCGTATTTTGCTCATTGGACACGGCCGCACACGAAGGGTTTTCCCTGTCCTGCTACTCGGGGCCAAATGCCTACTGGGTAGGACACGGAGACACGTGATACTTCGAGGACACGTTAGTGCAGTGTCTGACACGACACTCCCCAAGTGGCATGACCTCTCGTTTCGTGTCGAGGGAACACGAGACACTGTACTGATTTTAACTAGGTTCGGTTCAGTCCTTATCGGGTTCTGATACGCACATTTTGGACACGACTCGGGGACACGTGACCCAAACCAGGATGACATGTAGGTAGTCGAATCCTAGGCGAACCTAGGGTTGTGAGCACGAGGCTTGGTTTGGCCTGTGACACGAGCACGACACATGTGCACTCGTGCACGAGACAGTACACTGTGCAGTGTCCAGTTTGTGTTGCTTTTGGGTTTAATTGAATTTGACACGTTTGTGTCATTGTGGTGGACACGTATTGGACTTTAAGACACGAACACAAGTTATATTTGCATTACCAACCTCTGTTTTCCTATTTTAGCATGATTTGATACATCATTTCCTGTTACCTAATTTTCTGATATCAAGAGTTAATTCCTTGTATTTCCAGTTTTCTAAACCTGAACTTTGACATCTAAATTAACTCAATTAGATATTGTTAATGAAAGTTTAAGACCCAATTATGTTGTACCTACATGTATTCTAGCTATGGTTCGATTTTGGGATAAATTGGTGGAGTTTTGGTTTGAAATTGGTGTATGTAAACTGTCATTGGTTTGAACTCAAAAATCTGAGATTTGAACTCCTAGTTTCCTCACATTGCTAACAGTCGTATGAATCACATTGCCTCTACACTGTCACACACAACTGACATCTAACACACACAAACACACATCTGGTTTCTCTCACAACAGTTCATAAATACACACACTTTCCTTAACTATCACTGTTTTCCTGTGCAACCTACACACACACACACACACACACAGTCACTCACACACACTTTTCTGATTCCTGTTTACCTATGACACCACACTGTTTTCCTCCCAGCGCTATCTACATACACACACACATTTCTAAAATAGTTTACACACTCACACACATGCACATGATACACACACATGGCAAATCATATACACACAATGATTTCCTGTTTTACACCCTCACATTGCCTATACACATGACACACACACTCCCCTCTACCTCTTTATCCTTCTATCTCACTATATATGTAATGCATATATATATAGTTGATATATATAATGTAGGTAGCCTATATATATATGTGATGATTTCCTAATGTATATGTACTATAACCTATATGTAATGTATATATATATATCTATGTAATGTGTATGTATCTATATATAGGTATATGTTTACCCTATGTGTGTGATGACTTGTTGTGTCTTGGTTTTGAGTTGTGGTGCTGTAGGTCCTAAAAATCAAGTTGCACCCATAAACAAAGTCATGAAAATCAAGAAATGCATCTTTCAAATGAACTGCGCAGAAGTCAGATTGCGCATCATCCCGATTGCGCAGACTAAACGGCGCACACTCTCAAGTGCGCAAGCTGACATGGCAAATGTCATCATTATCTGACTGAATCAGATTTTCTGACAACTGACAGCACGGAGAACTAAGAGACTGTTCGTTTATTGTGCAGCACGGCGCTCGAGGACAGCTGTACATGCATCGCAATCGGCCAGGCTTTCTGCTGCACAGTCTATTTTGGCGCAATCTGAAGTCAGCGCAATTCATGTGGCACACTTCATCATGACAACTGACAAAATATACACGTGGCCTTTATGCCATCAATTACTCACTACGTGGCAACCGTCTGCACACGATCATGCACAATTCAATCAAAAGATGTCATGTGTCCAAGACAGTTGGTCCACGATCAAGCAACTTCCAGCGCAGTCTGATGCTGCGCAATCCAGTCCATGCGCAATCCAACTTGCGCTATTCAGAATAACTAAAAGTTAGTTATTTCCAGAACTCTATAAATAGAGTTTCAAGTCTTCATTCAAGGGATCAGACATAAAAAAGTTCAGAACTATCAGAGAGTTCAGGAGTTCTTGCCCAAGTGCTACTGCATTCTTCCGAGGCTTTTGCCTTCAATTCAACTTCAGAGGCTATCCTCTTCAAAGTTCACATCGTCCAAGGGATAAAGCCATCGTCATCTAGATTGGATTCCTATAGTTGTACTTTTCCAGAATTCTTGTAATTTCTTTACAAAGTTTGTTGAAATAAAGTTCATACTTTTGTTTTTGCAAACAAAATGGCGACTCTGCTGGGGATGACTTTCTCCTTCGACGAGAAAGTGACAACTCAATGTGACGTTGCGTCTATCGGAAAGACGCAGAAGACGCTAGTTGTGAAGGTCAACCAGACAGCCTATGAAGCTATGATAAACTCCAGGACCACTCCTCGTGCTGCAGCAACTTCTGCCATGAACAAAGTGCGCCCAGTGTGGGTCCCCAAGACTGCTGCGCAGTCTGTTGATTCGGTCCCCAAGACTGCTGCGCAGTCTGTTCGTTCTGCCACCAAGACTGCTGCACAGTCTAAGGTCTCTGCCACCAAGACTGTTGCACAATCTAAAGTCCTTGCTGTTGCACAATCTGCCTCTGCCACTCATGCGCAGTCTGCTGTTGCCAGTGCACAAACTACTTATGCTGCCCTATCAAAGTGTAAGACTCCTCTGCCCCTGGCGCAGTTGGCTGCAACAACTCCTGCGCAATCCACCACGCCAGCAACCAGAGTGCAACCCAAACACTCTGGCAACAAGACTTCTGCTGCACAAACCATTGTAACTGAGGCCAGAAGAGCTTCTGCCAGAGTTACTCATGCGCAAGTTGCCAGTGCGCCATCAACCCATGTGCAAACTGTACCAGTACAATCCAAGAGTGACAGCCCTTTGGCTAAACTCTCTTCTTCTCATAGCAAGGGGAAAAGCTCTACTCCTCTTCCCAAACACCCTGTTGCTCCTGCGCAATCCACTGGGGGTAGTCTTTTGGCTATTCCTCTTCCTCCTCAGAACAAAGGAAAAGGCCCGTTGGTCTTTTCCCAAACTTCCTTGTCCCATGACATGGAAGACAACAGAGGGAAACGCTCTTTAGCTAACCCTTCTTCACAAAACAAAAGAAAAGGCCCTTTGGTCTTTTATCAATCTTCTTCGATTTTTACTGTAGAAGATCAATCTGAACGTGCCTCGGCACCAGTCAGTACAAGAACTCTTTCAAACAAGGGTTCTTCTTCCTTTCATGACAAGAGAACTTGTACTGATCAAAGAGGTATTCTACCTACTCTGGTAGCAGAATTCCAAGATCTCCCAACTCTCAAGATATCCCGTTTGAAACAGGAAAAATTGCTAGTGTCTCAGACAGAAATCCCTGGGGGTGAATTTACTGATCTAAGAACTTATCTCAACAGACCAACTTCGGCGAAACGCAAACAGCCAATGTCGAAGACCAAACATCATCAAAGACAAACTTCCAGGATCAAAAATTCTGACACCTATGCCAATGAAGTAAGCACTTCCCTGTATACTCAAGGGACAAAATATCTGAAGAACTGGAACCATGTTCCGAATATTATCAAAGAACATGTCCCTCAAACTCCTTCTCGTCTTGTTCCCGACCTCCGAGAGCATCTCAGGCAAAAGCGGGACAATGTCTTGTCACCCCCGTTTCCCGTATTTCGTAATTATACTCGTAATTGGATTTTGGCATGAATTTTTATTTTTCTCAACTTGCGGAGTTTTGGGATTTTTTCGTATTTTGAGTTTTGGCTCGGCTCGGTTTTAGTTGGCAAGGCTTGGTTTTATTTTGTGGAGTAGGATTGGTTTGGTTCAATATGCTTGGAACACCTTAAGCCTATGATCCTCCCTCATTTCCACCACAACCACCCTCTTTATTATCTCTACCTACCTTTCTCTCTCCTCATAATTCTCTCATTTATTTCTTCATCTTCTTCTTCTTCCTTCCTCAACACCAGCACCCATAGGCAAGTGCACCTTGCCACTACATGAGAACTACTTTTTTTTATTTGTCTATTAGCTAGATTAGGCCATGGTGATCAACATTAGAACTTGACATTTTGTGATTTGGAGTCTCCATTGTTCTAGATCTAAGTTTTCTCTATTTTCGGTTTTATATGGTTTTGATCTATTTAAGTTGTATTTTTATGGGTTTTGATGTTCCTATGTTGGAGAGAATTGAATTTCTCCCAAGATAGAACTTTGCAAAGTTGGATTTGGACTTGTTTTGACCAAGTTATGGACTTTTGAAGCTTGGGTTCAAACCATGGAGTACTTGCTGATTTGGAGAAGACAGTGAGTAGTGCGCGAGCTTTTTAGCTTGCGCCACTGAGCTGTGCGTGCTCTTTAGCGCAGCGCAGTCTGACCCATACGCTGCCTTTTGGAGGCGTATGACTCGCATACGCTCGCTTGCTTGACAAGGAGTCATATGGACCCCATACGCTGCCTTTTGGAGGCGTATGACTCTCATACGCTCGCTTGCTTGACAAGGAGTCGTATGGACCCCATACACTGCCTTTTGGAGGCGTATGACTCGCATACGCTCGCTTGCTTGACGAGGAGTCGTATGGAGTACCTACGCTGCCTTTTTGAAGCGTATGACTTGCGTACGCCTGACCTGAGCATGGCTTGACCTGAGCATGGCTTGACCTGAGCGTGGCTTGACCTGAGCGTAGGTTGGCCTGAGCGTAGTGTAGCTTGACCTGAGCGTAGGTTGGCTTGAGCGTAGGCTGGCCTGAGCGTACGACTTTTGCACTGAGCGTATGGCCTTTGGCTGACTTGGTCTTAAGTCAGCGTGTCAGTTTGGTTTTATTTTCCTTAAGCTTGGCTCTTCTATAGCCCTGTCTATTGATATTTTATTAGATATTTAACGTCCATTTTATATCCTTACGCCTTTTTGTCCTGAACTTGATAATCACAAATTTATGTAATATGTTTGGAAAGGATAACTGAGCCTGACACGATAGTGACCCGTAGTGGTGCACTCCTGACATGAGTAACCTGACATGACCTGATAGTGGCCCGTCGTGGCGCACTCCTGACTAGTACACTTGACCTGATAACCTAACATGTTATATCTTGATAAGCTGTTGCGACGGCTACTTGACATGACATGACCTGTATAATAACCTGGACACCGTGGGCGATTGTGCTTGTATAAATAAACCAGTCCTGTCTTGCATCATGTCTAGGACGGGACTCCTGAGTACCACGGTCAGGAGTATCCACTAAAATGGACTAAGGCTAATAACTAGAATAACACAGTAGTCATGAAGAGATTTCCCAGCTACAGGCAATCCCGTTACCTGGGTGCGCATGGGATCTGTAGCCTGCCGTCGAGTAGGGCACATTTCCAGCACACTGTCATGTGTTGCACCCTTTAAGCTACTTAAGGGTACATACATTTCCTGGACGATGTACCCACCTGAATTCAACCCTAATCTTTCGACCTGGGTAACCTGGATGGTCTGCAGGGCTTGTGGCTGTGGAATAATCTCGCTGCATCCTGTTAGTAATTAGGCTTGTGACAACCCTAGTTAGTTAAAGTATCAAGCCGTAATTCTTGCTTGGCCGTAAAATGATTGGATGGAGTCTAACCAGTCTAGTCTTGCCCCGATCCTGTTCCAGATTGCTGCATGACCAGAATGCTTGTATTTATTTTACCGATAAATGGTGAGAATTCCAAGTTCTGTTCAGACGAAGGGTTACAACCCCGGTCCTTGTTTAGTTCACGGGTTATAACCTGGTTATCTGAAGAGTCCCATGGTTATCTCGTCGTATATCACCCGCCAGGTTTCTCCTTATTAATTGTCTTTATTATGTAATTATTTTCTTATGATATGATGTGCTGGCTTTTGTTCTTATTTCGTGGCCTCCTTTGTGGCACTTGCTCTTTCTGGGGTCTGACCCAGCTGGTTTTGTGTGGCCAGATTTCGGAGCAGCTCCCGAGGATCTACCGACCTTCCAGCCAGATGGTGGCCACTAGACGAAATCCTGGCAACGAGTGGGTTTATTTTTGATCTCCCACCTTACTGTAATAATATTCTTTTGAGGCGTTTAGCCGACGAGCACCTGTTTAGCTCGATTGCACTTACTTACTGTCTGCCTACGGGCTGTAACATGATTAACAGATCCTAGGGTTGATCATGTATGACTAAACTCTTGCTAGTCCTGACATTTTGTAACAACTAGCTTCATGATCAGCTGAATATGTAATGTTTGGGACGCCTTACTATTGTATATTTAATGATCATACTTCTTGTAACCTTTTACTTACTTGCTTGTGATTGAGACACTAGGCTTGTTCATGACCTTAAGAGACTGTTGGCTTATAGATAAACCCTCATGTATCTAGACAGCCGTGACCGTATACCGAGATGGATTCCATTTCATATACGTAGCTGGCTATGTCTGCCCCCGCTCTCCAGTATTCCGGTTCTGGGGCGTGACATGTCTCGACACCTCCAGTTCAATCATCTGATCATTATTGCAATCACAAACTCATCATCCAATGTTGTTGCCAGACAATAAAACGATCTATCTTCGATCGTCTGAACTTTATAAACTCTGAACCTATGTCAGAGGATAAAGACGAAGTCTTGTACGCTTCTGTCAACATGACCTCTCAAGACATTGGGGGTAGAAAGTGCTCCAAGCACGGCAAACCTTGCAAGCCCAGCCAGTAGTATTTAGATTTATTTCAAGAATCTTCTGAAGGAGTATTTCGACATACCCGATCCCGAAGCCGAGATACAATCGGTCAAAGGAATCTTCTTCAAGATCCTTCGAGTCATCTTCCTACTTCTCATTCGGGAGATGACTCTTTCTCTGACTATGATGCATACCGCGAAAGCTCTGAACAGACAGTGTCTTCCACTGTACCAAGAGAAGTGACAGCTTATGTTGTCAATGAAGATCCAGATGCTTCAACTTCTATAAATTAAGAACAGCGAATAGCTGCATTAGAAGACAAGCTGAAGACCATGGATGAAATGGTCGATAGTATGTATTCTATCATTGTAGCACAACATGCAGTACCACCGACTGTACCTGCTGTATGTCCTGAAATCATAGCATCTTCGGTACCTGTCAACGTAGGGCTGGGGGTAGTATCTCCTCAAATACCCTCTGTACAAGTTCAACCTACACCCAGTCAGTCAGGTGCTGGGGGTGGTACTTACCATGCTGTTCCTCCTCCTAACACTCAGACTCCACCTGCTCCTTCTTCATCAGAAGACGCTAATGAAGCTGTCAAACTCTTGCGTACTCAGTTCGAGGCCTTTAAAGAGAAAGACAACTTACAAAGATTAGGGATCAAACAACCCTATCCAGTTGAATGGAAGGAAGTCCCATTTCCTCCTAAGTACAAAATTCCAACCATCTCTCTGTTTGATGGCAGCACTTCTTCTAGTCAGTTCATTAACCATTTTGAGGTTATGACTGTTCAACTCCAGCCAAATGACGCTCTTCTTACCAGAGTATTCGTCGGCTGTTTAGCCGGCGTAGCATACGATTGGTACAGAAGCTTGCCCGATGGCTGTATTACTTCCTTCTCGGGTCTAAAACAAATCTTTCTGGAACAATTTTATGAGGGGATCAATGACATGACCATGTCAGCCCTCAACAAAATCAAACAAAGACACAATGAAACTGCTGAGAGTTTCATTGAAAGGTTCCGCCGAGAAGCTTTAAAGATGCCTCCAGGGACTCCGGATGCTGTCACCATAGACACTTGCAAGGCAAATCTTTTGCCTATCATCAGCATGTGGACGGGCTCAACTCAATTCCAAGACTGGCCATCCTTCATTGTCAATGCTAAAGCTGCAGAAGTTAGCGCTGACGAATTCAAGCAGCTAGGGGTACAAATGTCTAACCCCGACCGGGATGAACATCAGACATCAAGTGGCGGTAATCGCCAGAACAACCGTAAGAACAAGGAGACTTTGAACATCAACTTGAAGAGTAAAGAGTCTCTGGCTGTCAACGTAGCTCCACCTACGTCTACTTCCACTCCTTCTGCACCTCAACCGAGGGAACCTCATCCTAAAGTAGAGTATTCCTTCGACGAGAATGACACTGCAAGCATCTTTGATTGCTTAATCAAAAGCAACAAGATCCAGCTCCCAGACCTAAAGAAACCTGATGAGGTCGGTAAGACAGATCATCCCAAATATTGTGTCTACCACAGATTCATTGGGCATCCTACTCGAGTATGCTACATGCTCAAAGACAAAATACAAGAGTTGGTCAATGCTGGTGTCGTCACTCTGCAGCAAGACGAGAAGACTGTTACCGTGAACATGGTCTCAGTTCAGTTCGGTGACTTCCCTCCGCAGATGGTACAGCATGGCGTCATTCTTATTCCCAAAGCTACTCTTGAGATCGAGAATCTCCTTCCTCCACGAAATGAAGGTCTCATTCCCTTGTCTCTTGACAATGGCGAGATTATGTGGATTCATCCAGATCTTGCTTCAGAGTTTAAACTTCCCTCTTCATCCAAGAAGAAAGACCGTTCCAAGGGCAAGACAAAGACTTGCAATATGGTGTCTTTTGACCCCATAATTGACGAAGAGATCCTGCTGGGCACCAGGTCAGGGAAAGCTTACTTACGGGAAGTTCCCGAGTCTGAAGAAAATCCTGCTTCCTCTTCTGAGTCCGCTCCAGTGCAACCTGCTTCCACTGAAGAGACCCCTTCTGCATCCTCACCGGTTGTGGTACCCATTTCTTCTAAGCTGGTGGTAGCTGACAAAGGCAAGCAACAAGTCCGCTTCGACAAGCCTTTGAAGAAGTCATCTCCTACAGGACTTAAAAAGCCTTACAACTTTGACATCTTGGCTCAATTAGCCAATACACCGGACAGGCTGTCCATCTTCGAGCTCTTACGTCTCTCCAAATAGACTCGAGAAACTCTGAGTGAGGCTCTCATGCAAGCTGAAACTTGTCTAGCCCTTCTGAAGAAGCCTACAACAGAGCCTGTCTCTTGCCTTCATTGTCATAGTGTTCTGGAATTGATTCCAAATATAACTTTCACACAAGATGACATGCTAATGGAAGATAATAGGCATGATCGTCCTCTCTACTATACAGGGTATGTCGATTCGATGAAAGTCGATCGTATTCTGACAGACCCAGGGTCTGCTCTCAGCATCATGCCAAGGATAATGCTCGATGCTCTGAAAATCCCTGTGCATAGTCTTTCCAGTACAATTACTACTATTTTGGGATTCAACCAGGAAAGAAGTGAACCTTTGGGCAAGATTCGCCTAAAACTTCAAATTGGCAATCTTCGTACAAAAGTGACCTTCTATATCATGGACAACCATGGTTGTTCTTACAATGCTTTATTGGGGAGGCCATTCCTACATGAGCACAACATTGTTCCATCAACTCTCCATCAATGTTTCAAATATGTTGATAATAATGGAGAGGTCCAAAAGGAAGTTGCAGATCTCTATCCATTTAAAGGTGTTGAAGCATACTGCAACGACGCTCGTATGTACAAGGATAAATTTATGAAGGTTGTGCTAGCTCTAGACACTGAAGAAGAATCAGAAGCAGTGCCCAAGGATACCCTCATCATACCTGTTAAAGGACGAGTTTCTCATCCTCAATCCTCCAAACCACTGGCTATTCACTTGCCGGTCCAGGAGCAATCAACGGATGATAGTCAAAGGGAGCTCACCTCTTCTGAGCTACTTGTTATTGACTTACGTCACAACAAGGATAAAAAGCAGCTCACTTCTTCTGAGCCACTTGTTATTGATTTAACTCATAACAAGGATAAAGGGAGCTCACCTCCTCTGAGCCACTTGTTATTGACCTCCATCGTAACAAGCCTCCTCCACGTTCTTCTTCTCTCCCTCTTGTAATCAATCTGACCAAGCCTGCCAAGGCTAAAGGTCCTGCTGTAAATACAGATATACAAATTAATAAAAAAGCATATACTTTCCAGTATACTGATGTCATTTATCATGCTAAATGCTATTTGGATATGTTAGATAGCTTCCAATCATTTACAATGGGAGTTGTACAATCTCTTCAAACAGAAGTCTTACTTGAACACCCAGAAGATTCATATCGTGTTGTTCCTGCTCGAAAGAAAGGTGAAAGTCCAATACTTTTTAGTAAAGGACCGGAACAAGAATTCAGCTATACGGATGACAGTAAGAGTAACGATACAGGACATCTTCAACTTCGTCGTTACAGTCAACAATCAAAAGACATCATCCGAAAGATGGGTTATGACTTCAAGAGCGGCCTCAACTATGGCAAATGTAGACGAACTCCTATCCGTACGACTGTCCCGAAAGGAAAGTCGGATATGTATTACAGCAGGACCAAAAGAGGTCTCGGATATGCTTCTCCTTCAGTACTATCCCCAGCAGTTTTTGAGTCCAATAGTGAGGAACGTTCTAATTTTTCTGATTCCAGATCATGGGATTCTGACACCAGTGTTGGTCAAGTTCATCGGCTGATCGTATCATCTAATATGGTCTCCGCCGAACTTCCAAAAGGCTATGAAGAGGACATTGAAGAAAATCCCGAAACAGATCCTTGGGCTCAACGAATGGATATCCAATGGGAACTTCGATTCGAACAACGAGAACCTCCTTCTAAAGATTAATTAGTTCAAGTTGATGTAAAAGAAAGCGGGTCACCTCGTCCAATATTCATCAGTAAGAATCTTCCTGAGGCAGATAAGTAAGAGTTAATTCTTCTTATTAAAGAATACATTGATGTCTTTACCTGGAGTTACGAAGACATGCCAGGTCTAGATCCCAAAGTTGCTACTCATAAATTGAACATTTTGCCTAATGCAAAACCAGTCAAACAACAACAACGACGCTTCAAGCCAGAAATGATGGATGCGATCGATGATGAAGTCAAGAAGCTTATCGCTTGTAGCTTTATTCGAGAAGAACAACATCTTGATTGGGTGGCCAATGTTGTTCCAGTCCTGAAGAAAACTGGCAAAGTTCGAGTTTGCATCGACTTTCGAGATCTTAATGAAGCATGTCCAAAAGATGAATTTCCTCTCCCTATCACGGACGTCATGATTGACAACACCTGTGGGTTCGAGCGAATATCCTTCATGGACAGATTCTCTGGATACAATCAGATTCGAATGAATCCCGAAGATGAAAAACATACCTCTTTCCGTACTCCTCGTAGAGTTTATTGCTACACAGTGATGCCATTTGGTCTCAAGAACGCTGGTGCAACTTACCAATGGGCTATGAGTACCATCTTTCGAGATCATCTTTGCAAAACAGTCGAATGCTATGTTGACGATATCGCCATTAAAAGTTGTCTAAAGGAAGATCACATCCAAGATTTAAGAACAATCTTCAATCTCATGCGCCAACATCAACTCAAAATGAATCCTACTAAGTCATTCTTGGGTGTCTCTAGCGGCAAGTTTCTCGGCTTCGTTATTACCTCTAAAGGTATACACGTGGATCCCGAGAAGATTAAAGCCATTCAAGAGATGCATCCTCCACGCAACCTAAAAGAGCTACGAGGATTCCAAGGTCGTCTTGCGTACATCAGGAGATTCATTTCGAACTTGTCTGGACGCTGCAGACCATTCACTCAGCTAATGAAGAAGGATGTATCTTTTATTTGGACTGAAGAATGTCAACGAGCATTCGACGACATCAAACGATATCTCATGAATCCACCAGTCTTGGTGCCACCAATCTCAGGCATACCATTCTTAATATATGTCCGTGCTATGGACCATTCGTTGGGTGCTTTACTTGCCCAAAAGAATAAAAAAGGTCATGAACACAGTCGTACTATGATTGGTGCTGAACACCGCTATAGTTCGGTCGAAAAAGAATGCATAGCTCTTATGTTTGCTGTTCAAAAGACAAGGCATTACATCATTGGACAAACTATTCATGTCATATCCCGAGTTAATCCTCTTCGGGTACTCATAAAGAAGCCTAGCACACTCAATTCTAGGCTAGCTACATGGGCTATTCTGCTAGCCCAATATGACATGGTATATGTTCCTCAAAACTCTGTCAAAGGTCAAGCACTGGCAGATTTCTTAGCGGCTCATCCTGTACCAGAAACATCTAAACTCTATGATAAAATTCCAGATGAGACATTGGAAGAAAATATGATCTCCGAAGAATTTCCTACTTGGCGTCTATTCTTTGATGGTACATCCAGAATCGGACCAAATGGTGCCATTGTAGCAGGAGTTGGGGTTGTTCTCGTTTCTCCAGACGGATCGACTATCCAAAGAGCCTATTTTCTCGATGAACCTTGTTCCAATAATGTAGCAGAATACAATGTACTACTCATCGGCCTTTAGCTAGCCAAACAACTGGACGTTGAATATTTCGAAGTCTACGGTGATTCTAAACTGGTTGTCAACCAGGTTAGAGGAACCTATGAAGTTCGCCATCAAGATTTAGTGCCTTACCACGAAGCAGCAATCAACATGGCTATATCATTCAAAGCCATCTTCATCGACTATGTTCGCCGAGCTTGCAATACCGAAGCAGATGCCTTGGCCAACCTTGCAGCCGTCTTAGCTATCCCTATCAAAAGACAGCAGGTAGTGGTTGCCTCTAATCGGGAACTGTTTTGTATCGAAAATAATCGTAATATTGAGTTCAGTAATCTTACTGAAGCCAATGTTATTGATAAAGATTGGAGAACTCCTTTCATCGACTTCATAGTTCATGATATACTCCCCGAAGATCCTAAGGAGGCTACGAGTATTCATCGACGGTCTCTTCGGTTCTACTATAACAAGACTACCAAAACTCTCTATCGACGGACTTATGATGGTCTTCTCTTGCATTGTCTTGCTGGTGATGAAGCAAAGCAAGTATTGTACGAAGCTTATGATGGTCTCTGCAGAGCACATCAACCCGGTCCTAAGCTACAGGATCGCATTCGACGAATGGGTTACTACTGGCCCTCTATGGTATCAGATGCCATCGAATATGCAAGGAAATGTCGTGCTTGTCAAATCCATGCAGATTTCATCCATCAACCTTCAGAATTTCTGCATCCGACTGCTGCTTCCTGGCCTTTCGAAGCTTGGGGCATGGACATTATAGCTCCTATCAATCCTTCTTCTTCTAAAGGACATCGATTCATATTAGCGATAACAGACTACTTCACTAAGTGGGCTGAAGCTATACCTCTGGCTGAAGTCAAGACCAGTAGTGTCATCAACTTTATCAAACACCATGTCATCTACAGATTTGGTGTACCGCGAAGGATCATTCACGACAATGGACCTCAATTCATCAGTCAAAAGTTTACCAGATTCTGTGATGATCATCGGATTGACAATGTCGCTTCGACAGCCTACAATCCTGCTGCTAATGGTTTAGCTGAAGCTTTCAATAAGACTATCATCAAGCTCCTTAAGAAGTTTGTATCTACTAACAAACGGAACTGGAGTGAAAAGCTTGGAGAATGTCTATGAGCCTACCGTACTACGGTCCGCAACCCTACAGGTTGTACACCCTTCTCTCTGGTGTACGGTTGTGAAGCTGTTCTTCCCCTGGAACTTTAAATTCTGTCCTTAAGGATCGCCATTGCCAACGAGCTCACTACAGAGAACAATGATCTTCTTCGACTTCAAGAACTGGAGGCACTCGACGAGAAGCGATTAATGGCTCAACAACATATTGAGTTATATCAAGCCCGCATCTCGAAGACTTTCAACCGCAAAGTTAGAGTCAAAGCCTTTCAAAAAGGAGAACTCGTTCTAACGGTCAGTCGTCCTATGACTATGACTCACATGAGCAAAGGCAAATTCGACGCAAAGTGGGAAGGTGTAACACCCAATTTTTCTGAAAATGGGTTATTTTTGAAAATTTTATTAATTTATTAATTAATAATGGTGTTTTAGTCATGGTATGATTTTTGGTAAATTTTAGTTTGATTAAAACTATTTTCTAAAGTCATGACTTATGACTTTGGTGATTTACTAGTATAAACCCTAGTGTAACCATAGAGGTTATTTAACCTAGAGACTAAACATGATCATGTGAGCCTACCCAAGCTTTTAGAACATCAAATTGTGATTTTTAGCCTAAGGAGTATTTTGGTAATTTTCTAGAAATTAAGTAGGATTAGTGAGATTTTACTATTCGTGGACTTTTGATTAGTGACTTGATAATCCCTAACCTAGTTACCCTAATCTATAGGTTAGCAATAACCATTGAATGACTAGGAGAATGATATTTCCTTTTAGTCAAAGTATTAGAAATATCTAAATCACCTTTTAGGATTTTTTCCTAAAATCACTCAAAATATCAAGACTTTGGCAACAAAGTCTATGCCTTAACCATGAAGCTTTGAACCCCCCCCATGCCTTGTGGCCGGCCAAGTAACCCCATGACAGCCCCTTGCCCCCCCTCTCTCCTATATAGTTAACACTTAGTTCAAAAAAAACAAGTTTCATGAGAAATCAAAAACCAAGAAAAACCTAGAAAACCTTCCACTCTTTTGACCATAACTTTCTCATTACACAATCTTTGAACCTCTAGTTTTCTCCATTAGGTCACCTACAATCTAAGGGAGCCTAGGGAAGTGTGCTACTCAAGTTTCATCAAGCAAGGAAAAGTTGAGGTTAGAGGATACACACCCTCATTTAGTAAAATTCAAGACTTTGTGCACCAAGAGGTAATTATTCCTAAACCTTGTTAATATAGTGTTTTTCTTCACAATTGCATGCATCTAGGTAAACCCTAGCCCTGTTTTTAGGTTTTGTAAATTTTAGGGTTTGTTTGGTGTTGTATCGGACACGTATCCTATTTGTTAAATCATTGAATTTTAGTGTAAATTGCTCACTGTCATAGTATAAAATACACACTGTTTTCCAAATATTTTTGAACCAAATTCTAGCCTAGACCTAGCTAAACCTAACCCCTATACACTAAGCACATTTTAAGCTTGTGTCGTGTCCAAAACTGGACACAAAGCTCTCAGACACAATACACTGGACACATGCATTTATACTGTAAATATGTCCTGCTACCTAGACACGTTTTCTCGACACATACACCACTTGGACACTTGCCATTTGGCATGCACGTAGGGGCATTGACTGACAAGTCGTACCCAAAATTTGGGGTGTGTTTGTGTCGTGTCGGACACGAAATCGACTCATGAAGGGTCGTTCTATACACAGTGTACACACACAGACACTCGACTTTGAGCGTGTCGTGTCCACTGTACACGATACGTGGACACTTCGTAGTGTCATGGACACGAAGCCTATCCATAGGCGAACACATTGGACACAACCACGTGGTGTCACGTGTCCCGTGTCGCGAACACGAGACACGCGAAAACACTGACACGCAGTCTGAACACGTATTTTAGGGCTTCTGATACGTGTGTCGTGTCCCCTCTATACGACACGTGGACGCGTATCAAGCCCATGGACACGAAGCCCAACCCTAGGCGCACCTCTGGGCACGAGCACGAGGCCTGTGTCGCCTTGTGTCGTATCCTAGAACGATTTGAAATCGTGTGTGATACGCACTGTATCAGTGTGTGTCTAATTTACCCGTGCGACTTTAAACCCGCGTGGACACGCCGTGTCGTGTCGTGACACCGTGTCAGGCTACTAGGGACCTAGACTAACCTAGGGGCTATCTTTACCAACCAACCTTAGGCCATCATAGTTCGGTTTGGGTGGATTTTGAACTAACCTAAGTCGAGGGTTTGCTGTCCTATTTCCAGTTTCTGTAAATTTTCCAGTTTTGTAAAAAAATGAATTTTGATTGTATTTTAATGATGATTTTTGTATATAATGATGTGTTAGTAGTTAGTGAACATGTTATATATATATTAGTGTGTGTGTGTAGATGAAGTTTTGGGTGTAATTACATGTGTGTACACATGTGTATACATATGTGTATATATGTAGGTCTGTATTTGTGTGTGTTGGGTTGGGGGCTGATTCCTGTCTCAGGAAATCTGAACCCCCCCATTCCAGTCCAGCCCATTCACTCCCCCTTCACTGTTCAATCTCACTCTCTTTTACCGTCCCTCTCTCATTCTCACTCTCTCTCTAAGATTCCCTCTCTCTACACTCTCATTACTTCTCTCTCTATATATATATTGTATGTAATATATATTAGGTATATTATACATATACATTATGTATGTATATATGTTATATATATATTGTAGTGTGTATATATGGTTATATATATATATATATGTGGGGTATATGGGTATTTATATATAGTGGCTATGTATATAGGTTTTACATTATATAGTGTATGTATATATATATCTATATAGGTAAACCTAGAACTAGTTGACCTAAGCTACTAGCCTATGGGCTATAGCTATTAGCCTATGGCCATTAGGGCTAACCCTAATTGACCAAATACCCATGACTTAACTAGTTTACCCCTTGTTTGACCAAGTGTTGACCAAGGTCAACCTTAGGTCAAACCTGACCTAATCAACCTAGTTTGACTTGAAACTAACCTAGAATGACTAAGTTTGACTAAACCTTAGCCTAATGACTAGTTGGTTTAGGTTTAACCTATATGAGTAAATATTAACCTAAGTTATATGGGTAGTCCTATGTAAATTAAGATATGTATGGGGTCAAGTGGGAAATTAGGAGTTGTTTCATGATCTAGGTTAGAGTTTAGGTTTATTTGTTAAAGACTAAGGTTTGGTGTTATATACAATATGGTGTTGTGTTGTTGTTTGTGCCTTAACCTTGGTATAGTATTTAGATAATCCAGACTTACCTAGACTTAACCAAGCTTAACCAAATTGACTAGTAATAGACTAATCTAACCCTTGTTGACCAACTTAGATAGATTGACCTAGACTTGACCCAGATTGATCATGTTGGCTAATATTTGACTAGAATGTTGACCAAGAGTTGACTAACCTTGACTTGTTGACCTTGTTTGACTCTATTTGACTTAGCTTCTTGTGACCTAATATGACTTGATTTGACTTAGTTTGATTGTAGAGTTGACCAAGTTTGACTTTGACCTAGATTGGCTTAGAATTCATATAGATTGTATTGTAGATTTTATTTACCTTTATTTTGGACATGTCATAACTGTATTACTCTATTTTAGGACATTGTGACCCTGGTACAGACATCTGATATTACACTACTCTTTCCAGAGTGTCAGGCGAGTACATTCTCTGATAGTTCTTTCATTTACTTGTCATTTACTGTATTTCAGTTCTAGTTAGCTATATGTGATTCTCTGTACAAACACGATTAGTATTGCTGGATCCATTACATGTGACACTCATTTATTCATGTCTGGCCTCTATATCTGGAATCACTACTGGCATCACCCTACTGGAATCATTTCTGGAATCATTGGCTGGACTCATACTGGTTGTAGTGTTGGATTATGGATTCACTTGTGGGCGGGGAAATACTTGAATAGACATGTGAACATACCTAAAATCTGGAACCACCTCCCTTAGAACTATTCTGGAATGCTAGCCATCCCACACTTGGCCGAGTATGCGATGTGCCTGATTACCCCTAGCCGTTTACATGTTGATCTCAGTATTTTAAAACACACTGTTAGAGTATAGTCTGGACTTACCCTGGAATCATGGATCACTTCTGGACTCATTTTTATTGGACTCATCTTGTACTGGAATCATCTAGTATTGGATTATATGGACTGGACTCACACTGGGATTACATTTTATACTGTCTGGACTTATACCATGTTATTCTAGTTCAGCTAGTTTACTACAGTCTTCTTTGCCATGATTTCTTCTCTTGTTAGTTACTTTACTTTCCTTGTACCCTCACTGTTTTTCTACATCATTATCTGTATAAAACTGCCATGCTCATCTGTATAACTGTCTAAAAACTGCTTTATAGTCTTTGTCATTTACTTAGGATTTCTAGATGAGATGTGCTCGTTCCTGTCCTGATTGGACCTGTTGAAAATATTACAGATGATACTCCTGACGACACATGCCCTACTTACCATGGACCTGGCGAGGGATTAGCTACCTTTGGTTCCGACTCTCAGGAGTGATTCAGGAGTTTAGCTAGTAGGCTTACTTAGCTTTCATGTTTTGAGCTTGTTTGTATTAAACTTGAGATATTGAGTTGTATTAGAGTTTGTTTGAGATATTTTTGTTATTATTTTAGTAGTTTAATTTCTGTTGTTGTTAGTTGGTATCTAGATTTCTGTGTTATCTTATCGTGCTTAGACTGTGATTGAGTATATCATATCTTTTACTTGTCCTCCCTTCGGAGTTGAGATCTTGGCAAGTACATTATATACACTGCATGAGATTAGTTAGCAACCTAGGACATCGTTCTACCGTCGACACTGCGGCGTAGGCTGGACGTACCCACTTCTCGTGCCCCTACACAGGGTACGGGTCGTGACACGTTTTTAGTGGTGGCCCATGCAGGTATCGAGTATATGTAGTGGTATTCGAACTAGAGTATCACTACAGCCTGTGATAGGATTTGATAATAGGCTTAGAGAGAGGATACTCAATCACAACTAGGAAATTTCCAGGGATTTGAATCTACTGACTTTTGTTCAAATCTGTATAATCTATTTTCGCATTATCCTTGATACTGTCATCCTTGTACCGTTATTGACTTTCTTATTGATTTGTCTTCAGGATGGTGGAGACTAGGTCACATCGCTCTGTGCCGGCAGATTCTGAGAGGTCTGCCATTTCTCGTCCAGTACAGCCTACAGCTGGGACTGTACCACTCCTTACGTCTGCTCACGTAGGAGTATCTACTTTTGGTAGTCCTCCTCCACCTATTCAGAGGACTACCCCAGCTACCCCAGACATGCCTCCCCCGCAGTTTCGTCAGCCTCAGTTCCAGCAGTACCAGCAGGAGTACTAGCAGCAGATGCCATCTGGATTTATGGATGCTGCACAGATGTTTACATATTTCCAGCAGTTCCTAGAGTCGTAGCAGACCCAGCAGCAACGTCAGACGATGGCATTTACTAGAGGCATTGATGAGGTCCATCAGCTGGCTAGAGCGACGATGGAGAGGTTGGCAGTCCAGCCACATGGAGGATTGGAACAGCCGCGACAGCAGAAGATTCCGGGCATTCAGGAGTTCAAGAAGATGAACCCCAAGGACTTCTTGGGGACATAGGGGATTCTTTATGCTAATGACTGGATTGAGCACATTGAGGAGATCTTCCGACTGGCGGAGATACCAGCCGGACTCCAGATAGAGGCAGCAGCCAGCCAGATGCGGGATCTTGCCCGTACCTGGTATCAGACGGACCCGAGAGTAGGCACTCCAGGACAGACATGGAGAGTTTTCAAGGAGCTCTTCAAGAGGAAGTTTTTCCCGGATCAGGCAGTCGGTGCTTTGGAGACCTAGTTCGAGAACCTGGTTCAGGGGAACCAGACTGTAGAAGAGTATTCTGGTGAGTTTTGCCGGTTGAGCAGATTTGTGGAGGGCCTTAGCGAGACAGCAAAGGCGAGGAGATTCAGGAAAGGCTTGGTCAAGGAGGTCAAGTCCTTGACCAAGAATGACAGGAATGCCACCTTTTAGGAGATCCTGACAGGAGCGATGGCAGCTGAGGATGATCTTGAGCTGAAGCTCAAGAGGGGCCGCGACGCTCAGGGAGCCAGTAGCAGTGGAGGTCAGGCCAAGAGGCCTCACATTCAGCAGGCACCTGTTAGAGTTCAGCATCAGCCTCGAGGACAGGATCAGAGGATACAGAGTTGTGGGTATTGCAAGAAGGTAGGGCATATTTGGGAGTCTTGTAGGAGGAGGCTGAAGGTTTGTCTATTTTGTGGCTCTGGTGCCCACAAGATGATAGATTGTCCAGATGCACCTCCTTATGAGGGTGCTAGGCCACCTGTAGCTCAGCACCAGAGGGGTGGAGCTTTTGCGATGACGGTCGAGGAGACCAACGCTGCAGGTGACGGGTTAGCAGGTTTGTCTTTCCTGTCCTTCTTTTCCCATCTTGTTGTGTGATTCCATTAGTACCTGTCAGGATATGCTTGTGATATACTAGATAGCATAGTTACCCTTTTGAGACTGTAGAATCATGACCAGTAGGTCTATGATTGCATGTTATCTTTTGACTTTGATTGACTGGGGGTGTGACCTAGAAGGAGTACGACCATCTTAATTTCGAGGACGAAATTCTTCTAAGGAGGGTAGACTTGTAACACCCAATTTTTCTGAAAATGGGTTATTTTTGAAAATATTATTAATTTATTAATTAATAATGGTGTTTTAGTCATGGTATGATTTTTGGTAAATTTTAGTTTGATTAAAACTATTTTCTAAAGTCATGACTTATGACTTTGGTGATTTACTAGTATAAACCCTAGTGTAACCATAGAGGTTATTTAACCTAGAGACTAAACATGATCATGTGAGCCTACCCAAGCTTTTAGAACATCAAATTGTGATTTTTAGCCTAAGGGATATTTTGGTAATTTTCTAGAAATTAAGTAGGATTAGTGAGATTTTACTATTCGTGGACTTTTGATTAGTGACTTGATAATCCCTAACCTAGTTACCCTAATCTATAGGTTAGCAATAACCATTGAATGACTAGGAGAATGATATTTCCTTTTAGTCCAAGTATTAGAAATATCTAAATCACCTTTTAGGATTTTTTCCTAAAATCACTCAAAATATCAAGACTTTGGCAACAAAGTCTATGCCTTAACCATGAAGCTTTGAACCCCCCATGCCTTGTGGCCGGCCAAGTAACCCCATGACAGCCCCTTGCCGCCCCTCTCTCCTATATAGTTAACACTTAGTTCAAAAAAAAACAAGTTTCATGAGAAATCAAAAACCAAGAAAAACCTAGAAAATCTTCCACTCTTTTGACCATAACTTTCTCATTACACAAGCTTTGAACCTCTAGTTTTCTCCATTAGGTCACCTACAATCTAAGGGAGCCTAGGGAAGTGTGCTACTCAAGTTTCATCAAGCAAGGAAAAGTTGAGGTTAGAGGATACACACCCTCATTTAGTGAAATTCAAGACTTTGTGCACCAAGAGGTAATTATTCCTAAACCTTGTTAATATAGTGTTTTTCTTCACAATTGCATGCATCTAGGTAAACCCTAGCCCTGTTTTTAGGTTTTGTAAATTTTAGGGTTTGTTTGGTGTTGTATCGGACACGTATCCTATTTGTTAAATCATTGAATTTTAGTGTAAATTGCTCACTGTTATAGTATAAAATACACACTGTTTTCCAAATGTTTTTGAACCAAATTCTAGCCTAGACCTAGCTAAACCTAACCCCTATACACTGAGCACATTTTGAGCTTGTGTCGTGTCCAAAACTGGACACAAAGCTCTCGGACACAACACACTGGACATATGTATTTACACTGTAAATATGTCCTGCTACCTAGACACGTTTTCTCGACACATACACCACTTGGACACTTGCCATTTGGCATGCACGTAGGGGCATTGACTGACAAGTCGTACCCAAAATTTGGGGTGTGCTCGTGTCGTGTCGGACACGAAATCGACTCATGAAGGGTCGTTCTATACACAGTGTACACACACAGACACTCGACTTTGAGCGTGTCGTGTCCACTGTACACGACACGTGGACACTTCGTAGTGTCATAGACACGAAGCCTATCCATAGGCGAACACATTGGACACAACCACGTGGTGTTACGTGTCCCGTGTCGCGAACACGAGACACGCGAAAACACTGACACGCAGTCTGAACACGTATTTTAGGGCTTCTGATACGTGTGTCGTGTCCCCTCTACACGACACGTGGACGCGTATCAAGCCCATGGACACGAAGCCCAACCCTAGGCGCACCTCTGGGCACGAGCACGAGGCCTGTGTCGCCTTGTGTCGTGTCCTAGAACGATTTGAAATCGTGTGTGATACGCACTGTATCAGTGTGTGTCTAATTTACCCGTGCGACTTTAAACCCGCGTGGACACGCCGTGTCGTGTCGTGACACCGTGTCAGGCTACTAGGGACCTAGACTAACCTAGGGGCTATCTTTACCAACCAACCTTAGGCCATCATAGTTCGGTTTGGGTGGAGTTTGAACTAACCTAAGTCGAGGGTTTGCTGTCCTATTTCCAGTTTCTGTAAATTTTCCAGTTTTATAAAAAAATGAATTTTGATTGTATTTTAATGATGATTTTTGCATATAATGATGTGTTAGTAGTTAGTGAACATGTTATATATATATTAGTGTGTGTGTGTAGATGAAGTTTTGGGTGTAATTACATGTGTGTACACATGTGTATACATATGTGTATATATGTAGGTCTGTATTTGTATGTGTTGGGTTGGGGGCTGATTCCTGTCTCAGGAAATCTGAACCCCCCCATTCCAGTCCAGCCCATTCACTCCCCCTTCACTGTTCAATCTCACTCTCTTTCACTGTCCCTCTCTTATTCTCACTCTCTCTCTAAGATTCCCTCTCTCTACACTCTCATTACTTCTCTCTCTATATATATATTGTATATAATATATATTAGGTATATTATATATATACATTATGTATGTATATATGTTATATATATATTGTAGTGTGTATATATGGTTATATATATATATATATATATATATATATATATATATATATATATATATATATATGTGGGGTATATGGGTATTTATATATAGTGGCTATGTATATAGGTTTTACATTATATAGTGTATGTATATATATATCTATATAGGTAAACCTAGAACTAGTTGACCTAAGCTACTAGCCTATGGGCTATAGCTATTAGCCTATGGCCATTAGGGCTAACCCTAATTGACCAAATACCCATGACTTAACTAGTTTACCCCTTGTTTGACCAAGTGTTGACCAAGGTCAACCTTAGGTCAAACCTGACCTAATCAACCTAGTTTGACTTGAAACTAACCTAGAATGACTAAGTTTGACTAAACCTTAGCCTAATGACTAGTTGGTTTAGGTTTAACCTATATGAGTAAATATTAACCTAAGTTATATGGGTAGTCCTATGTAAATTAAGATATGTATGGGGTCAAGTGGGAAATTAGGAGTTGTTTCATGATCTAGGTTAGAGTTTAGGTTTATTTGTTAAAGACTAAGGTTTGGTGTTATATAGAATATGGTGTTGTGTTGTTGTTTGTGCCTTAACCTTGGTATAGTATTTAGATAATCCAGACTTACCTAGACTTAACCAAGCTTAACCAAATTGACTAGTAATAGACTAATCTATCCCTTGTTGACCAACTTAGATAGATTGACCTAGACTTGACCCAGATTGATCATGTTGGCTAATATTTGACTAGAATGTTGACCAAGAGTTGACTTTAACCTAGATTTGACTAACCTTGACTTGTTGACCTTGTTTGACTCTATTTGACTTAGTTTAACTTCTTGTGACCTAATATGACTTGATTTGACTTAGTTTGACTGTAGAGTTGACCACGTTTGACTTTGACCTAGATTGGCTTAGAATTCATATAGATTGTATTGTAGATTTTATTTACCTTCATTTTGGACATGTCATAACTGTATTACTCTATTTTAGGACATTGTGACCCTGGTACAGACATCTGATATTACACTACTCTTTCCAGAGTGTCAGGCGAGTACATTCTCTGATAGTTCTTTCATTTACTTGTTATTTACTGTATTTTAGTTCTAGTTAGCTATATGTGATTCTCTGTACAAACACGATTAGTATTGCTGGATCCATTACATGCGACACTCATTTATTCATGTCTGGCCTCTATATCTGGAATCACTACTGGCATCACCCTACTGGAATCATTTCTGGAATCATTGGCTGGACTCATACTGGTTGTAGTGTTGGATTATGGATTCACTTGTGGGCGGGGAAATACTTGAGTAGACATGTGAACATACCTAAAATCTGGAACCACCTCCCTTGGAACTATTCTGGAATTCTAGCCATCCCACACTTGGCCGAGTGTGCGATGTGCCTGATTACCCCTAGCCGTTTACATGTTGATCTCAGTATTTTAAAACACACTGTTAGAGTATAGTCTGGACTTACCCTGGAATCATGGATCACTTCTGGACTCATTTTTATTGGACTCATCTTGTACTGGAATCATCTAGTATTGGATTATATGGACTGGACTCACACTGGGATTACATTTTATACTGTCTGGACTTATACCATGTTATTCTAGTTCAGCTAGTTTACTACAGTCTTCTTTGCCATGATTTCTTCTCTTGTTAGTTACTTTACTTTCCTTGTACCCTCACTGTTTCTCTACATCATTATCTGTATAAAACTGCCATGCTCATCTGTATAACTGTCTAAAAACTGCTTTATAGTCTTTATCATTTACTTGGAATTTCTAGATGAGATGTGCTCGTTCCTGTCCTGATTGGACCTGTTGAAAATATTACAGATGATACTCCTGACGACACATGCCCTACTTACCATGGACCTGGCGAGGGATTAGCTACCTTTGGTTCCGACTCTCAGGAGTGATTCAGGAGTTTAGCTAGTAGGCTTACTTAGCTTTCATGTTTTGAGCTTGTTTGTATTAAACTTGAGATATTGAGTTGTATTAGAATTTGTTTGAGATATTGTTGTTATTATTTTAGTAGTTTAATTTCTGTTGTTGTTAGTTGGTATCTAGATTTCTGTGTTATCTTATCGTGCTTAGACTGTGATTGAGTATATCATATCTTTTACTTGTCCTCCCTTCGGAGTTAAGATCTTAGCAAGTACATTATATACACTGCATGAGATTAGTTAGCAACCTAGGACAGCGTTCTACCGCCGACACTACGGCGTAGGCTGGACGTACCCACTTCTCGTGCCCCTACACAGGGTGCGGGTCGTGACAGAAGGGCCTTATGTTGTAAGCAAAGTCTTCTCAAATGGAGCCTATCAACTCTCAGAGCTGGACGGTCGAGTTGCAATGATGCCTATCAATGGAAAATTCCTTAAAAAGTATTATGTATAAATGTAAATGCTTGTAAATCATCAGACAAGTTCATGAATAAAATTCAATTTTATTTCATCATAAATGATAGTACATGATATTAAGGGAGATCACTATCATCCTTCTCAACATTGGGACGCGGACCACTGCCGTCCTTATCAAAGACATAATCAGCAAAAGAGCCGAGAACATCCTTGCTAGAACCCACCAGGAACTTGCAAGCAGCCATCCTCATGGCCTCTTCCTCTTCAGTCTTTCCTGGTTCAAGCAAGAAATCTAAGATATCCTGCGGTGGTTTGGGTGTAGACGAACCTTCGCTTGCTTCTGTCTGCTTTAGCTGGACTAGTTCGGCAGGACGTTCTTCAGTGCCCGCTTCAACCTTCGGGGCGAGTTCAGCCTTCTTGGATGCATCTCCAGACGACATCTTTATGTTGAAAAGTGGAAGTGGTCATTCCTACCAGATTTTTGTTCTATTTATAGGCAGAGATTCTCCAAACAACGAAGCGACACATTCATCTGACGGTTCATCCGTTCATTATTATCCGACGGTTCACCCGTTCATTATTATCCGACGGTTCACCCGTTCCTTACCATCATTCGACGGTTCACCCGTTCATTATTATCTGACGGTTCGCCCGTTCATTACATCCATCCGACAGTTTGTCCGTTCATTCCACTCATTTGACGGTTTGTCCGTTCATCTTGACGATTCACTTCGTTCACACATTTTGATGATTCATTATCGTTCATCATCCACATCCGCAACTTGTTATTTTTTGATTGAGTTGTCTATTGAAATAATGATATTTAATAAATTATATTCTGCCATGTCCATATTACCTCTGAGCAGATATAATGAATATAATTATTTTCTAAAAAAATTAAGAAATATATCAAGTCTGCACCTCTGAATATATTTTATATCGCTATTATTTATATCTGAATAAGATATGCAATAAATAATAGAACCACAAAAAAAATGTGTCTTTTTATTTGATCAAAATTCAAGACATTACAAACATACACACTGCAAAATAAGAAGATACAAAGAATCTTTCTATTAAACTGGTGGTGTCATCAAGTCGGTTATCTGTTGCTTCAAAATCTGCAGTCGTTCTTCACGGGATTCCATCACTCGCTTCCTGGCTTCTTCCATCCCAGATTTTTTATTGAAGGTTGGCATAGTTACCATTCTGCGAGTGATTTCAGCATTATGAGCTGCAGCATATTCATCTCTTTCTTGGGTTAGAGCACCGAGTTGTTGAATTGCAGCTTGATTTGGATGGCCTCATCTTCCAGCTCTTCCTGAAGATGGGCAATCTTCGCTTTCAATTCAGCAATTCTTCTCTTTTTTCTTTCAGCAACAGATGATATCGTTTCCACTTTGGAATTGTACTCAGCAGACTTGGCAGTGAAGGTATCTAAGAGAATTTGGAAATTGACTCTCTCAACTGCAGCCTCCTGAGACATTCGTTCAAATTCGGCTTGCACCAAGGGCTCTACTTCTCCTTTATTCTGCTCTTTGTAGCTCTTTGTTGAGGTCTCTAGCTCATCTAATATGTGATCAAGAAAGGTAGCTTGATCCTCGTCACCTTGCTCGCGGATGACATTAACTAAGAAAGAGGTTGGACCTCTAACTGTGTAAAAATCAGCCTCTTCCTTTTCCATCACCCTATTTATCAAAGGCCCCAATGAATCGAAGAAGAACTTGGTAAATGAGTGGATGACGAACTGATTGGTAGCTAGAGCACCAGGAGTAGCAGCTACTCCTGTTGACGTTGAAGCAGCAGGTCGTTCAGTTTCTTGTACTTGGATGGAGGGCTCTTTGAATAAAGGAACTAAAGTGGAGCTGGTTGCTCCTCCCGGTTGTTCCTCTGCAAAATTAAATATTATCATTTTGTCTGTCATTTGCTACTGTTAAAGAAGATCAAAAGTGAAAACAGTCTTACCATGGCTTGATCCGGTAACAGGCCTGTCATCTGTTGGAACAGATTCCAGCCTAGCAGAAGTAGCTTCAGACATTACTGCCTGGCTACTGCCTACCTCGGAGCCACATGACAAGTGACGACTGCTGCTAGCTATCGTCGTTGCAAGCACTATGTCCATGCATACTTGAGGAGCTGAGAAGATCCAGTTCTGTATGGATAAGAATAAAGATGTCAACTATCAATCTATTAAAAGAAGATTGCTAATTTCATTCTATACCTTGGGGATCAACAGCAGGAATTTCCTCCAGGGCTACTTCTTCATCTGCTATCTTTTCTGGAGATGCCTGCACCTAAACATCCTTCTCAGGATCCAAGGTGTCATCAGCAGCTTCGGAAGATACCTGCACCTCAACATCCTTTTCAGGATCCAAGGTGTTATCAGCAGCTTTGGGAGACACATGCCCTTCATCATCCCCTTCAGGATCCTGTGTATCTTTATCAGCATCTGATGACGTGCTCTTCTCACTTTTATCTTCCTCCGGTACTTCCCCACTGGCAGTTGCAGCGGTTTGATCAACATAATCATGCGAGCCGAAGTCGCAGTCATTTAAAGCATCGATCATCAAACGATCCTCCTCCTCGCAGAGTGTTCCTGGTGTGGCAGGAGGTTGAGTAGTCTCCATCACCGGTAAAGGAGATCGCAAAGCTTCGTGCTCTGTCTCTGTAATATCTTCTCTGGGCTCTACGGCCTCATTTCTTTGGTCAACCTCCTCTCTCTGTTCGGTCTCCTCCCTCTATTCTGGACTAGGAGTTTTATGCCCAGACTCAGAAACAGGAGTTGGAGATGGCATGGTGAGTCCAGCTGCAGCGTTCACCACTATCGAAGACAAGACTTGCCTTGGAGGAGAGACCGTTCTCTTTCTTCTTCTGTGGGCCAACTTCTTCTTTCTATGCAGAGGCCTTTCAGGACTCTCTACATTTACTACCTCGACCTGTTTCTGAATAGAGGTCGGTGTAGCTGCTTCTTCTCGTTGGCTTGTCTCGGCCAGCTGCCGAGATTGTGATCTGGTAGTAACCTTCTCTGAAGAATGTTCTAAGATCAATTTCTTCTTCGCAACTGGGGAAGAAGGTTCTTCTCTCCTTCTCTTCTTCTCCTTGACCGAAGATTTAACAACCTTCAAAGAAATCCTTAATGGTTGGTTGACTTCCTCAGGGAAGTTTGCTTCCCTGGAGGCTTCCAATGGATCATCCACTGGTTCATGTTCTTCGTCATTATTTGGAGCTAATATATCAGTCGCTCCTTTCTTCAGACGTGTTGCTGTTGCAAAACTGTCAACAAGGTTATAGTTCTCAGCAAAAGTATTTGCAGCTGTGTAAAATAATGAATATGTATATAACATTCTAGGGCCATTATTATTCTTGTTTAGCATCGAGAACACTGTCCTTGTGTCTCGAGTGTTGTAGTAGGCCCATGCTCTGGCACCATCAATTAGGTATCCCTTTCCTTGTAGGCAAGTTATAGCGTTGCCTACATGGAATTGGTCATAACCATATTGACGACCGAAGCGACTTGGCAAATATGGTTCAAGATAACACTCCTCTTCAAATCTGTACACCAAATGCGATGGTCTGATCGTCTTCAGCCAGTCAAAAGCTGTTCGACCTATTGGCTGCCTCCCAAGGTCAACCAGATTTGGTGCCATAAATTCATAACCAGTTGGAGGAGCAAAGCAATAAAAATTCCATCCTTTGCCAAGGTTCAGGGTACGTCTGCAGTCCCTCAGACTAGTGTATATCCATTTGCTCTGGGAGAATCTACGCAAAAAGCTGCCACTAACTGCTCCCATAGTGGGGTTCATCAATAACGGATGGTGTAAGAGCAACCATCCGAATAAATAGTATAAGACAACTCCAGTCTAGGGAAGTTCTCCTTATCACCTTTACACTTGAGCATGGAATCAACATACAGACGAAGACATGCATTTATTCTACAAGTCATCGCTGATAGTAAATCCATCCGGTAGCCGAAAACTAACCGGACGGCAGCAAAAAGAACACCGCGGTGGAAGCGGTCCACGGCGCTTGCTCCGGGCACGACGAATCGACGGAGCCAATATGTCAAAAATCCTACCAGCTGGGCTTCTTTAGACATGGACCTATAGCCTATTCATATAAAGCTTTCAACAAAATCTCCAGCCTTGAGTGGAGGGTATTGGTGTTCATCATTAACTCTGATGTCCATTTTCTTATTCTCTTCTATCAAACTGATCACTTCACTGTTGCTGAGGGGTTGGAAGAAATCCGGGTTGCATGAGTCATGATCTTTGGTTTTTTTCTCAATAATATGGTTAAGAAAAAGATAAGTCAACCATTTTGATGAATAGCATGTGCCGGAAGAGCCGCTTTTGTAGTATAGGGAGCATATATTGTAATGGCACAGTAGTTCGTCGAAGACTGCTACCATCTTTGAATTTTCTCGACGTAGTCAATCTAACTCGTCATTTGTCGGAACGTACCTCATAAGGGGAGTCTCCCATTGGTAAGCACGAGATGTACTTCATCTCATGGAGGGCCAATCCCATCTCCCCGCAGGGCGTCATGAACGTCCCTGTCCTATAATTATACCTCTCTGCCAAGGCTAAAAACAGATGAGGATTTGGGAGGAATCCATACACGGTAGCGTGTACCGCATTATATAGCTCGATCTCTTTGAGTTTGGCTTCAAACTGGACTAATATCCAGTTGGCTATACAGCTCCATCTCTTGATGTCTGGGTTTACCAGACCGGTCAGCCGGATATCCTGATCCGGATATTTGCCCTCATCCTTTGCATACTCATTTGCAAAGATTGGAGTCCTCACAGGCAGCAATAAAGAAGAGTTCTCTGGAGGGATGCACCCTGGCTTCAACCCTCTGAGTAAAGTACTGTGTCGCTCAGAAGAGCTATAGAACATGTCTTTATTGTTCGGGTCTTTCTTGACACAGATCTTTCCTGTCCGTGCATGTTGAAGAGGAGTAATGTCCCAGTCCATCCTCCTGGGATGGCTTGCATGAGCATATCGTGCTAGAGGGAGGCATCTAGCAATGTCTGGTAACAAGATCAGTTTCTCTTTCCTTTGGAAAGTTCTCTTCTCAACACGGGGTCTTGGCTGAGAACTTTTGTCAATGGCTTCACCAAATAGGAACATAGGTTTCTTGTGGGTGATGGCGTCAGCAGACTGCAAGGGCTGCCCATTCATTAGACTTAACAATGTCTCATTGTCCTGTGCTATCAAGATAGCTTGGCGAGAGGATGGAAGGGCATATTGTGGGAAGAGCACATGGGACAAGTCCTCTTTAAATTCTGATTCTGTAAGAGTCCCTATGAAGGTTTCATATTCAGGATCCTCTCTGGTATCAACTGCATCAAACAGAAAAAACAAAATTCAGTACAAGTCAAATCAGAGATTCTGTCATCAGATTGTGCAAACATCAAATTGCACAAGCATTAGATTGCGCTGACAAAGCTTGCGCAAAGCAACAGTTTGCGCTGATAATCTTGCACAAATCAGCCGATTGCGTTGACTTTTGCCAGCACAATTCAACCGATTGCGCGAGAAGATACTCTTCATAAAAATGAAGAATAATGGGTTTGTGCAACCTAAACCCTAAAAAGGGGTAGCGCAATATGACCGAATCTCTAAAAAGAGATAGGGTTCAAGGTTCAGTTATGTCGAAAAACCCTAAAAAGGATTTTTAATCGGGTTGTCTAGTTCGCAAAGCAGGGTGCGCAGCTTCGTGTCGGGAAGGACGCGGCGTAACCCGAGTTGAAGACTCGACGGGGGCCTTCCCTTTCTCGGCGGCGGATCGCTTTGGGGCCATGGAGATCGACGGGAAGAAGGAGAAGAATCAGGAAAGCTCAAGAAGTTTTCTCTTTTGAAAGTTCGAAAGCAAGTAAAGAATGACAGTGAGAGAACGGAGAACTATTTATAGTTTTTCAAGAGCAACGGCCGCCTCAGATTGTACCAAATAAATAGGGTTAATCCCTCTGATTGCGCAGACAACATCATCACATGCGCAACTTGATTGAAAAATCAAAATTCAAAGTATTTCGAAACTTTGAATAAGTTTAACTTTCGAAAACTTTGAAGGGGGTCTTGTAGGTCCTAAAAATCAAGTTGCACCCATCAACAAAGTCATGAAAATCAAGAAATATATCTTTCAAATGAACTGCGTAGAAGTCAGATTGTGCATCATCCCGATTGCGCAGACTAAACGGCGCACACTCTCAAGTGCGCAAGCTGACGTGGAAAATGTCATCATTATCTGACAGAATCAGATCTTCTGACAACTGACAGCACGGAGAACGAGGAGACTGTTCGTTTATTGTGCAGTACGGCGCTCGAGGACAGCTGTACATGCAGCACAATCGGCCAGGCTTTCTGCTGCGCAGTTTATTTTGGCGCAATCTAAAGTCAACACAATTCATGTGGCGCACTTCATCATGGCAACTGACAAAATGTACACGTGGCTTTCATGCCATCAATTACTCACTACGTGGCAACCGTCAGCACACGATCATGCGCAATTCAATCAAAAGATGCCATGTGTCCAAGACAGTTGGTCCACGATCAAGCAACTGCCAGCGCAGTCTAATGCTGCGCAATCCAGTCCATGCGCAATCCAACTTGCGCCATTCAGAATAACTAAAAGTTAGTTATTTCCAGTACTCTATAAATAGAGTTTCAAGTCTTCATTCAAGGGATCAGACATAAAAAGTTCAGAAATATCAGAGAGTTCAGGAGTTCTTGCCCAAGTGCTGCTGCATTCTTCTGAGGCTTTTGCCTTCAATTCAACTTCAGAGGCTATCATCTTCAAAGTTCACATCGTCCAAGGGATAAAGCAATCGTCATCTAGATTGGATTCCTATAGTTGTACTTTCCCAGAATTCTTGTAATTTCTTTACAAAGTTTGTTGAAATAAAGTTCATACTTTTGTTTTTGCAAACAGGTGCTAGTATAGGGTTGTATAGCCTTGGGTAGTCTTGATAGACTAGTATAGGCTAAATTGACCTAATTTAGACTTGTTAGACCTAGTTTGACCATAATTGACCTAGTTTGACTTCTAGGGTTGACCAGAGTTGACCAAGAGTTGACTTTGGCCTAGACTGACCTAGATTTATTTAGAATGCATTGAATTGCATCTTGTTATCATTGTAGACTTGTTGTGACTTGTGCTGTTCTGATTAGGAGCCAGACACCTCTCCTCGGACAGTACATTTCATCTGAACAATCAGATACCAGACGAGTACATTCTCTGATCATTTTATATCTTGTTAGAATTATATTCATGCTTTAGATTACTCTACTTGATGCTGTCACGACATTATCACGGATTAGTACTATATGGATCTCTTCATGCGATATTATCCCCCTCGGGAGCACCGGGTACATTATGTCATGTGCGTTTCACTTTCATCATGTACTCCTGTGCTTTCACCATACATGTACACTCTTGTGAATCATGTACTCTCATGTTCACGGAGCCCTCATGTATACTATCATGTGCACCCTTTCATGGGCATTCATGTGATATCACGTATAATAACATAACCTGCTTAGATCCTTGTGTATTGATTAGGGAAACGGGAGAGTGCAAATAGTCATGTGAACAAATTCCATAGTAGTGTAGATCATGTGAAACTCCTTAGTGTAGATCATGTACTAATCTGTCCTATTCACATGTGCTATCCTGAACTCTACATCACTAGCCACTATTAGTTCTTTATATACAGTAGCTATTTACTTACAGTTCTCTTCTTTTACATCATGTACTTCCTTTCTGTTTCATGTATCTTACTCTACTGCATGTTATATTTTCTAACCTGCTATAATTTATTGAGATGTATTGTGCTCGTTCCTGTCCTGACTGGACCTGTTGAAAATATTACAGAGGACGAGGAGGAGGCCTGTGTGGATACCTTCTATGGGGCAGCCCTAGACGACACTTGTGAGCTGGACTCTCAGGAGGACCCAGCTCTAGCTGATGACATTACCCCTACTGCCTAGACTAGTTTAGTTAGGCTTTATTTCTGTCATTTGAGATGTGGATTGTATATATTCTTTCATATTCAGTAGTTGAGACCTTGTATTATGGATGTTTGTTGAGATGTTATCTTAGACGCTTAGACTTTTCTGATCATCTGTATTTCTTTGAGTTCTATATTGTAGAAGCATGAAAAAGAAGAGAAATATGATCCATGCGGCCAAGGGGCCACATGCAGCTCAAGAGCCCCATGCGGCTCAAACACAGAGCGGACTCCATGCGGCCAATAGAGGGAAGCCATGTGTCCTTTTTTAGAACGGCTGTAACCAGCATCATTCAAACGCAATTAATGCCCTGACGGCTGACAATTAATGCTATGACAGCTGATAGCTGACAGCCCTGACAAAAAGTAGTCATGATGACTGACACAAGAGCAACATCTTCCTTGGAAACTGAAGAAAATCTTCACAAACTTCGAAGCTAGTTTATGCGGCCAGTCTAGACGAGTTCATGCGACCTGTGCAGAGAAACCTATGCGGTTCGATCATGAAGGTCCTCCATGCGGCTCGGTCATGAAAGAAACCCATGCGGCTCGGCCATGAAGACTCTCATACAGTTCGGCCATGAAGACCCCCATGCGGCTCGGTCATGAACATATTCATGCGGCTCGGTCATGATGACCTTCATGCGGTTCGAGTATAGAGACTATTCATGCGGCGCGGTCATGAAACCTTTCATGCGGCTCGGTCATGACGACCTTCATGCGGCCCAAATATGAACGCTCCTCATGCGGCTCAACAATGATGACAGAACACGTGTCCTAAAGATAATCAAATTTTGGGTCAGATCCCAATGATTTGGGACACGTGGCAAGAGAATGAATTAAATTGATTCATTCAGATTTGCGGATATCAGCAAATCGTCATGATGGGGATTTATTGCAATCAACATTAATGACTGACATGATTTGGCATAATCCTCATTAATGGCCCAGATCCTTCACGCTCAAGATTAATGGTCCAGATTGATCATTTACCAGGCGTCTGCCACTTTGAGAATGGGCAATCATTGTAAACCCTAATGATGCTCCCCACTATTATAAATAGCAGGGTGCCATTCCCTTGCAAAGGAGACCCACAGAGAGAGATACGCACATACGGAGAGACACTCCCCCAATAATCAGAGAGAAATCCACAGAGATCAATCCAGAGAGAGAGAGAAGCCAGAAGAGCAATACGAGGAGTGCAAGAAGAGCATTTCTTCATCAATACCAACCATCTCGTCACAGGAGCCAAGGCTACGTCCGATCGTCCAAGGAGTAAGGCAGAGCTGCCGTCGCTTTCCCGAGCCTCTATCGTCACCCACCAGAATCAAAAATAAACAGTTGTACTTAGATTGCTGTACCTAGGTTTTTGTCCCTAGGCTTTCTTTGTACAAGCGAGTTTGTAACGTAAAGTAAAAGTCCAGTCCTCCCATAAGACTGTTCTGCTCTTTAATATTTCGTGGCAAACACGATGGCGACTCTGCTGGGGACAAACTTCTCCACGGCTGAGGAGTTGGTGACGCAATCGGATGCAGCCAAACTTGGCTCCACACAACAGAAGATGGTCGTCCGCTTCGACCAACAGGCGTTCGAAGAGATGCTCTCCGAGGGCAGCGCTGGCCCGGTCCAGAAACGCACCCGCACCACGAAGGCTCGCAAAGAGTGGAGGCCAAAATCGTTTGCTCCTCCCCAGGCCCTCGATGGAGTACTCTCTGCTATTCAAGACGGCGAAAAAGACTCTCCTGCGGCCCCACTTCAGACCGTAGACAACTCTGCTGTCCCCAAGTCCGGCAAAAGAAAATACTATGATGCTGGACTTGTAGGGGCAAAGAGGAACTCTATGCGATCCGAGCCGCATAAGGGTGTTAGCCGCATGGAAAAAGCTCATGCGGCTACATCCGCCAGCCGCATGAAGAAAATCCATACGGCTACATCTGTCAGCCGCATAGCTTATGCGGCTACAGCTGCCAACCACATGGATGAAACTTATACGATCACTGAAGTCAATCGTTTGCAGAAAACCCATGCGGCCACAATTGCCAATCGCATGCGGCCAGCCTGCACGGTCGTGACTCCTAGTCGCACAAGAACAACTCCTCTAACAGCTAAAGACAGCCGCATGCAGACAGCCTGCACGATTTCCAATCCTAGCCGCATAGCGTCCGTTCCATGCTTCTCTCGATCAGTCTTCGACCGTCTTTCATGCGGTCCTGACCCTAATTATTCTCTGGATGATAAGCCAGACTCCGGGGAATTCAACTTGGACTCTTCCTATTACGCACCCGCAAGTGCTAAAAGGAAGAAGACTAAGGCAGCGCGGGCTCACCAAGCCCAGTCAGCTGCCCCAACCTCTGACCATCGGGGCGTCCCACTGATTACTATACGGGCCTCTGATGGGAAGTTGTACAGAACCACTCGAATCCAGCCTCCAGCGGCGAAAGGACAAAGTGGTTCCTCTGACCTGCGTGAGGCTATCCTCCACAAACGCAAGAAAAGAGAAAGAGTCTCGATGTGCAAAGAGTCCTCACACGGACGTCACTGCACCCAGATCATCGTCAACTGCTGTTGCAACAACGCGGCAGTAAAAGAAGGCCGGCCGTCCGTCTTCCAAAGGCTACAGCACCCGAGCTCAGAGGACGAGGCGCCTCCAGTTGTCTCTTGCAACTCTACTCATAAAAACTCCGCCGAGGGGAGAGGGAAGAAGACAAGTATCTCCAGTCCAAAAATATCAACCGCTACAGCCAAAAGGCTTTCTTCTAAACAGTTGGCCGCCACCGGAGTTTTCCAAAACACCCGTTCAAAAACGAAATCTGCTACAATGGGAGACTCATCATCCACATCGCTGGGGGTCGTAGGAACTGGGGGTAGCACTCCTCCGAATATCCACGACAATTCGGTGTTTCAAGGAGATGAGCCCGGGGAAACAACTCTCCCATCAGGTACAACAGATGCTGATGTCTCCGAGGATATCCGTGAATCTCAGGATGAAGCAAACTCCAAAGCTGGGGGTACTATTCCCTCCGAGTCCGAACCCGAAGAGAACATTCCCATATACCCCGATGACTTCTCGGTGCATGGGTATGACTCGGAGGGCACATCCTCCACCGTTCCTTCCATCACTCCTCATGTAAGGACGGTGTTCATGACGGACAACAATCTAGGTGGTTCCAGTGATCGCCAACGCATCGATACTTTGGAGGCCATACTGCAGGCCTTGGTCAAGTCTGTAGATGAGATCAAAGCAGCCCTTCCAACTCTACAAGGAAGGACGCCTGGCCAAACAAGCACGGGTCCCACGATCAATGCGGACTCAAACTCAGCGGCACCAAACTCGGGCAATAATCCTTCCGAAATAACGGCCCCTACCACGACATATGAGGCCCGAGAAGTAAGAAGAGAGGTTCAGGAGCTCAGAGCCATGTTCCATGCCCGAGAAAACGCTCAAGACCTCAGAATACGGCAACCATACCCTGATGAATGGAGGGATGTTCCATTCCCACCAAGATATAAGCCGTTCAATATCAACCCGTATGATGGCAAGACCTCAGCAAGTCGGTACATCACTTACTTCGAGGTCACCACCGACCATCTGCCCCATGATGATGCTATCCTCATGCGATCATTCATTGGGGCATTGGAAGGAGTCGTCTTCGACTGGTACCGCAACCTGCCAGACAACTGCATCCACTCCTTCGCTGGCTTCAAGCACTTGTTCTTGGAGAGATTCTACGAGGTAGGACAGGACGTCACAATGTCTACCCTCATAGATATCGTCTAAGGAGAGAAATAGCTGACGAGGAATTATATTGAGTGGTTTCGTCAAACCACAATGAAGTTACCATCTGGTAATCCGGATTCCTTCCTGATTAAAATTTGCTAAAAGAGATTGCTCCCAACAATCAGTCTCTGGATGGGCGAGAGTCAATTCAAGGACTGGAAGGCATTTATCATCAGTGCCACAAGTGCCGAAGAACGGTTGAAGAAGGCTCGCCAACTGGGGTTGCACATCTCGGAGGGAGAGAGCAAGGGCAAGCGTCCCAACACCAACAACGACAATAAGAGTAGCCCCTCCAACAATCGAGACAATAAGGGGAAGCAGGCTATGGTGGCAGATACAACTCAAAAACCTGAGTCAAAACCGGCAGACAAACAATGGCCACAAATCACTTACTCCTTCGAAAACGGTCACGTCAAGCCCATCTTGGACATGCTCATACAAGGGGACAGAATTCAGCTTCCTCCACCAAGACGGGAACCGCGACCGGCAGAGATGGAGAACCCAAAGTACTGCCATTATCATCGCTACGTCCATCTTGCTGCACACGATTGCTACCAGCTAAAACGGTATATCCAAAACCTCATCGATTCGAACGCTTTGGCCATCGATTTCGAAGAGGTAACGGTGGCAGCCAATATGGTGTCGGTCCAATTCGACAGCTTCCTTCCGACGAAAACTCAAGACGGGGTGGTCCCCATCCCTCTGGCGACAATGGAGATTACCAATCTTCTACCTCCCCGAGATCGGGCTGCTAGTCTAGTGCCCCTCACCACATCATGAGGGGAGGTCATGTGGATCCATCCAGACTTGGTATCGGAAGTGACTCGGCCCACATCGTCTTCTATCGGCAAGAAAAAGAATAGAAAAATCAGATCCTGCCGTACAATTTTGGCAGACGTCGAGGAAGCTACAGCCGTCGTTACGCGGTCTGGGGCGCAATCCCAACCTGTGGTTGACAATCCAGCTGAAAATCATCAACCCACTACAACTGATGCTCCGGGGCCGGCTCAGCCTTCGACGACCGACAAGCCTAGGCCGAGGGAGACTCGCTTCGACAAATCCCTCCGAAAAGAGGTAGTCCAAGGGCTAGAGAGGCCCTATAACTTTGACATCTTAGCGCAATTGGCTAACACACCCGCCAAGTTGTCACTGTACGAACTCCTAAGGCTCTCCCAGGACGTTCGTATTGCATTGAGCGAAGCACTCCAAAATGCTGATGCCTATCTGGCCCAATCCAACCTCACCGGGGAGGACTCACCTGTGGATCTCCAGGATAGTACCTGTACTGGCGCAATGCCAAACATCGTCTTCACTCCGCAAGATATGCTCATCAAAACTAATCTACACGATCGCCTACTATACTATACTGGATACATCGGCGACGTAAAGGTGGATCGGATGCACATTGATCCTGGCTCTTCCATAAGCATCATCCCGAAGGGTCTGCTACATCATCTCCGCATCCCAATGCACCGCCTGACACCTACAAACACCGCCATCAGTGGTTTCAATTCGGGCAGGAGCTACCCTATTGGGAAGATTCGTTTGAAGTGTCAAATTGGCGACCTCCAATCCGAAGTCACCTGCTACGTCATAGATGCAGACACTTCTTACAACATCCTCTTGGGGCACCCGTGGATACACGATTATATGATCGTGCCTTCCACGCTGCACCAGTGCTTCAAATATGTCGACAAATACGGCTTCGTGAGGACATAATTTGCTGATATCGATCCTTTCAAAGGGGTCGAATCTTACTACTCAGACTCCTGCTTGTACGAAAAATCGAAGAAGCATCTTGGTGAAGGAGATGTACAAGCTAGTACCGAGACAACCACAGGATCAGAAGAGCCTCTGACGATCCACCTCCAAGCTCGCAAACCAGGCAGGTCTGCACCCCTTACCGCCACTCTGCGTAAGGACGCAATCAGCCTCTCGGCACAAGAAGAGCAGATGATAATCCGGCTGCCAAGGTCGGGCCAAGTGCCAAGATCCATAACGGGGCCACTGACAATCAGACTGCCAAGAGTCGGTCAGCCCCAAACGGAGAAGCTCAATCCCTCCGACAAGCCACTGACGATACGCCTTCCCAAGAAGGGTCGTCACCCCGATGCAAGGTCTGACACTTCCAGCGAACCAGCCACTCCCCGCCCCACAGCGAGTACCAAACTGGGGGTCGCTAGTCTGCCAACAACTCCATGCTCGGCACCATCAGCTGAACCGCTGACGATCAAGCTCCCCAGGTCGTCCTCTCAGTCTTCATTCATACAGGGGGTAGTCGAAGAGGAACCGGAGCTGGCCAAGTATGTGGCTGCCCACACTGATGTTCCCTCCGCAGATGATGTAATCCCTCTAGAAAAGATACCTTACTTCATCAATAAAGGGTTATCTTTGAACTACCTCGAGCTTAATAAGCTTTCTATAATGTACGCTATGGAACACGGTATAGGCACTCACCTACACACACAAGTGACAAATGTCTACACCACAATCTAGCTTACTCCAGCAGAAGACGCTTACCGAATAGTCGAGGGAGGGGACCATCCAATCATCTTCGGTCGGAAGGACGATCCGCATCCCTTTACCGTAGAAGAAGTCGACCTTGGATCGGATGCCGGGAGACTACCTCTATATCTTTATAGCCCCCAATCTAAATATCTCATACAGAAACATGGGTATGATCTGGAAATGATGCTGGGCTTGAATTACGGTACTGAACGACGATTACCTTTGAAGCCACCGGTCCCGGCTGGCAAACCACGGGACTACTATAGCAAGACTCGATGTGGATTAGGGTATGTGACACCCACGACGACTCCTGAAAGTTCAGATGAAGAATGCGAATGGCATTCACATTCGACCGGGTCACCAACTTCCGACCCAGATACCAGCATCGGAGACGTATTCAGACAAGTCCTGTCAGTCAACATGGCATTTGCCAACGCTTATGAAGAAGATGAAGACATTCTGGAAATTCTCAAGCTAGAGCCGTGGGCCCAACAACTAGATGAACAATAGGAAAAGCATTTCGAGCAAAGAGAACCTCTCACTGAGGATGAGGTCATACAAGTTAATCTTGGTAATAAAGCCTCTCCGAAACCAATCTTCATCAGCCAGAGTCTGACAGATGAAGAGCGAGAGTCGCTGCTCCAACTCATCAAAGAGTATATCGATGTGTTTGCCTGGAGCTATGAAGATATGCCAGGATTGGACCCCGAGATCACACTTCACAAACTCAATATTCGTCCAGATGCAAAACCTGTCAAGTAACAACAACGACAGTTTTGCCCCGATGTCATGAATGCTATTGAAGCCGAGGTCAACAAACTGATAGACAGCGGCTTTATTCACAAAGAGCAGCATCCAGACTAGGTAGCCAACATCGTACCAGTTCTCAAGAAGAACGGAAAGATCCGAATATGCATTGACTTCCGGAATCTGAATGAGGCATGCCCTAAAGATGAATTCCCTCTCCCTATCACGGATATCATGATCGACAACACCTGCGGCTTTGAACGTATGTCCTTCATGGATGGCTTCTCAGGATACAACCAGATCAAGATGTTCCTCGACGACGACAAATATACATCATTCCGAACACCAATTGGTACATATTGCTACACCATTATGCCTTTCGGGTTAAGGAATGCTGGCGCCACTTACCAGAGAGCTATGAGCGTCATCTTTATGGACCACCTGCGCAAGACAGTGGAGTGCTACGTCGACGACATCGCCGTCAAAAGCCGTTCGAAGGAAGATCATCTGCAAGATCTCCGGACAGTGTTCGACCTAATGCGAGCACACAACTTAAAGATGAACCCTACTAAATCTTTTTTGGGTGTCTCCAGCGCGAAATTCCTGGGTTTCGTCATCACTTCTCAGGGCATTCACATTGACCCCGAGAAAACAAAGTCAATCATGGAGATGGGTCCCCCGAAAAATCTCCACGAACTCCGAGGCCTTCAAGGCAGGCTAGCTTACATCAGGAGATTCATCTCTAATCTTTTCGGACGATGTCAACCATTCACCCATCTCATGAAGAAGGGAGTCTCTTTCGTATGGGATGAGGAATGCCAGTGCGCTTTCGACAGCATCAAAGAATATTTATCGAACCCTCCAGTCCTGGTAGCTCCCGTTGCTGGAAAGCCATTCCTACTCTATGTGCGAGCTATAGAACATTCTCTTGGTGCCCTATTGGCACAGAACAATGATGCGGGCCACGAACAAGCTATGTACTACCTCAGTCAGAAGATGATCGGGCCTGAATACCGATACACGGCCGTAGAGAAGGAATGCCTTGCTCTCGTGTTCGCAATCCAGAAGACACGACACTACGTCACGGGACAAACCATCTACGTGATATCGCGGATCAACCCCATCAGGGTCCTCATGACCAAACCTGGGGCACTCAGCTCTCGCCTTGCTACCTGGGCGATATTACTATCACCATACCACATGATCTTCGTCCCGCAAAAGGCTGTTAAAGGCCAGGCTCTAACAGACTTTCTAGCAGCCCATCTAGGTTCGGAGACGACTAGGGTATATGAAGAAATACCGGATGAGGTCACCAGTTCAAATGCAGTCTCCCATGATGCCATCTGGCGAATGTTCTTCGACGGTGCTTCAAGAACTGGACCTAAAGGCAACATCGTCGCTGGAGTTGGAGTGGTGCTGATTTCTTCCTTCGGCTTGGTGATCAATCGGGCCTACTCACTCATAGAGCCCTGTTCAAATAATGTGGCCGAATACAATGCCTTGGTCATTGGCCTCCGGCTTGCGAAGGAGCTAGGGTTAGAGTATCTTAAAGCATACGGCGACTCACAGTTAATCGTCAATCAGATTCGGGGGGCGTACGAGGTCCGCCACGAAGACATGATCCCATATCATCGAATAGCATTCGACATCATCTCGTCTCTGGGAGGATTCTTCATAGAACATGTTCCCAGACTCCAGAACATTGAGGCTGATGCCCTAGCTGGTTTGGCCGCTTCCCTAGCTGTGCCAAATTACGCTCATCATCAGGTCGACATAATAGGCCGTGAACTGGTCTGTCCAAAGGATAATGTTCAATGCATGGAAAGCTACTCCGCCCTTGCGGTCGACGAAGTACCAGACTGGAGACAGCCGTTCATCGACTTCGTAGTATACGACATCCTGCCAGAGAATCCGAAGGAAGCTACTTCTATCAGAAGACGTTCTCTCAGATTTTTCTATGATACGGAGACAAAAATGCTGTATCGTCGATCCTATGATGGTTTACTGCTTTGGTGTCTATCAAATACAGAAGCCAAGGAAGCCGTGCACAAGGCCCATGATGGTGTCTGCGGAGCCCATCAACCTGGCCCAAAACTGCAAGACCGCCTTCGCCGAATGGGCTATTACTGGCCCACAATGGTGGCAGACGCAATAGATTATACACGAAAGTGCAAAGCCTGCCAAATCCACGCCGACTTCATCCACCAGCCATCTAAATTCCTACATCCGATGGTGGCCTCCTGGCTATTCGAAGCATGTGGTATGGATATCGTCGGCCCAATCATCCCGCCTTCGTCCAGAGGACACCGATTCATACTCGCAATCACCGATTACTTCTCCAAATGGGCGGAAGCCATCCCATTGGAAGAGGTGAAAACTTCAAACATGATCAGCTTCCTTAAGCATCATGTCATCTACCGCTTTGGACTACCCCGAAGGATCATTCACGACAATGGGCCACAGTTCGCAAGCCATACGTTTTATCGGTTCTGCGACAAGCACCGAATTCAGAACATTGCTTCGATACCCTACAACCCAGCAGCCAACGGGTTAGCAGAAGCATTCAACAAAACTATAATCAAGCTACTCAAGAAATTCGTGTCCTCTAACAAGCACGACTGGAACGAGAAGCTCAGCGAATGCTTATGGGCGTATCGCACCACAGTTCGAACAGCCACCGGGAATACACCATTTTCCCTGGTGTACGGGAGTGAGGCAGTTCTCCCACTAGAGACTCAAATCCCCTCACTCCGTATCGCCCTCACACATCAGTTGATGACAGACGAAAACCACCATCGTCGACTACAGGAATTGGAGGCCCTATACGAGAAACGTCTGTTAGCTCAACAGCGAATCGAACTATATCAGGCTAGAATCTCCGGAGCTTTCAACAAGAAGGTCAAGGTCAGAACATTCCAAGTAGGCAATTTCGTTCTAGCGGTTCTAAGGCCGATGGTTATGACGCATAAAACCGCCGGTAAATTCCAACCAAAATGGGAAGGCCCGTTCATCATCGAGGACGTATTCTCCAACGGCGCCTACCGCCTCGCAAAGCAAAATGGAGACTTGCTCATGTTACCCATCAACGACAAGTTTTTAAAGAAGTATTATGTCTGAAACAAAATCCTCAAGACATCTCAGAGTGTAGAGTCATGTACCTCCCTGTACCACTGAACTTACATTCTGGTTCCATGCATAAGAGTCACGTGCCTGCTGGTACCTCTGAACTCATTCCCCATATTTTACAAACATTCGAGTCACGTGCCTGCTGGTACCTCTGAACTCATTCCTCACATTTTCCAGATCAACGAGTCACGTACCCGCTCGTACCGCTGAACTCACTCTCAGCACTCTCTAGATTTCCGAGTCATGTACCCTCTCGTACCGCTGAACTCACATCCATAACATCCAAGATTATCGAGTCATGTGCCCGCTGGTACCACTGAACTCACACTTTCACAATATCGAGTCATGTACCCGCTGGTGCCCCTGAACTCACATCCCGGTCACTCTTTCAGATAGTAAGTCATGTATGATCATACATCTGAACTTTCTTCCTATAAGAGATCCTCCCTCATGATCCACTACCCGCACTCCCAGTGCACAAAAAAGGGTAACGGGTCCACAAACATCCAAAACGACCATGTCGATGCTACCTCTGAGTCGTTTCACTTCCGCCAAAAACAAATCACCCCTACATAAAACTTCCATGTCCTTATTACCTCTGAGTCGTTTTATGTACTCCCTCTTCATTGAGCCTACTCCTACCATGTCCTCATTACCTCTGAATGGGAAGGCTCCGTAGAAGAAACCTTCATACTTGCCATGTCCTCATTACCTCTGAGTAAGTATGTCGGTTCCCTTTCAACCTATTATCTGTACCCACAACCGGAGTATGACAAGGATAATAGGTCCATAAATGTCCTCTATTGACCACAAATGTCCTCTGTTGACCACAAATGTCCTCTGTTGACCACAAATGTCCTCTGATGACAACAAATGTCCTCAGTCGACCACAGATGCTGTACTGGATCTCCAGTACACGCCCATCCCTTCCCTATCATGCCTGGGAGCCCAGTTGCTCCTTGGCGTTCTTCCGAATACCAAAAACTTCTATAGCTGTCTTATCACGAAGTTGTTCTAGGTATTCCTCTCCAAAACTTGTTACTCGTACCTAAAACCAAGGTACGCCAAGGGTAATAGGTCCACAAATAATCCCCCAGCAGGTCCAATTCCACAAACACCACAAGTACAAGAAAGAGAAGATGAGTTGAAACATGCTCATTTATTCAAAATTCAAAGTGCTACATCATTTGGGATCTCATCCCTTACAAAATGAAGACAAAAAGAAAAAAAAGACAACAAAAGAAAAACAGAAGACTGATTATTGCTCCGGGGCACATAACGCCATGAGACGGTCCGTCAGCAAGGCAACCGATCGCTCAAGCCTCTGTTTAGCTCGACACTCCGCTTCTTGGCTCAGCACCGCCGCATCCTCCAGATGAGCATGAGCTTGCCAGTTGTCTTCGAATTTCTTGAAAGCCCGCTCTAGGTTAACAGAAGATCGGGAAACCTTCTCGGCCTCCTGAACGATTGACTCCTGTTCCGCATGAGCAGCCTTCAGCTCTGACTCTAAGAAGGCCAACTCCCTCTGAAGGGCGAGAATCCGCTCCTTCGTGTCAGCTATTCCACGAGAAGCAGACTCTTTCCGAGCCATACAAGCCTGACTTCGACGACCCAGCCTGTCATACGAAGCGGAGAACTTGTCAAGGTCCTCCTGCACAACTGGCCCGGCAGTATCTCGAGTAAGCTTGATCCTATCCCGAGAAGCAATGAGGAAGCCCCGCTCCCGTTCAATCGCAGCAGGCAAGCCAGCCTACCGTATCGCCAGCAATTGGGTCACAAGTTGATCAGCCTCTGCCAACTTAGGCTCCAGGAGTTCAGCCAACCTCACCCCGCCAGGAAGAGCCTTCAAAGTGTTAATCTGACCCCGAGCGCCCCGCAGAGATAGAGAAAAAGGGATCCCCCATTCTACGGCAGCGTCTACGCCCCTCTTTAAGTGGCGATAGAAGCTGTCGACCACATCCTGCGTCACCTCATCCAGAGCCTCCGAAGAAGCCGGTGTCAATGGGAGTGTAGCTGGCAACGCTGAAGAAGACGTAATAGAATCTGTCGCTCCTGCCACAAGGGAAATAAACTCCGTACGGAAGAACGTATGAACAGTGGCCAACTCCTCTTCAGCAGCCCGCATAACTTGAATGCTCGGCAGGGTCGAGAGGTCAATCTCCGAAGCCGTATAAGCAGCAGAGGATGAGGCGGAGACCATCGCCAGCTCCATTCCCATCTGTCCGGAACTGGCGGGAGGCCCCTCGACATAAGACGGTGAAGGAGAGGAAACGCTCCTTTCCCCCAGATTGCGACAGGCCAAGCCTTCCCCAAGAACATCCGCGGTGGGAAGTAAAAGGTCAGGACCTGTAGGGCCAAGACAACCATGAATCGATTTGACCCGGAGGATATGTTGATAGAGCAAATAGGCCCCCTCACTAGTTAATATTTGGTTTATCTTACCAGCGGAAGAGTGTGGAGGCTGAGGTTCGCCTACAGCCACCGCAACCTCTTCACCAGCAGCCTCCGAGTTGAATATGATAGGCTCCTCCGCCCCAGCACCCTCGGGAGGGGATGCGACGAGATCGGTGTCGCCTTGCAAAAATTCAGCAATCTCAGAGACAGGCCCGAGGGAACCCTCGTCATCCCGGACTAGGGCCTCAGCAACTTGGGGGTCCTCAGCCGCCGCTGAGAGAGCCCCCGCAGAGAGGACCGCGGCACACATGCCACTAATCAAAGCAGCAAGGGCCGGATTAACTCTAGGGGCAGCAGACGGTTCAGGAGAGCCTGGTTCGTCAGACGCCTACAAAAAAAATGATTAGGCCATATCTCCAAGAAAAAAAGAAAACCACAACAAGGAGACAGCCCCAACATAGTCTTACCTCCGGAGCATCGTCAACATCCTCACCCCTCTCGGAAATATACAATCCCCGAGACCTAACGACGGCTCTTTTTACAGAAAAGGTTGTTCAGCCGTCAGAAGACTCACGTCTGACTCGTTTGCGTGAGGAACCAGGCACAGCGGGAGGCTGTCCTTCCCTCACTACTTCCTCTTGTGTAGCAAGCGACGGATCCTCCGCCAGTTCGTCTGGTGTGGTAAGCGGTTGATCCGCTACTTCTTCACCCCCACAAGAAAGAGAGTCTTCGCTATCATGATCATCATCCTCCTCAGCCGCCTCGGAAGATTCTGATTCAGGAAGGGGAGTCTGGAGCGCTAGTTGCTTTCTAGCCTTAGCCCCCTTGGGCTTTTCCTCTAAACCGGTACCCACGATGAAACTGGTACTCGGATCAAAATTGACAGGAGGCTTGTTCGCCATAACATGATAAAAGGCAGCCACGTACAAAATTTCCCTCGGCGCCTTAGCATCAGGGACCGAGAAGCTGGCCCGAGTATGATAAGCGACATAATAATTCCATGCCCTGACACCGTCAAGAACGCTACCTTCAAAGCCCAAGCAAGGGCTGGGACAGTCAAAGAATAACTGGTTATAGCCGAATTGGCAGGAAAACCTACTAGGCAGGTAGGGCTCCAAGTACACATTATCGTGGTTACGATAAACCAGATGCGCGGGGTGGATGTTGCGTAACCAGGTGAGCATCTTCGAAGACAGAAAGTGAGGAGGTCCGGTACCATCAAGGTGTACATCCCTCACTTCCTCATCAGAAAAATAAGGAACAGACACGAAAAAGTCACACCCATCCACCCTCGCCAGCGCCCTCTGACAAGCTGGCATAGTACTGTATTCCCAAGGTTGGTGATGGCATTGGAAAAGGAAAGCGTCTTCGTCTGTAGCATCTTCTGCTATTCCAGATCCCATCAAAGACTTGTAGTGCATCAACAACCACCCCCATCAAATAGTGGAAAGGTAGCTCTATGCGCTCAAAATCCAGCATCTTCTTGCGGGCAATAACCTTGGACGAGAATGTTCGAAGACCATGGTGTATGCTACACACCATAGCCGGGAGAAGAGCCAGTCTAACTTCAAATACCAGCTTAACGGCAGGGAGAATGAAATGGCGGCTGATACTCTCAATAGAACCTGCCCCTCCGAGACTACGCAGTTTCGTAGCCATATCATCAAAAATCCAGCCAGGAGCGCCTTCTCTGACACTGCCTGGTACCGTAGTAAAAATAGCTGAGAGAGTCAGTTTGACTCTCAAATATGTCGCTGTTAGACCGCGACTTCTTGACGCTCAACATTAGGTCTTTTATCTCTCCCCGGGTTTGAGGGGTTCGAGGAACAACCTCGCCAGAAGGGCCAACTTTAAAAAGATAATTGACCCAGGATGTGGTGTGAGGAGCGTTCCCTTCTGAGCTATCCTCTTTTTTTATAGCCATCTGATGACAAGCACTATAATGGCATAGCAACTCCTGGTACACCGTAACAAAACCTGGGAGTCGTCGATTCTGGTCCTCGAACTCCTCATTCGACGGGGTGTACATCTCGAAAGGCTCGTTCCCCTACGAAAGTTTGGAGACAGTATACATCTCATGGAGAGCAAGCCCCAACTCCCCTTCGGGTGCAAAGAACGTCCCCGTTCGCCGGTTATACATCTCTAAGAGCGCCACGAACAATGGTTTATCGATAGGAAGCCCGTGACAGGTGCCCCGAATGGCATGATAGAGTCCCACCTCCCGCAGAAATGTTCCGTAGGTCTGCAGAACCCAAGTGGTCAAGTGGGCCCACGTAGAAGTGGGGTTTATCCAGTTCAGCAATGCCAGTCTGCCAATCGGATAAGATTTTTTGCGAGCGAGCCGATTCAAAAATGTATCAGCTTGAGTGAATGTGAAGTTGGGACCATATACGTTCATGAAAGAACCTGGGGCCAGGCCCATCATGTACCGGAGGACGGAATCCTTACCTGCGTATGCTGACCTAAGGTTCGGGTTATAATGGATGTCGCCCATCAACATCCCTGATTGGGTAGGAGTTAAGTTACACACCATCTTCCTGTCCAACAATTCCATATTGAACCACGACAGAGGATAATGATGCTCCATGAGAGGAATATGGATCGCCATCCCATCCAAAGTAAAATCCCAGTTCTCAGAGATCTCTAATACCCGGGGATTCTTTATGATCAAAGCATCTCCGAAGAGGAATGAGGGCTTCAGGTATGATCCATCCAACTTCCCAGAATTCATCATGGCACGGAGATAATGGAGGGTCTGATTCTCGATGGCGTTCAACCTCCCCGAAGGCTCATTAACAGGAAATTGATTCAGCACGTACTTAACTAAGTCATCAAGACGCACGCCTAAGGCAAACTGATTCGAGCCCACCAGAAGTTTCCCCGCAGGATTTACTGACAGATTTACTGAAGAAAGAAAAAGAAATAAGATTAGAAGATAGTCAAAATCAAAAAGCACTTGAAAGATCATTAGAGTCTATGCGGCTCGGGTCGTCATAGCCTCATGCGGCTCTGAACCCGATGAGTCCATACGGTTCTGTTCATCACGGCCTTATGCGGCTCCAAGTCAGACGAGTCCATGCAAATCAAGTTCAGATGAGCTTATGAAGCTTCTGTGGTTTGGGTTCAGAAGGGCCTATACGGTTCAAGGTTCATATGGACTCAACGAACAAACCTAGACGCTGATGCGGCTCAGTTTCAGGTGAGACTATGCGGTTCAAAGACCACGCAGACTCATGCGGCCCTGAACAGATAGACTCATGCGGCTACAAGCAGACGAGCTCATGCGGTTCAAAAGTGAACTACGCTCATGCGGCCCAAACTGAAAATATATATGCGGTTCAGATCGAGTATGACAAGACCATGCGGCCCCCCTGGGCGAAGTGCTTATGCGGTCATATCGACGAACCTTGTACATGCAGCTTATGCATAAATTATGCAACAGAGCCATGGCACTTAGGGTTCTAAAGCAATGCCCTTACCAGCAATCGGCAGATGAACGTCGGGGTGAACGGGGGGAACAGCAGCCGACGGGGGAGCGGCCACGTTCGTCGCCGCAGTCGCCGTAGAAACAACCGCCTTGCCCTTCGCAGCCTTCGACCCAGCAACCTTCTTGGGAGCCATGGATATTTGGGAGAGAAAGAAGTTAGAACAGTGAAAGATCGAAGAGAGAAAGAAGATTTCCTAGAACAAGAGTGTTCCTATTTATAGACAAAGAAGGAACGCCTCGATCCGCGTGCAACATAATGACCGACTCTTCGGCCATCGAGACAAAAGACGGTTGAATAATAGCCTGACTCTTGGGATCCTGGCCCAAGAAAGCGGCTCTTAATATCTGCAGCAAATCAAGAGCATTAAATACAGGAGATTCACAGAAGATTTGCACACGTGGCAGGAAGACGTGGCAAGAAGCTCATGCGGCCAAAATAGCCCATGCGGCTCAGAGAGTTATGCGGTTGAGGTAATCATGCGGCTGGTCAAATCCATGCGACTAGGACAGAATACATCCATGCGGCTCTGGCATGATCATGCTTCTTATTCAAAGTATTTCAATTTTACAAATTGAAAACTTTGAAGGGGGTCTTGTAGAAGCATAAAAAAGAAGAGAAATATGATCCATGCGGCCAAGGGGCCACATGCGGCTCAAGAGCCCCATGCGGCTCAAACACAGAGCGAACTCCATGCGGCCAGCAGAGGGAAGCCACATGTCCTTTTTTAGAACGGTTGTAACCAGCATCATTCAAACGCAATTAATGCCCAGACGGCTGACAATTAATGCTCTGACAGTTGACAGCTGATAGCCCTAACGAAAAGTAGTCATAATGACTGAAACAAGAGCAACATCTTCCTAGGGAACTGAAGAAAATCTTCACAAACTTCGAGGCTAGTTTATACGGCCAATCTAGACGAGTTCATGCGGCCTGTGCAGAGAAACCTATGCGGTTCGATCATGAAGGTCCCCCATGCGGCTCGGTCATAAAAGAAACCCATGCGGCTCGGCCATGAAGACTCTCATACAGTTCGGCCATGAAGACCCCTATGCGGCTGGGTCATGAACATATTCATACGGCTCGGTCATGATGACCTTCATACGGTTCGAGTATAGAGACTATTCATACGGCTCGGTCATGAAACCTTTCATGCGGCTCGGTCATGACGACCTTCATGCGGCCCAAATATGAACGCTCCTCATGCGGCTCAACAATGATGACAGAACACGTGTCCTAAAGATAATCAAATTTTGGGTCAGATCCCAATGATTTGGGACACGTAGCAAGAGAATGAATTAAATTGATTCATTCAGATTTACGGATATTAGCAAATCATCATGATGGGGATTTATTGCAATCAACATTAATGACTGACATGATTTGGCATAATCCTCATTAATGGCCCAGATCCTTCACGCTCAAGATTAATGGTCCAGATTGATCATTTACCAGGCGGCCGCCACTTTGGGAATGGGCAATCATTGTAAACCCTAATGATGCTCTCCACTATTATAAATAGCAGGGTGCCATTCCCTTGCAAAGGAGACCCACAGAGAGAGATACGCACATACGGAGAGATACTCCCCCAATAATCAGAGAGAAATCCACAGAGGTCAATCCAGAAAGAGAGAAGCCAGAAGAGCAATACGAGGAGAGCAAGAAGAGCATTTCTTCATCAACGCCAACCATCTCGTCACAGGAGCCAAGGCTACGCCCGATCATCCAAGAAGTAAGGCAGAGCTGCCGTCGCTTTCTCGAGCCTCTATCGTCACCCCCCAGAATTAAAAATAAATAATTGTACTTAGATTGCTGTACCTAGGTTTTCGTCCCTAGGCTTTCTTTGTACAAATGAGTTTGTAACGAGAAGTAAAAGTCCAGTCCTTCCATAAGACTGTTCTGCTCTTTTATATTTCATGGCAAACATATATCATATCGTGCTTCTTTTTCCTTAGTTGTGATTGAGTTTACATTCTGCTATGTCACCCCCATTCGGGGAGTATAAACTGCTTAGCATTATATTGTTAGATGTTGTGACCTAGGACAGCGTTCTATCGCCGACACTGCGGCATAGGATGGACGTACCCACTTCTCGTGCCCTTACTCTAGGGTGCGGGTCGTGACATACCGCAAAGTTCGAAGCCAAAATTGTGGCTCTAAGGGATAGTATCAATCGATTGTGTATCCCTTAGATTTTCTCTTCTAATAGGCTCAATTAGCCGTCAAGACTCCTGTATCTTTTTCTTTTCTCTGTTTTTTGATAGACATTTTTAATAAAGAATCTTTTGGCTTTCAAAATTCATGAATAAAGTTTATGAAATATCAGAACTAGAGGTAATGTGGACGTAGTAAGGATATTTCTGGTGGGTATTCCGCTGGAAAATTTGATGTGGACTTATTATCTGTTTTATATTCAAGGTTCTTGAATATAGATAATAAATTTAAAGAAGCTGCTAATAGAGGTAATATGGACGTGGAATGATATATAATATTAGGTAGGAGTGGATAATTCAGAAGTAATATGGACATGATTATCCTTGATGAATGCTTTGCTCAGAGGTTATATGGATGTAGCAAAATATTTCTTAATCATCCTGCTGGGGAAATAATTATCAAAAAATAGTTCAGAGGTAATATGGACGTGACTTGTTTTCGTCAGACCGAGTTTGGGCAGAGTCCAAAACGAAAATAATTCTACTAGGGAATCTTTTTAAGGACCTATTATCCATGGCGTATTCAAGACTCTTGAAATACGGATAATAGTTAAATGATTTTTTTTGAATCACATAAATATTGCACTGTACATTTATATGACTAAAACAGGGTATATATGAACGTTGTTCATGAAGGTTACACATAATATTTTTTCAGGAACTTGTCATTGATCAGCATCATAAGCAAGTCACCATCAGGTTTAGTTAGTCGATACGCACCATTAGAATACATTATTTCTGTAACGAAAGGACCTTTCCATTTAGGCTGGAATTTTTTTTGTCTTGTGCGTCATGACCATTGGTCTTCTCACTGCTAAGACCAGATCACCAACTTAGAAGATTCTTTCCTTCATCTTTTTATTAAGGCTCTGGAAAGACGTGCTTGGTATAGCTCAATACGCTGCTGAGCTAATAAGCATTTTTTGTCTAGCGCTTCGAGCTCTTGTAGTTGCAGACAGTAACTTTCTTCGACAGTCAACTCACTGGCTAAGTCTACTCGAAGAGAGGAAATCTAGATTTCTAGGGGAAGAAATGCCTCACTTCCATAAACCAGAGAAAATGGCATACTACTTGTTGGAGTCCGGACCGATGTACGATAGGCCCAGAGACATTCGTCGAGCTTCTCATTCCAATCGCGCTTGTTTGAAGACACGAACTTCTTGAGAAGTTTAATGATGGTCATATTGAAGGCTTCTGCTAACCCATTAGCCGCTGGATTGTAGGCAGTAGTGGCTATATTCTGGATTTGATTCTTATCGTAGAACCGATAGAATGTATGGCTCACAAATTATGGACGATTATCATGGATGATCCTGCGAGGTAGGTCGAAGCGATAGATAATATGATATTTGATAAAACTGATCATGTTTGACGTCTTCACTTCGGTGAGCGGTATAGCTTCTGCCCATTTGGAGAAGTAATCGTTTATAGCTAGGATGAATCGATGTCCTCTAGAAGATGGCGGGCTTATTGGGCCTATGACGTCCATACTGTCACCCTCAGATTTCGTTATACATATTTTGGTATACGTGTACGTACCTCGAACCCGTATTTTGACTTGTCCTGGCTGGCTAGTCTTGGGTTTCTTACATTGGCATGGGTTAGTTGGCATTTCATGGCTCGTGTGGTTTATTCTGGCTTGGGCATACATCGGGTTCGGTTGGGTTCGGTTTGGTTTGGTTTGGTTTGGTTTGGGCTAGTATGTAAACCCCTACCTACCACCATCCCCGATTTATTAACCCAATAACCCATCTCTCTCCTCATTCATTTCTCATTACTACTCTCTTCTTCTTCATTTCTCCACTGACCACTGCAGTAGGCAAGTGCAACTTGCTTCATGGAGGAACTCAATTTTGTTGTTCCATTGTCTTCCTCACGAGATTCTAAAACACTTTAGTACTTAGCATTTTTAATTTTCATGGTTTATTTCGTGTAGATCTATGTTTTAGTATTTTGATCTTCATGGTTTTGATCTTCTTAACTTGGTTGTTTTCGAAAATGGAGAGTTCTATGTGGTGGAAATTCCGATTTTAAGCAAGTTTGGCTTTTGAATGGTTAGATTTCATCTAGTCTTGGCCGAGATGGGGTTCCTTGAGTTCTTGAGTCCCATGGCTGCTTGTCTCGGCCTTGGGGGAGAAGACGATCCCTTTACACATACGTTCATACGTTCTCGCGTAGTGACCTTCCGTTACACCTATGTTTTACGTGCCAACGTTGCTTTTTCCTCCTTTATGAACACGTTTTCATGTGCCGGTGTAGTGATTCCCTTTTTACGCATACGCATTGCGTGCCCGTGTAACCCGTTCTACGCCGAGCTCATTCGAGCTCTACGCAGGGGCTACTCCCGCTCGCGTAGAGTCTTGCGTGAGTAGAGTCCCGCTCAGGGCGCTCGCGTGCGTAGAATGCTTGCTCGCGTAGAGTGCTTGCTCGCGTAGAGTGCTTGCTCGCATAGAGGGGACCTTCCTGGGTCTTGCTCGCGTAAAGCTATTTTTACGCTCGGGGCCCCTATCCTAGCATAGTTTCTCTCGCATAAAGGCTTTGAGCCCCTATGCGTACCCGTGTGCCTTTTGTGATTGTACCCTCTTGTCAGAGACTTGATAACCTTGAATTGTTTGACATGATTGGACAGATAATTGTATATGGCATGGTATGATAAGTAACTGACATGATATGACATGACATGGCAAGACATGACTAGCAAGCATGATGGAAACTATTGATTGCTGTTGCGACAGCTAGCATGACATGACAAGAATGAATGGCCTGGACACTGTAGATGATTGCGTTTGTACAAATGAACCAGTATTGTCTTGCATCATGTCCAGGACAGGGACCCCTGAGTACCACGGTCAGGGGTACCTACTGAAATTGATTAAGGCTAATAACTAGAATAATCTAGTAGTCATGAAGAGATTTTCTAGCTACAGGCAATCCCGTTATCTGGGTGCCCTACCTGGGATCTGTAGCCTACCGTCGAGTAGGACACATTTTCAGCACACTGTCATGTGTTGCACCCTTCAAGCTACTTAAGGGTACATGCATTTCCTGGACGATGTACCCACATGAACTCAACCCCTAATTTGTATCTGAATAGCCTGGATAGTCTGCAGGGCTTGTGGCTGTGGAACAATCTTATTGTATCTTGCTAGTAACTAGGCCTGTGATAACCCTAGTTAGTAAAAGTATCAAGCTGTACTCATTGCTTGGCCGTGATTGATTGGATGGAGTCTAACCCAGTCTAGTCTTGTCCTGATCCTGTACAAGATGGTTACATGACCTGATTGCTTATGCTTTTACTTTATCGATAAATGGTGGGAAACCCAGTTCTGTTCAGACGAAGGGTTACAACCCCGGTCCTTGTTTGGTATAAGGGTTGTAACTTGGTTATCTGAATAGTCCCATGGTTATCTTATCGTATATCATCCTAATTTTCCATATTTCCTGTCTTTTATTATATAATTATGTTTTGTGCTAATTGTTGGTTTTAGTTCTTAAGTGAAGCCTCCTTGTGGCACTTGCTCTTTCTGGGATCTGTCCCAGCTGGTTTTGTATGGCGAGATACCAGAACAGCTCCTGAGGATCTCCCTACCTTCCAGCCAGATGGTGACCACCAGGCATAACCCTGACAATGAGTGAGTTTTATTTTGGCTCCCCTACTTCGTTGTAAAATTATTCTTTTGAGGCATTTAACCGACGAGCATGTGTTAGCTCGATTTTATTTTACTTACTGTCTGTCTATGGACTGTAACATGATTGACAAATCCTAGAGTTGATCATGTATGACTGAAATTCTTGCTAGTCCTCACATTTTGTATTACTAGCTTCATGATCATCTGAATATGCAATGTTTGGGACACCTTACCTTGTATGTCTGATAATCTAATATATTGTAACATTTACTTACTTGCTTGAGATTGAGATAATAGGCTTGTTTATGACCATAAGAGACTGATGGCTTGTAGTTAAACCCTCATGTATCTAGACAGCCGTGACCGTATAGCGAGGTAGATTATACTTCAATATATATAGCTGGCTGTATCTGCCCCCGCTTTCCAGTATTCTAGTTCTGGGGCATGACACAGTTTAAGTGGTTGCCCATACAGGTCATGTGAATCAAGATATATGAGGGTTTACCGAATAGATGTTTCAATCAGCACTCGCCTTTGATCTCTGCTCGTATCCTCCAATCCCTAAAATCTTGACCTGATCACATGCTTATATCCTTGATCTGTCCTGGTCCTTCCTTATTGTTCCCTGTGTCGTCTTCTTCAGTAGCATTGTTCCTGGTCCTGCCAATCAGACGGAAGGAGCTCAACGAGTACCACCGCAACAACAGGATCAAGCTCAGCACTCAGGAGCCACTTCCCGAATCATGCTTCCCGGAGATCCAGAACCCCCAGTACAGCCAGCCCAGCCTGCAAGGCAGGATGATGGAGTCTTGGTAGGACTCATCAGGGAGTTGCTTGCATCACAGGATCGTCGAGGTGATACATTACACCAGATAGTATAAGATACTCTGAGCAGAGGTGGTCATCAAGGTAACAGTGCGGCCAACAGCTTCAAGCGCTTGAACCCTCCATTTTTCGATTGTAGCGAAGATGCTATTATCGCAAATACTTGGCTGCAGGATACTGAGGTTATTCTAGAAGCAGCTAGGACCCCAGAAGATGAGAAGGTGGCCTTGATGCGCCTGCAGTTATTGGATCTAGCCCGCAGCTGGTCGGCGGCACATGCCATTGGATTAAGGGCACCTATTGCATGGAAAGTATTCCGAGAGAGATTTTAGACCAAGTACTTTGACGCTGTAGCTCGATATGATCTACAGACGAGGTTCACTAATTTGAAGCAGATGGACAGGATGGTCGATGGATATGCGACCGAGTTCTCCAGGCTTAGTCAGTTTGCTCCCATCTTGGTGGCGATCGAGTTCGACAGAGCTCAGTGGTTCCAGCAAAGACTGCACCTAGAGATTTTACTGGCGGTGGAGCAGTTTGAGCATCAGACTCTCGATGCAGTATTGAGAGCAGCTAGACGACATGTGTATACCTTCCAGAGGATTGTGGACCGGACCGAAAGTCGGAAGCGGTCTCACGGCCAGATGAACCAGTCTTCAGCACCAGCCCCGACAGCTAGGGCTTTGACCATTGGAGCTAGCTCCGAGGCGGGCGGCTTCCATTATGTCGATTCAGCATTCGACCCCGACATATCCCCAGCAGCAGCAGAAGCAGACTTCTGCAATGGGTTGCACTCATTGTGGGAAGCCAGGGCACGTGGTGTCAGAATATCGTAGAGCACAGGGTTTGTGCTTGGCTTATGGGGTACCGAACCACAGGGTTGGGAACTGCCTGAATAGGGGGAGTTCCTCTTCATCAACCTTTTCTAGTCCCTCAGTTAGGGGGCCAGCCCCAGCACTAGTTCATCGACAGCAGCAGTACCCGTTTCCGAGGCCCTTGCCGCCTCAGACCCAAGTGTTTCAACGGCAGAACCCCCAGCAGTATGTACAAGTCCAAGCTTAGACCCAGAACCGCTGGAGAGGTTTCCAGCAAAGGGACCAGTACCCAGAGAACACGGTCAAGTGATGGCTTTGACCGTAGAGGAGGAGTTAGCATCAGGTGAGGTAGTGGAAAGTACTATTCTCGTCAACTCCTTCCCAGCATTAGCATTGTTTGATTTTGGTGCATCATATTCATTTATGTCTGTACGATTCGCGACACGAATAGGGCTAGAGCCTGAGTCATTATCAGTAAGGCTCAATATACTTACTGGTAACGGACTTGTGGGAGTAGATAGAGTGTTTTCCTCGTATCGGATCATAGTTAGCGGTAGAGAGTTTCCCGTTAGGTTGATAGAATTTTTGATGGCCTATTATGATGTGGTCTTAGGGATGGATTGGTTGAGGGACCAGTATGCTAGAATAGATTGCCATATCGGCAAGATTATTTTTAGTATTCTGGTGAGCAAGAGTTTTCATTTTTTCGAGGCGGAATAGAGCCTTCTTCTCCAGTATTTCGAATGGCAGTAGCAGCGGCAGTTCAGTTTTCCAGAATTGTAGAAGAATTTCTCAATATTTTCCCCGAGGAGCTTCTAGGTATGCCACCAGAGAGAGAGATCGAGTTCACCATAGACTTGATCCCCGAAACAGTACCAGTATCAGAAAGAGTCTACTGGATGGCGCCGTCAGAATTAGAGATCTTGTATAAGATGATTGAAGAACTCAGGACCAAGGGATTCATCCGTGCTAGTGGATCGCCTTGGGGAGCCCTAATGCTTCTTGTTAAAAAGAAGGATGGTACAACTAGATTATGTGTTGACTATCGTACCTTAAACTCAGTGACAATCACGAACAGATACCCTCTTCCGATGATAGATGACTTATTTGATCAACTCAAAGTGGCATCCGTATTTTTAAAGATTGACTTGCGGTCAGAATACCATCAGATCAGAGTTAGAGAGCAGGACATCCCGAAGACGGCATTTAGATCCAGGCATGGGCATTGGAAGTTCCTTGTTATGCCCTTTGGAGCAACCAATGCACCGGTTGTATTCATGGACTCATGAATCGTATCTTTATGCCTTATTTGGATCAGTTCATGATTGTGTTTATAGACGACATCCTGGTCTACAGTAAGAATGAAGCACAGCATGAGCAGCATCTTCGTGTAGTTCTTCAGATTCTCTGAAAGCACTAGTTGTATGCAAAGTTCAGTAAATACGAGTTCTGGCTCGATCGCATTTCATACTTGGATCATATCATCATTAGAGGTAGAGTGGAAGTGGATCCCCAGAAGATCGTGGCTATTGAGACGTGGTCGGTACCCAATACAGTTGTAGAAGTTCGTAGTTTTCTTGGCTTAGCCGGCTACTACCGGTAATTTGTTTCAGACTTTGCTCGAATTTCAGCACCATTGACGCAGTTGACCCGTAAGGATGTGCAGTTTGCTTGGACAGCAGAATATCAGGATTCTTTTGAGATGTTGAAGCGAGGCTTGATGACGACACCCATTCCCACGCTTCCAGATGGGACCGGGGGATTTTCAGTGTATTGTGATGCTTCAGGCAGAGGTTTAGGATGTATTTTGATGCATCTTGGAAAGGTAATAGCTTATGTATCACATCAACTTCGTGATCATGAGAGGAATTACCCGACCCACGACTTGGAGCTGGCTGTAGTAGTGTTTGTACTTAAGTTGTGGAGGCATTACTTGTATGGAGATATGGTGGAGATTTTCACCGACCACAAGAGCCTGAAGTACGTATTTATCCAGAAGGATCTTAACATGCGTCAGAGGAGATGGCTAGAGCTACTTATGGATTATGACATCAACCTGCAGTATCATCCTAGGAAGGCCAACGTTGTTGCAGATGCATTGAGCAGAAGAGCCAGAGTTTATTTTCTGACAGTACAACCAGAGTTGTTAGCAGATCTTCAGAAGATGGGTATAGAAGTTGTCCTTCCTACCAGTGTGGCATTGATGGCCAGTATGCAAGTTCAGTCCAGTATAGTTAAGAGGATCAAGTTAGCTCAGTCAGCGGATTCTAAGCTTTAGCAGCTTAGGGCAAAATGTGTAGCAGGGCGAAGACCAAATTTATGTGTCCATAAGGACAGTACACTTCGGCATGGAAGGCGTCTTTATGTACCTAGTGGTGCTATCAGACAGAAGATCATTGCAGAAGCTCACAGTTCTCAGTATTCGATTCATCCGGGCGATACGAAGATGTATCATGATATCCGGCAGCATTTTTGGTAGAATGGCATGAAGAGGGAGATAACTCGGTTTGTCTCTCGATATTTGGTTTGCCAACAAGTTAAAGCGGAACATCAGAGATCGACTGGACTTCTTCAACCTTTACCTAACTCGGAATAGAAATAGGAGCACATTACCATAGATTTTGTAACGGGATTACCTAGATCTCCAACTGGAAGAGATGCTATCTGGGTTATAGTCAACAGACTCACCAAGGTAGCTCATTTTCTTTCTTTCAGGGTTGGTCAGTCGACGGACCAGTTTGCAAAGATGTACCTCAGGTTGATAGTCAGGTTATATGGAGTACCAGTCAGTATTGTGTCCGACAGAGATTCAAGATTCACGTCGCACTTTTGGCAGAGTCTTCAAAAATGTATGGAGGCTCGTCTCAAGTTCAGTTCAGCTTATCATCCGCAGACAGATGGTCAGTCAGAGCGCACGATCCAGACTCTTGAAGATATGTTGCGATCCTGTACACTCGACTTCAGTGGTTCGTAGGAAAAATCACTTACATCTAGTGGAGTTCTCCTACAATAACAGTTTCTAGGCCAGTATCCAGATGGCACCCTTTGAGGCCTTGTACGACTGGAAGTGCAGATCTCCTTTAGCTTGGGATGATATCGGTGAGAGGCAAATGCTTGGTCCCGAGATGGTGACGCGGACTATCGAGGTGGACAGGCAAGTCAGAGATCATCTTCGAGTTGCACAAGATCGCCAGCATCATTGGGCCGATTCTCATCGACGTCCCCTTGAATTTTCTGTCAGCGACCATGTATTCCTTAGGATCTCGCCTACCTTTGGTGTCATTCGTTTCGACGTATGGGGCAAGCTCAGTCCTAGGTACATAGGGCCATTCGATATTCTGGAGCGAGTAGGTGATGTGTCCTATCGTCTCGCTCTTCCATCGTCGTTACGTGAGGTGCATGATGTCTTCTATATATCCCAATTATGACGGTATATCCCGGATCCGAGTCATGTCCTTGATCATTAGAAATTGGTTGTTGGTACCAACCTTTCGTATGAGGAGAGATCCATATCCATATTGGACCGAAGAGAGAAGATACTCAAGAACAAGACTATCAAGTTAGTCCGTGTTGTTTGGTGTCATCACCCTTTGGGTGAGTCAATGTAGGAGCGTGAAGATGACATCCGATCGCGATATCCAGACCTATTTGACTCGTGAGGTATAATGTCTTCCTTATGCCTCATGCCTTCGTTTCCTTACTTGCATGATTGATTGTTTGATTGATTGCTTAGTTATATCTTACCTGTGATTAGTATAGCTTGCTCGACATCTCTAGCCTCTTGATTAAATTCTGAGGACGGAATTCTTTTAAGGTGGATAGAGTTGTCAAGCTCAGATTTCGTTATACGTATTTTGGTATACGTGTACGTACCTATGACCTGTATTTCGACTTGTCCTGGCTGGCTAGTCTTGGGTTTCTTGCATTAGCATGGATTAGTTGGCATTTCATAGCTCGTGTGGTTTATTCTGGCTTGGGCATGCATCGAGTTGGGTTGGGTTTGGTTTGGTTTGGTTTTGTTTGGGTTAATATGCAAACCCCTACCTACCACCATCCCTATTTATTAACCCAACAACCCTTCTCTCTCCTCATTCATTTCATATTACTACTCTCTTCTTCTTCATTTCTCCACCGACCACTGCAGTAGGCAAGTGCAACTTGTTTCATGGAGGAACTCAAATTTGTTGTTCTATTATCTTCCTCACGAGATTATAAGACACTTTAGTACTTAGCATTTTTAATTTCCATGGTTCATTTCGTGTAGATCTATGTTTTAGTATTTTTGATCTTCATGGTTTTGATCTTCTTAACTTGGTTGTTTTCGAAAATGGAGAGTTCCATATGGTGGGAATTCTGATTTTAAGCAAGTTTGGCTTTTGAATGGTTGGATTTCATCTAGTCTTGGCCGAGATGGGGTTCCTTGAGTTCTTGAGTCCCATGGCTGCTTGTCTCGGCCTTGGGGAAGAAGACGAGCCCTTTACGCACATGTTCATACATGCTCACGTAGTGACCTTCCTTTACGCCCATGTTTTCCAGTATTCTGCTTTTTCCTCCTTTACGCACACGTTTTCACGTGCCGGCGTAGTGATTTCCTTTTTACGCATACGTATTGCGTGCCCGCGTAACCCGTTCTACGCCGAGCTCATTCGAGCTCTACGTAGGAGCTACTCCCGCTCGCGTAGAGTCTCACGTGCGTAGAGTCCCGCTCAGGGCGCTCGCGTGCGTAGTATGCTTGCTCGCGTAGAGTGCTTGCTCGCGTAGAGGGGACCTTCCTGGGTCTTGCTCGCGTAAAGCTATTTTTACGCTTGGGGCCCCTAGCCTAGCGTAGTTTCTCTCGCATAGAGGCTTTGAGCCCCTATGCGTACCCGTATGCCTTTTGTGCTTGCACCCTCTTGTTACAGACTTGATAACCTTGAATTGATTGACACGACTGGACATATAATTGTATATGGCATGGTATGACAAGTAACTGACATGACATGACATGACATGTTAAGACATGACTAGCAAGCATGATAGGAACAATTGAATGCTGTTGCGACAGCTAGCATGACATGGAAAGAATGAATGGCCTGGACACCGTGGATGATTGCGTTTGTACAAATAAACCAGTATTGTCTCGCATCATGTCTAGGGCAGGGACCCCTGAGTACCACGGTAAGGGGTACCTGCTGAAATTGACTACGGTTAATAACTAGAATAATCCAGTAGACATGAATAGATTTTCCAGCTACAAGCAATCCCGTTATCTGGACGCCCCACCTGGGATCTGTAGCCTGCCGTCGAGTAGGGCACATTTCCAGCACAGTCATGTGTTGCACCCTTCAAGATACTTAAGGTTATATGTATTTCCTGGACGATGTACCCACATGAACTTAACCCCTAATTTGCATCCGGATAGCCTGGATGGTCTGCAGGGCTTGTGGCTGTGGAACAATCTCATTGCATCTTTCTAGTAACTAGGCCTGTGATAACCCTAGTTCGTTAAAGTATCAATCCGTACTCATTGCTTGGCCATGATTGATTGGATGGAGTCTAACCCAGTCTAGTCTTGTCCTGATCCTGTACAAGATGGGTACATGACCTGATTGCTTATGCTTTTACTTTATCGATAAATGGTGGAAAACCAAGTTCCGTTCAGACGAAGGGTTACAACCCCGATCCTTGTTTGGTTTAAGGGTTGTAACTTGGTTATCAGAATAGTCCCATGGTTATCTTATCGTATATCATTCTAATTTTCTATATTTCCAGTCTTTTATTATATAATTATATTTTGTGCTAATTGCTGGTTTTAGTTCTTAAGTGAAGCCTCCTTGTGGCACTTGCTCTTTCTGGGATCTGACCCAGCTGGTTTTATATGGCCAGATACTGGAGCAGCTCTAGAGGATTTTCCTACCTTCCAGCCAGATGGTGACTACCAGGCATAACCCTGACAACGAGTAGATTTTATTTCGGCCCTCCCACTCCATTGTAAAATTATTCTTTTGAGGCGTTTAGCCGACGAGCACGTGTTAGCTCAATTTTATTTTACTTACTGTCCGCTTATGGGCTGTAACATGATTAACAAATCCTAGGGTTGATCATGTATGACTGAAATTCTTGCTAGTCCTCACATTTTGTATGACTAGCTTCATGATCATCTGAATATGTAATGTTTGGGACGCCTTACCTTGTATGTATGATGATCTAATATCTTGTAACATTTACTTACTTGCTTGAGATTGAGATAATAGGCTTGTTCATGACCATAAGAGACTGATGGCTTGTAGTTAAACCCTCATGTATCTAGACAACCATGACCGTATAGTGAGGTAGATTATACTTTAATATACGTAGCTGGCTGTGTCCGCCCCCCGCTCTCCAGTATTCTGGTTCTGGGGCGTGACACATACCCTAGGCTCAAAAGGCCAAGATGCTGCCGTCGGGTGTAGAAACTTCGAAGGTTGATGAATGAAGTTGGCGTAGAACTGACAAGCCCTATACTTCTTTGCATATTCAACATCATCTGCTATCATCGTGGGCCAATAATAACCCATTCGTCTGAGGCAATCTTGTAATTTGGGGCCTGGTTGATGTGCACCACAAACTCTGTCGTGAGCCTTGCGGAATCCATGTTTGGCTTCTGTGTATGATACATATTGTAACAGTAGCCCGTCGTAAGAGCGTTAGTACAAGATTTTGGTAGCTGTATCATAGTAAAATCTGTCGCCTTTGGACAGACACTTCTTCCTTTGGGTCCTCAGGAAGGATTCCGTAGATGGCATAGTGTATGAAAGGAATCTCCAGTCTTTAATGTTGACGTTTGTTTCTGTTGCGTAACTATGATGAATATGCAAAGTATCTTTCACACAGAATAGTTCTCGACCAGATACTATGATCGAACGCTGAGTATTGGTAGGGATGGTCAAGGAAGCAGCAAGATCGACTAAAGCATCTGCTTCTATATTATGTAGCCGAGGCACGTGCTCGATGAAAAATCCAGCAAAAGTAGAGGCCAATTCGATTGTCACTTTGTGATATGGGATGAGGTCTTCATGACAAACTTTATAATCCCCTCGGACCTGACTAACTATTAGCTTAGAATCGCCGTAAGCTTCTAGATAGTCAACTTCCAGTTGTTTTGTCAGTTGAAGGCCGATCAGTAGGGCATTATATTCGGCCACATTATTTTTACAGGGTTCCACGAGAGAACATGCATGGTGTATAACCAGATGGTCGAGTGACACAAGCACGATGCCTACTCCGGCTACGATATTTTCTTTAGGTCTTGTTTTTGATGCACCGTCAAAGAACATTCGCCAAATGGGAATTTCCTCAATTGCGGTGTTAGACTCCACTACTTCATCCGGGATTTCATCGTACAGTTTAGAAGATTCTGACACCGGATGAGCTGCTAGGAAATCAGCTAACGCTTGGCCTTTTGCTGCCTTCTGAGGGACGAACAAATTATCGTATGGAGTCAACAGCATTGCCCATGTAGCTAAACGGGAATTAAGAGAACACGGTTTAGTCATGAGTATTCTGAGCGGATTGACTTTAGATATGATGTGGATAGTCTGTCCAGACACATAGTGGCGTGTCTTCTGGATATCAAATACCAGTGCGAGACATTCCTTTTCTGCAGGTGTGTATCTGTGCTCGGTAGCCACCATCGTGCGTCTGAGGTAGTAGATTTCCTGTTCATGGCCGCCTTCATTCTTCTGAGCTAATAGGGCACCAAGGGAATGGTCCATAGCGCGGACATATAGTAAGAAGGGCTTCCCCATTATTGCAGCCACCAATACTGGGGGCTTATGAGATACTTCTTGATGTCATCAAATACGTGTTGACATTGTTCAGTCCAGACGAAAGATACTCCTTTCTTCATGAGTTGAGTAAACGGTTAACACCTACCAAAAAGATTTGAAATGAATCATCTGATGTAGGCTAGCCTTCCTTGAAGTCCGCGTAGCTCTTTGAGATTTCTTGGAGGATGCATATCGAGGATAGCTTTCATTTTTTTTGGGTCACGATGTATACCCTTTGAAGTGATAACAAAACCAAGGAACTTGTCGCTGGAGACTCCCAGAAAAGACTTGGTTGGATTCATCTTGAGTTGGTGTGCACGTATTAGTTCGAACACCATTCTCAAATCTTGGAGGTGGTTGCCCTTGAGACGACTTTTAACTGCGATATCATCTACGTAGCATTCTACTGTTTTGCGCAAATGATCGCAAAAAATTGTGTTCATAGCTCGCTGGTATGTCGCCCTTGCATTTTTCAATCCGAAGGGCATCACCGTATAGCAGTATACCCACAACGGTGTTCGAAAAGATATGTGTTTCTCATCGTCGGGGAACATCTTGATCTGGTTGTAGCCTGAGATCCCATCCATGAAGGACATCCGCTCGAAGCTGTAAGTATTGTCGATCATTACGTCGGTGATCGGTAGAGGGAACTCATCTTTCGGGCATGCAGAGTTCAAATCGTGGTAATCGATACAGACTCGAACTTTACCATTTTTTTCATAACTGGCACAAAGTTAGCGTCCCAGTCAGGGTGTTGTTCTTCGCGAATGAACCCCCTTGAAATAAGCTTCTTGACTTCACTTTCGATGGCCTACGTGACATCTGGTCGAAATCGACGTTGCTGCTGCTTCACTGGCATAGCTTTGGATGAGATATTTAGGCGGTGCATAGCAACTTTAGGGTCCAAGCCTGGCATGTCTTCATAGCTCCATGCAAAGACGTTAATGTATTCTTTTATAAGCTGTATAAGAGGTTGTCGTTCTTCACTAGACAGACTTTTGCTGATGAAGATTGGTTTAAGAGATGATTCATCTCCTAAATTATCTTGGACGATTTCGTCTTCAGTAGGTGGTTCATGTTGTTCGAAACATAACTCCTACCTAGTATCCATCTTTTGAGCCCATTGTTCAAGCTCGATCGATTGGACATCGTCTGTAATTTGGTCAATTGACACCATGTTGACGGACAAAGTTGCTTTGAATATGGCTCAAATACTGGAGTTTGAATCCCAAAGGCAGGAATCAGAAGAATGAGAACAACGATCTGCTTCGGCGTCTGATCTTTCAGGATTTGTAGGAGGAGTAACGTAACCCAAACCAACACCATTTTGTTGATAATAGTTCTCGGGTTTGCCTGGAGGAGCAAAGTGACGTATTGGCAATCATCGTCCTTGACCGTAGTTTAGACCCTGGTCGCTTTTTATATCATATCCCATATTCTGGATGATATTCTTGGCATGCCAACTATATCGGTAAAGTTGTATTTTTTCAGAGTCATAGTCATCTTTAGTGTTGTGATTGGGAGAAGTAGAGTCCAGAACGAACTTTCTTTTACCAATTATTCGACCGAAGATGATCAATTCTTCACCCTTCTTTCTAGCTGGAACGATGAAGTAGTGGATATCTTCTGGCTAGACTTTTTCCCGTAGATGAGGTATCGTGACCGGCACGCAGAGATGTGGTCCTATACCGTGCTCTAGGGCATATATCGTATCTATGTACTGGTTTATAGATTGGTAGACATCGAAGTAATTCAAAGATAAACCTTTACTTAGAAATATGCAAGTTCTTCTTCAGGGATAACATCATCCACTGAAGGTACATTATTTTGAGTATTGATATGCTCATTGAGGGGATCATTGTCTGGAACAGGAGCCACAAACTTGGCCAAGTTTGCCACATAGGGTAACTCTTCAGGATTGGGAGGACGGACTTCAGCAGGTTCTATCCGAGGTGTTTTACGGAGAGTGATGGTCAAGGGTTTGACCTTATCAGGATTCTTCTTTTTTAATCCAGATTGTGAGAGGCTTTGGAGTACTTTTTGGAGTAGTACGTCTTTTGACTCGGATAATCAGGAGACCATCACTGGTGGATGAATTAACTTCAGCTTCATCGTCAGCTTCGTTGCCACCATCTTTGGGAGGCTGAGATTGATATAGTACCGAATCTCCGTAGTAGGCTTCAATGCCCTTAAAAGGATCGACATCGATAAACTCTGTCTTTACAATGCCATCACCGTTGACATACTTGAAGCACTGGTGAAGTGTAGAAGGAACAATCATGTTCTCGTGTATCTACGGACGTCCCAACAAGACGTTGTAGGATACATTGACGTCGATTACATAGCAAAAAACCTCTGTTCGGAGATCGCCAATCTGGCACTTGAGACGAATCTTGCCCAGTGGGTGGCTTCTTCTAGCATTGAAAGCCATGATATTTGTATTGGTTACAGATAGCTTGTGTAGAGGGATCCCTAGAATTTAGAGTAAACTTCTAGGAATGATGCTGAGGGAGGAACCTGGATCGATATGCATCCGATCCACCTTAATCGCCCCGATATACCTTGTATAGTACAGAGGTCTATAATGACGATTGTTTTTGAGTAGCATGTCCTCCTGTGAAAAGGTGATGTTGGGCACCACTTCCATAGTGTTATGGCAGTGGGGACAGGAGACGGGATCTTCAACGGGGGCTTTGACTTCAGTGAGATAAGAGTCGGCATGTAGCAATGCCTCGCTTAAGGCCTTCTGCATTTCTTTGGAGTGTCGCAATAGATCGAACAAAGATAACCTGGCAGGTGTATTGGCCAGCTGGGCCAGTATGTTAAAGTTGTAAGGCCGATCCAAGCCTTCGGGAGCTGGCACCTTCAGAGACTTATCAAATCGTGTCTCCTTCTGCTTGGCTTTGTCGGTAGTTGAGGGCTTAGATGGACCGACTTCTAAACTTGTGGGTGGCAGCAGAAGCTTGAGAAGGTACTACTTCTTCTTGTATGGGGTCATAAGTCCGTAGGTAAGCCTTCCCAGATCGTGTCTCGCCAGATAGAACTTCGTAAATGGGAGAAGACACCATATGACACGATTTGTATTTCTTGCCCCTCTTTACATTGGAAGATACCACCCCCTGCGTCATTTCTTGCACAAGGTGTAGTGCCCCGACCCGCAAGATGCCTTATGATGGATGGTTGGTTCGATGAAGCCTTGTTGGACTTAGGATTATGTGAAGAATCGCTTGGAAGACTATGCGATCGTGGCGGGAATCGTCCTATGAATGTGAGTAGTGTTGAACCCTTCAAAGATCCTTTAGCTTCACGCTTAAAATAAGGATGAGTATGCTATGTTTCTAGTTGAGTTTGTTCAATAACACCTTGCATGGAATTTGGAAAGATAATGAAAGATAATAATCACCTGAACGTAAACTGTTGTGGCTAGATGAATTGTATGCTTGTACGCTGTTGCGATGAATTACATGACAGGTGAAGGCAAAGTCCCAAATACTTGGGTAGGTGAGTATATCGAGCGTTGGCTCAATGAATAGATGGCAAAACAGATGTTAAGACCCAAAGAACTGGGCAGTGAGTATGCTTGAATTGCATTCAAATGAATGAATGCCAAACAGATGCTAAGTCCCAGGAATTGGGCGGTGAGTACACTGAGTTTGGTTGGAAAGATGCGTAGTATCAAAGATGTGGCAATAGGATTGGGTAACAACATTCTATTATCCTGTCGCCGATGTAGAATGTTGATTACGCCAAGACCCTGGATTGGGTAGATGATAATGTGAGCATTGGCTCAAGACTAGATGGCTAGATGGCAATACGAATGAGAATGATGGTTTTGCTTAGTTTTCCTTATCATGCATTATATGTTTTCTTCTTAGATAAGTTGCATATAGTTGCATGGTCATGGACAACTTGTCGACAAGGTGGTTTCTCGAACGGTATTCCTGGACCATGGAACCCGGTTCGTCCTAGGGGAAACCAATGCCGAAGTAGTGGCAGTGCTGAAGTAGTAGCACGGTATACAGGACTTGCAGTGGGGCTAGCTACCTGCACTGGCAAGGGCGCTGTATACCTGTAAGACGGTCCAGGATGGCGTGTCGCCAGTGACCTTCATATAGATAGGTCAGGTGCTAATGATGTCTTATGCAGGCAGAGTAAGTTATTACTCAAATACAGGGAAGGATGTCGGCTGTTGGTAAGAATCACCTGAACGGTGATATTCATATTGAATCATGATATTGTTTCTAACAATGTCTTGTGCAGGCAGAGTAAGTATTATAAATGTACAGGGATGGCTACACGACCGTGGGTAAGAATCACCAAAGGGTGATAACAGTATGCTTTTTAATTATGTTGGCTATGAGATTTGCATGTTTTACTTCTTGTCGGCTATAACATGAAATTGACCCTAAGGCAACGAGAAAGACCATTGATAATAATGTTCTGTAACATGATTACTTATTGCTGTCTTCTTAGGTGAGTTGGGCCAGCACCGCTCGCCAGTACATTGATGATGTACTGACCCACGTTGTGGGCAATATTACAGGTGTTTGCTTGGGGAAAATCCTGTGAATCAGTGCTTGGCATCGAGCAATCAGATGGGTGTGCAGAAGCTCTTCTTTCAAGACGATGTCTTCTGCTATACGGGACATAATGTATGGAACAGTGGAACTCAGATGTACCAGTGAGATTGTAGCCAAATTGGCAAGTCATTATAAAGAAGTCGTTATATTCATTTGTAGCCTAAAGGGCAAGTGTATACATTCAGTTGGCTACTCAAGAGTCTTGTATTCAGTTGTAAACTCTGTATTCCGCTGCAAGTCTTGTAATCCATTTTGAATATCAATAAAGAGATACATTTCTTCATAAATTATGTGACTTCAATTTATCTGCTTGGTTCCGCTGCCTTATTGATGTTTTCTGAGAATTACCAGGAACTGTAATGGTTTTGCCTTGTACAAGTGCAATCTAGACTTGTACGGCATCACGCCCAGTGGCTTGTTTTCGATCCTCCGGGATCGGGGCGTGACATAATGGTATCAGAGCACGGCTTTACGTCCTTGGATTCCTATTCGATTTGTTTCGAATCAATGTTGCTACTAAGATGATTCTAAGCTGCTTCCGCGATGATTCAAAGATTGCTTCCACGATTATTCAAAGTTGCTTCCGCGGTGAATCAAAGTTGCTTCCGCGAATACTCAAAGTTGCTTCCGCGATGAAATCAAAGTTGCCTCTATGATGACTCATAGTGCTTCTGCGATTATTCTGTGTTGCTTCCAAACTATTCTATGTTGTACCCTTGACTGAAAGTCCGTTGATCATTCTAACCTCTCACTGGGTGTTCCATACAATAAGTCTAAATATATGGGCTGTGATATGTGTGCTTTGTTGAATTTCTAAAAGATACCAAAAAGAATAACAATGATGCGATGTGTAAGTTTGTGATGTATGCTGGATGTCTTATGTGTGGGATTCTTTGAATCGATTGTTATGCAGCAATCGACAGTGGGTGATGGCATGGTATGTTGGAACAGAATGTGTATGGATTTCAGTGAATGGGAATCGATCGAATTTTGAGTCGGTATTTATGGTCGGCATAACCACTGCAGGATGGATTGTCCATATTGGACGTTGGTTTGATGCGAAGGAATATTGTGTTTGGAATGACTTGAGCTCTGGGTGGTATATTACATATACCCTTGTCGTGATAAGATGTCCCTTGACCCTTGATGTGTCTATGATTTTGTGATTGCTTTACCTATAAGGTAGTGGGTGGTATCGAATCGTAGCTGAGCTTACGATTGATACATGTTGGCTAGGCGTGTTCCTTGATTGTTAAGTTGGATGACCGTTGTGAGATTTTGATGTGTTCAGATGAACCATCGCTAGACCTTGTCGGTTAGCATTAAGTTGGGTAATAAGAGAATTGAGAATATGAAATGATGCCTTGGTTGGGAATGAAATGAGTTTCAGATTCAAGCGAGTACTTGAATCAGTTGGATAAAAGGATGGTAGGCTTGGTAACGATAGTATGGTGTTGCTATCGAATGATTTACGGGAATAGCTATGGACCGAATTTTGAATAATGTTGGAATTGAGTGAAAGAAATTGCATGTTGGATATCGATAGAATTAATGGTGATGTTAGACGCTTATCGGGATGTTGCGAATGATTTAGAAGATGCAGAGAGTTGCATCGACGACCGAAAAGTTAGAGAATGGGCTTGTGGAATAGATGATCTTAGCACGTGGTGCAGTGTGCTTGAAGGAAATTGACGTCCCGAATTAACAAGTTATGACCCTTGACTATTTTGAGGCATAAAGAATGGGTACTTGTCCCTTGATGTACGAAAGAGTAGATGTTCCTTACGAGAGTCGAATGGCTGAAACACAAATAAGTATCGAGGTGCAGCGATATGTAATAGACCCTGTCAGTAGATGATGTTGTCGCATGAATAACAAGTTGGGTGGAATATAGAATTGTTGGATTATGACTTAGCCGATTAGTTATGTCCTGTCCACTAAGATGACCGATATATGATGCGAGATGATTGGTGCTATAGAGATTGGATTGGTGCATGAATAGTAAATCTTCTTATGGAATCAGAAGGAGATGATACAAAACTAATATTGATGGTTAACGTGAATTGCTAAGAGATGACCGTGTTGGTGCTAGAAAATTTATAAATGATGCCTCGGAAGAAATATGATTATAGTTGCCTGATTTTTGTTGGTTAAAAGAGTACGGACCGTATCGATGATCTAAGAATGTGGAAAACGAATATGTCGCAAAGAGACCGTAGGAAAGAGATCATAAGTGATAAAGTATTAAAATAACAATGTCGGACGATGATTCGGAATAGTTGACCCGATTGAATAGACAATTTGAGTACGATATGAGGATACAAGTTGGATCGAACAGATGCTATGTCTATGCAAATGGAAATTGAAAGTTGAATATTCTATTGAGGAGTTTTATATGATAGCTTCGAGATTGACCCATAGATTGTTGGATAGAATTGTCGGATAGATTTGGTCGGTTGCGGGTAAGTCTAGAATGAGACTTCGTTGGGTATGACTCGAGTATGAGTACGGGTAGAAAGACTTGACCCTAGATTGTCGGTTGGTTGCCTAGATTGTTGGCTAGTTGCCTAGATTGTCGGTTGGTTGCCTAGATTGTTGGCTAGTTGCCTAGAGTGTCGGTTTGTTGCCTAGACTGTTGGTTGCTTGCTTAAGTCTCAGATTGGTTGGCTATGTTCTTCAGTTGTCCGTGTTGGGTATAAGTTCATAAGATTGGGGTGGTGTCCCATGTCCCTAAGTTGGTCGGACCATAAAGTTGCCCCTATGTTGAGAATTGGTTGCCTCTAAGATAAGAGATAAGTATGTCCCTGATAGCTACTCATCTCATATGGGTTAGCTGAATGTCTGGTTTAGCTTAGATTAGCTGACCGTAGAGACTTGATTGTATGCTAAGTTGACTATTGGAAAACCGTAGGATGTCCCTATTGGTGTTGCGTGAGTATAGTTGGAATGAATAAGATGTGTTGGAAGGTAGGCTTTGGAATTGAATAGATATTTGGGAAATTTTGATGTTATAATGTTGGATGGGATGACGGATCATGTTGGTTTCGGAAATTGAGTTGCCTTGGTTGAAATGTTGGAAATTGCTAAAGCTGGTTGGATTTGACTGATTAATATTGAAGTACGAAAAATTGTTGGTAGTGCCTTGAGATAGTTGGGATAATTTCATTGACCAAATCAGAATTGAGGATAAGTGTAATGACGGAATTGGATAGTGCATGTAGCCGAGATCGGCGAATGTGAATATGAATGACCCTCAGAATTAATGTTGCTGGAATATGATAGTTGCCTATGCGAGAGGATAATATTGTTGGCTTGATCAATACGAAGAAACATTTGAGTACAATGAGAAATATTACTAGAGTAGGATGATGGTACAATTTGGAATGATGATACAATTTGATGGATGGATCGTGATCGAGAAAGTTACGAGTTGCAAACAAAGTGTATGGATGCGAACGATGATGAGTACAAGATTTGACCGACGAGAATCGGGGTATCGAAATAAAATGTGACAATAGGAGTTATCAACTTTGGTGGCATGAATGACAATGAACTTGAAAGGAATACTTGATATATCTAAGTCTGAATACTTTGGAAACTGTTGGGATCGATTGTGGAAAATTTATATGTTGGGATCGATTGTGAAAAATTTATCGAGTTGAATTTGGCAACATCTATTGTGTTATTAGTTTGTTGGCTATTGAATGAACAAGTGGGATTATATGAGATATTCAAAGAGAATTACTGATGTTCGAAAAGGAAGGTACACGGTAGCTCGTTCGTTTTCTCTATCACTGAACTTGGCTGAAGTGCATGTATTTCGGGGACGCCTAAAATATGTGTATGATTCTAACTAAGTGGTATGCTGAATTCAAACGAAGCCACGGAAAGGATTATCATGTGCTAAGAATTTGCACGAGTGTCGGAGGAAAGATCAAAGATGGTAAACTATGTTGAATTAATTGGGATGCTGTAACGAGATGGTACATTACTTGAAATCAATCGAGAGATTGCGGAGAAATATTAGATGGTGCAAAGTTGATCGTTAAAGAGTTTTTTGAAGAGTTGGTTGAAATTTTAGGGATGAGTTTTGTTTTAAGTTTCGAGGACGAAACTTTTTCTGGGTGGTATATATTGTAGTGCCCCGACCCGCAAGATGCCTTATGATGGATGGTTGGTTCGATGAAGCTTTGTTGGACTTGGGATTATGTGAAGAATCGCTTGGAAGACTATGCGATCGTGGCGGGAATCGTCCTATGAATGTGAGTAGTGTTGAACCCTTCAAAGATCCTTTAGCTTCACGCTTAAAATAAGGATGAGTATGCTATGTTTCTAGTTGAGTTTGTTCAATAACACCTTGCATGGAATTTGGAAAGATAATGAAAGATAATAATCACCTGAACGTAAACTGTTGTGGCTAGATGAATTGTATGCTTGTACGCTGTTGCGATGAATTACATGACAGGTGAAGGCAAAGTCCCAAATACTTGGGTAGGTGAGTATATCGAGCGTTGGCTCAATGAATAGATGGCAAAACAGATGTTAAGACCCAAAGAACTGGGCAGTGAGTATGCTTGAATTGCATTCAAATGAATGAATGCCAAACAGATGCTAAGTCCTAGGAATTGGGCGGTGAGTACACTGAGTTTGGTTGGAAAGATGCGTAGTATCAAAGATGTGGCAATAGGATTGGGTAACAACATTCTATTATCCTGTCGCCGATGTAGAATGTTGATTACGCCAAGACCCTGGATTGGGTAGATGATAATGTGAGCATTGGCTCAAGACTAGATGGCTAGATGGCAATACGAATGAGAATGATGGTTTTGCTTAGTTTTCCTTATCATGCATTATATGTTTTCTTCTTAGATAAGTTGCATATAGTTGCATGGTCATGGACAACTTGTCGACAAGGTGGTTTCTCGAACGGTATTCCTGGGCCATGGAACCCGGTTCGTCCTAGGGGAAACCAATGCCGAAGTAGTGGCAGTGCTGAAGTAGTAGCACGGTATACAGGACTTGCAGTGGGGCTAGCTACCTGCACTGGCAAGGGCGCTGTATACCTGTAAGACGGTCCAGGATGCCGTGTCGCCAGTGACCTTCATATAGATAGGTCAGGTGCTAATGATGTCTTATGCAGGCAGAGTAAGTTATTACTCAAATACAGGGAAGGATGTCGGCTGTTGGTAAGAATCACCTGAACGGTGATATTCATATTGAATCATGATATTGTTTCTAACAATGTCTTGTGCAGGCAGAGTAAGTATTATAAATGTACAGGGATGGCTACACGACCGTGGGTAAGAATCACCAAAGGGTGATAACAGTATGCTTTTTAATTATGTTGGCTATAAGATTTGCATGTTTTACTTCTTGTCGGCTATAACATGAAATTGACCCTAAGGCAACGAGAAAGACCATTGATAATAATGTTCTGTAACATGATTACTTATTGCTGTCTTCTTAGGTGAGTTGGGCCAGCACCGCTCGCCAGTACATTGATGATGTACTGACCCACGTTGTGGGCAATATTACAGGTGTTTGCTTGGGGGAAATCCTGTGAATCAGTGCTTGGCATCGAGCAATCGGATGGGTGTGCAGAAGCTCTTCTTTCAAGACGATGTCTTCTGCTATACGGGACATAATGTATGGAACAGTGGAACTCAGATGTACCAGTGAGATTGTAGCCAAATTAGCAAGTCATTGTAAAGAAGTCGTTATATTCATTTGTAGCCTAAAGGGCAAGTGTATACATTCAGTTGGCTACTCAAGAGTCTTGTATTCAGTTGTAAACTCTGTATTCCGCTGCAAGTCTTGTAATCCATTTTGAATATCAATAAAGAGATACATTTCTTCATAAATTATGTGACTTCAATTTATCTGCTTGGTTCCGCTGCCTTATTGATATTTTCTGAGAATTACCAGGAACTGTAATGGTTTTGCCTTGTACAAGTACAATCTAGACTTGTACGGCATCACGCCCAGTGGCTTGTTTTCGATCCTCCGGGATCGGGGCGTGACACAAGGTTCGGATGGACCCACATGATCTCACCACATTCGGTCGTGAGTTGCACGAAGGTTGAGTTGCAAGCTGGCAGCCGGTTGACGACTTTCATTATTGCCTTGGGGATTGGGACTACGCCGTCTGGGACTTCTGTGGATAGAAAGTCACCAAATTGAAGAGAGATCATGTTAGAAGATACGACCTTGTCTTCAGCTTCGAGGTTGATCACTTGGCGGTCGATAAGCTATTGTATCTTCTTCTTTAGGACGATGCAATCCTCGGAAGAGTGGTGTACGTAATGATGATAAAGACAGTACTTGGGATTGTTGAGTTGGTTCGCCTTCGCAGGACGTCGTAGTGGAGGCAATGTTAGTTTATTATCCTTCATCAATGTATGAAAAATGGTAATAATATAATCCTCGTCAAAGGAGAAAGTCTCCTTAGGTTTGTCAGGAGCGCCCTAAGAATTGGAAGCTCCCTTGGAAGTGTCAACCTTTAAGACTTCTTTCCTTTTACCCCCACGGACAAGGATAGTTTGAGGGTGCTTGCATTTGTCTTCAGATTTGGGTGTATTCAACTCCAGTAATTCCAGATTAGGGACGTTATTTTCAGCAGCATCAGCAGCCCCAATGAAAGCAAGCCATGTATCATACTTATGTATACCCAGACAGAACTTTACTGTAGGAAGGAAGTTATGTCGACAAGTATACATAAGTTCTGAGTCTGGTATACCAAAGGGCATCTTTAATGCTAGTCGTCTGAAGCGTTCGATGAAAGCAATAACAGACTCAGTCCTCCTTTGCTTGGTCTCGATAAGGGTGGACATACTAACATGCATGCCACTCTCATAAAACCTATTGAGGAATAACCTCTCTAAGTCTTTAAAAGAATTAATACAACCGTCAGGCAGACTGCAGAACCATTCAAAAGCTACCCCCTGCAAGGTGCTAATAAACATATTTGACAAGAATGGGTCGCCCCTGGGTAAATGTAGATTCTGCGTGTTGAAGTATGTCATGTGTTGGCGAGGAGAAGTCATCCCGTCAAATGAATTTATTGTCAGTGGCTTGTAGTTAGGAGGGCAAGTAGCATTCTCCCATTCAGGAGGATAAGGTTGAGATATACCCATCTTCTAAAGCTCATCTTTGTGTGAGATGGTATCGAAACAAGCAACAAGAGAATGAATTGCATCCTTTTGATTGAGCAGATGCTAAGAAATGGCTGTTGTACAGTTCTTAGGCGTCGTTGGTGAAGGACCACGGCCAGCATTTGCAAGATTTGGAGGATGCGCAACGGAATAAAACTCCTTATGTGGTGAAGGATGGTTGTTGCTATGAGCCGGACTTACGTGAGCTGAGACATTTGATTGAGGTAGAGGAACAGCCCCAGCTGTTTGGACTGCCATGATACTGGTAAGCATATCAGTGATCTTGGCAAATGCTGTTTCAAGACTCTTTAGCCGTTTGTTGGTCTGATCGCTGGCTTCTTCAGGTCTCTCTCCATCTGCCATGTACGTAGATAACATGCGAGGATGAATAGAGGAGACAGTACAACTGGTGCTGATACTGTCTGTCTCTGAGTTAAAAAGTCCCTCATCTTCAGGTAGGGGAGGTAGATAGTCACCGTCAGACTCGGAGAGATCATCGTCATCTGGAAGGCTACCCCCGGCGTGAAGGTTATCTGCTTCAAACTCTGAGGGAATACTACCCCCAGCTGAAGGATCATCACCTCCAGCTTGGGAGTCCTCGTCATCTATACAGAATCTCGTCCTTGACTGAGTACCGATATAGACTCCTTCAGATGTAACAGCTCGCTGGCTATCTGTTGGTAGACTTCTTCTTCTTCTTCTGTTTGCAGAACTGAGAGAAAAAGTTGGGTTCATGGTCCACATTTTTTGGTTGGGGATCCAGTAAGGAGGAACCCATGAAGCTATGTTGGATGAAACATGTAGCGAATTTTCATCATCAGAGCGATGCAGTCGTCGAAACATGGACTGCCTCTGAGGTACTCTCGTTGCTTTGGAGCAGCAACAGTTGATGACAAAACTGGTGCACGGATGTACGCCATAAATTGTCGTATCCTCCCTCGCTTTACGCTTATGATTTATTATGTCGCGTAAATCAGCGGAAGGGAGTTTTGCCTTAAAACCCATGTCACATGCATCGTCGAGCTTTGTATATGGGTTTGTAAGGGAAGTTGGCGCATCCGGACTTAGATCACATGCAGGGGCAACCCCCACACCTAAGTTCTGTGATGACCTTGAAGACAGCCCCGTGCTATATGCGTTAGAGCCTGTCTTTTTGCTGTGGGCGCATAGACCTTGGAGTCTGCCTTTGGGTGCATGCTTTCCAGAAGTCCTGGCAGCATGCTTGAGCTTCCTGAATGTGGGCGCATAGTATGGGTCAGCAGAGCTTGGGCGCATAGCCTTAGGCGCATGACCCTGGGCGCATAGTCTGTCGAAGACAGAAGTCTTCTGGCCAGAGTTATGCGCCCACACACCCTTTTGGGCGCATAGCTTTGGGCGCATGCTTCGTGAAGCAGCGCTATTTTCTTCCAGTTTTACCTTCTTCGTTTGTGAGCCTTACTGAATTTGCCCAGAGCGTCGAACACTTTGATTCTTGGCATCGTAGTATTTTCCTTTGCCAAGTTTCGAGCGTTGAATACTCTGTTGCTGATTGCACAAGAGAGAAGTCGCTGGGCTAGTAGAGCCCGGAACGGTATGCGCCTTCTTCATTTGTGGAGCTTCTGTGGCAGAGCTATGCGCCCACATGGAAGACCTATGCGCCAACGTGACAGAGGTCTTTGGCTGCATATCTTCTACGACACTGGCAGGATATGCACCATAAGCCTTCGGAAGCCAAGTCTTATGAGACTTGTTCGGCTTCACTGATTTTGAGGAAGTAGCGCCGTCCCTCGAGTGCATCTCTTCAAACGCTGCTGATCGAACTTCATGATCAACATCTTCTGAGTGCTCCCCACTTTATCGGTATCGGATTACCTCACCACCTTCTCGTTAGAGGAAAAGGTAGTCCCCAGCAGAGTCGCCTTTTTTGTGGACACACAAAAGAAGAAGAAGAAACACTATCTTTTCTTATTGGTGCAAGGCACCATAAATCGAGTACGCCTGAGAGATCCTGTGCTGAGGATCTCCGAGTACAAAAAGAATTCTGGGAAATGGGATGATAGAGATCGAGCGGCAGTTGCTCCTTTACTCCGTTGATACTCCGATTATAAAAGTGGGAGAAAACCTAAAAAAATTGCTAACTCTCAGCTCACTGGCAAGAAGGGAAGCAATTTGGCTCTTGAAATGCTCTCCGTTCTGTCTTTTGAAGATGTATAAGACCCCTTTTTATAGTCATTTTTGTGCTGGAATGATGTTATGCGCCCATATGAGAAAATATACTAATTTTCATGTGGGCGCATAGTCCTGCTTTGGGCGCATAGAGTGTAGGCACATGCAGACTGCGTGATCGTGGGGTTGACGTGGCTGCATGCTTCGGTGCACGACTGCTCGTAGAGACTGACGTGGTCGTATGCTTCAGTGCACGATTGATTGTGCGTTTGACCGAGTTGGGGGCTGTCCTGACTTGGACACATAGCCTGAAATATGGCTATCCGCCCCCTTCTGGAGGAGTCCAGAGTGGACGCATACGGGATGTATGCCATCAACATAGGCGCATAGCTTGCTCTGGTGACTTGGGCACATGTGGGCTGTCCTGGCTTGGGCGCATATGTCTTCCTGTCTTGGGCACATATTACTTCCTGGCTTGGGCGCATAGTTGTCAAGATTGCTAAAATTTTCATGCTTCTACAATCATTTTTGTCAATGTTCTGTTCTTTCTATGTGCTACTCCGTTAGATTGAGGAGAATACGGACTAGTAGTCTTGTTGATGATTTCAAGTTCTTTGCAGAACGATGCGAATTTATGAGACTGATACTCTCTACCTCGATCACTTCGTAGCCTCTGAGTTGTTGTCCAGTTTGCCGTTCAGCCTCAGCTCTGAACTCCTTGAAATTCTCGAATGCTTCATCTTTAGACTTGAGCAAGTAGAAAAATGCATACTTTGAGAAGTCATCGATGAAGGCTATGAAATACTTCATCCCGGCCTTTGTAGAGAATTGCTTGAAGTCACAGATATCGGAGTGCACCAACTCCAGAAGATCTGTGCTTCGATTAACCCGATGAAAGGGTTTCCTTGTAATCTTTGTCTGAGCACATACTTCACACTTCTCTACCTTACCCCCATATTTGGAGGTAAGTCCTAGACTGGACATTTTGTTTATCCTTTTATAGTGAACATGTCCTAGCCTATTATGCCACAACTCAAGAGAATAATCAGAACGAGCAGTTGTATTAACTTTATTTGACTAGTTTACAAGCTGAACTTTAAACATTCATTCGGTTTGAAAAGCCTTTCCGAAGTATGTTCCCTTTTTGGACATTACCATCTGGCCAGCATTAATGTCCATCCTCAAGCCTGCGTTGCTAAGCAGGCTCCCAGAGGTCAAGTTCTTAGCAATCACCGGAACATACTTCACACCTTGAAGCGTCAGAGTATTCCTGAAAGTAAGTTTTAGATCCACAGTCCCGATCCCCAGAACTTCAGCTTGGGCCTGGTTCGCCATGATAACTTTCTCGAAAGTTACCTGGTACGTGAGGAACCATTCCTTGCCAGAACAGACATGACAGGTCGTACCAGTATCAATTCACCAGTCAGAGTCAGCCCCCACAGCTATGACCTGAGCGATCATAGCAACAATGTTAGAAACCATGGAAACCTTGCTAGGGTCACCTTGCTTAGCTTGTTTGGGCTTGGATTTGCATTCACTCTTGTAGTAGCCCTTCTTGCCACAGTTGAGCAAGTCACATGGGACTTGGACTTCTGTTACTTGAACGAAGGCCCTTCACTTTCAGATTAGTGGAGTCCTTCTTCTTGTGATGGGAAGCCGTCTACTTCTCCTTGAATTATCTGGTCTGTACCAAGTTGGCTTTAGCCAGTTGTTTGGACAGGGAGTCCATCTTTTATTGAGACCGCATCTCGTCCTCAACATGGATCTCTTGCAGGAGATCATCCATGCTAATGTCCAACTTCTTTCGATGTATTCTTGCATAGAAGTTGCTCCATCCAGCAGGAAGTTTCGAGACTATCCCTCCAACGACAAACTTGTCGACGAGGGGCATCTTCTCGTCATCCAACTTTTGGCACAACTTCAGGAATTCCTTCACTTGAGGCAGCATCTCGTCTTCGAAGAGCCACTTCTGGTACTTCTCGATAATGAAAATTTTGGACCTGATCTCATCATCTTCATATAGCTTTCCCAAAGAATCCCAGATCTCTTTGGCCTTTACCATCTTAGAATATGACTCTGCCAGAGAGTTTTCTATAGAATTAAGAATCAGCAGTTTACAGATGCTATTTTCTCTCTTCGACTTGCTCTGTTTGACATGTACAGCAGCAATAGCATCTATACTACCACCTTCTGGAATCATCGGTTCATCCTCAACCAACACATGGTCGACGTCCACGAGTTGAAGATTGAGGGTGATATTCCTCTTCCAAATTTAGAAATGTTCTCCATCGAATTTCTCTAACTTGTTAAAGTTGGTATCGAGGAGAGAAGCACAAGAGTTTTCCATTTTCTTATCTAGCTTTGAGATTGTTAGTCTCCGGGCATAATTTCAGAAGAAAACTCTGCGGAAAATGTAATTAGAAGGCTCTCGACTGAAAGTCATGCTTCTGATACCTGACAGCAGCGAGGTGGAGGCTAAATGTTTTTTGACTACAGCAGAAGACGTTCTTCCTCATAAAGTAGTTGTGTTTGAGACAGAACGTTTAAACTATAGGAAGAAGAAGAATGAGGAAGAGAAATCTTGCTGGGGTATAAGAACACTGGCGCTCAAAGCTAGATCCGCCCACATGGTCAGCTTCTAGGAACCAGCAAGTTCGTTAGAACTCTGGAATGCTCTGCCAATATGCTCGCAGACTCCTCGGTCGGATGAAAAAAAACCACAGGGTGCCGACACAGAAGAACTCTCTAGAAAAAATCGTAAGAAGTTACTTTCTGAGAGATAAGAAAGTCTCTACTTATAGTGTTTCACTGTAACTGCTCAGATCCGAAATGTGTGTAACGCCCCAGTCCCAAAATAGAAGGACTAGAACGTAATCATGCCAGCTGTATACATACGAAGTATATGGACCCCCGTATATTTAAATAAGCTGTAAAATGCAGTAACCAAGGTACTAAATCTCATCCACAAAGATAAATATGATATAAAAGAAACTTTGAATTTGTCATGTATACAATCGTTGGGCGGAGACAAATCCACTACCAACAAGTAAGAAAAATACATAAAAAATACAATGAGTTTAGCGGGCGAAGCGAAGACGATCAATGCGCAATCATCCTTGGAAAATAGTGTCAATTATGGCCACAACTAGAACACCTGCGAAAGACAAGAACACACACCTGGAAGATAACCAGGTCCGCAGAGGGACGTAACAAGATACATCAACATGCCATATAATACTGAATATAAATATGCCACAATCAAAGAAAGTGACAAGACACAATTAAGGTAATCTAACCAAACTAAAGTGAACATACAGTTAAGAACAAACCTTTCGTCGCATGAGCCCTGGCTGTAATGGGATCTAGTATAGTCCCCACTTGGGCACCAGTGACCGAGAGCATGACGTTCAAAAACGACAGTGGCCAACCTGAGAGGCTCATACCCGTATCTCCAGCGGAGCTTTCGGGTTATAGCGGAAGTGCAATCGAAGCCCATACGACAAGGAAATATTCTCCCCACCCAATGTACCTATCATGTCGCATCCACGACCATGTAACACTACTAACCGTCAAGTCTTCTAACATACAGCTATTGACAGTTAGACCTAACGCACGTCCTGCACGCATCAGTGATCAGCCAACACGCAAGTCCGTAGACTATATGCTACTCATAACTCACACATCTCGTGGCACAACAGTGTCAAAGTCTATGCAATGCACTAAGCTAATGGTAGTCCCTTAACTCTAAGTCCATATGCAATCAAAGGGTAAATAACAAGGTACATCTAATATCACTGAGCAGGCAGTAATCAAGAACTAGAAATAAATGAACAGTGATATGTAATAAAATGCAACTAAAAATAAACAGTATAATGGCAATGTATCTTGCCTGGTGTGTCGCCTGGTATGGTGCGGTGTTCTCTGACATGTTTCAATAGTCCAATAGCCACGATCGAGGCGTAGGGGTCCGAAATCGGGAAGGAAGTAGGGATACGATTAGTCATGATCAACTAAGACAATTGAAAGGAATCTACGACATAAATACATTGGCAAAATTTATAATACTTGAGAAATATATGTTTTTTTTTTAAAACCTTAAGTTTGTAAAATAGATTTTATTCGTTAGGTGGAAAAGCTATAAAAATATCTATAGATAAATATTCCCAAAATCGTTTTAGTTCAAACAAATTTTAAATGGGTAGAATACTACTATAATATTTTAGGAAAATATTTTAAATTACTATCAATATACTATTTTTGTAAAACTATATTTTAAACATATTAATATAATCTTGGAGATAATTTAATGTATATATACTAATTAATAATAATATTACCATAATTCAAAAATATGTTTTCCTAATTACATACTGCCACTAGTGCAATCTATACACTTTTAATTAACAAACAAAAACAAAAATTAATAATATTAAGGATGATAAAAATATCAGTAATAATAATAACAACAATCATATTAATAAAAATAAAGCTTTTACTAATATTCTCTTTAATAGCTACTCATTTAATAATAATAATAAACTTAATAATATTTAATAATTATAAATAATAACAGCTTAACCCTTTTTAGACAATAATAATAATAATAATAATAATAATAATAATAATAATAAAATAATAATACGGATAACTTATTAATAAAACTTATTAATCAGGTCATCCATTTCAACACTCCCCCTCCCTCAAAATATCGACAGGAGAGAGAAATAGGAAGAGGGGGCGAAGGGGTCGCTCACCTGAGAGCTCGGCGGCGCAGGGATGAGGTCGGTGGCGTGCGGAAGGAGGCGGCGGACCGGGATGGCCACCGGAGATGGGTGGAGGCGCGTCGACGCCCGCGGAACCACGACGGAGGCGGTCGGAGGGACCGAGGCGGCGTCGGGGGCTCGTTCCGGTGCTGGAGCGGCGCACGGCGGAGTCGGAGGATCGGTGACCGGCGGTGGCACGGTGGGTTCATGGAGGTGGACCCACCAGATCTGGATGGCGCCGGTTGTGCGCATGCGGGGGTTGGGGAAAGTGAGTTTTTCTGGCGGGCGAGCGGCGTCGGTCCTCCATCGGCGTGCTCGACGACGGCGGGCGAGCGGCATCGGTCCTCCATCGGCGTGCTCGATGACGGCGGCCGAGGCTCAAAAAGGCGGCGGGAACCAGCGGACAGGGTGCGGTGGTCGGCGGTGACCCCATGCATGGTGGCTCCGGCGGGTGGGCGCCGGTTCAGGTACGGCGATGGGGATTTTCGGCGTGCTTCGGAGGGCGGAGGTGGCGGGTCGGACGGGCGGCACGTCCGTCGGAGTGGCAGTCGGCCCGGCGGTGGATGACGCCCGAGACGGCGCTGGAGGTGGCGCAGTCGCTCGTGGCGGAGGACACCTGTGCGCACGGTGGGAGGCGATGGTGGCCGCGGCAGTGGCGGAGGTGATTTCTACTTTTCCCTTTTTCTTTTGTCGTGGATTATGGTCGAGGGTTGCAGATTTCCGGCGGTTTGATGCCGGCCTGGCAATGGCGGAAGGGTACTGTCGGGATGGATCGGAACGATGATGGTGATGACGGAGGTACTGGTGGTGTGGAGGCTGGGTTCGGCCGAGGCCGTAGATGGAGTCGGGTAGACGGGTTAGAGCGGCGACACAAGGGAGGCAGGGTGATGGCGCGGGAACGACAGGGAGGAGTAGGGGATAGGGTACGTCGTGTCGAGGGTGTTTGACACGACGGGGATGGAGGTCCGGATCTGTCGGGCCCGATTAATAATGTATTTGTATTGGTGGGGATTATAGTGGATGGGAGGCACGGACACGATGCACCATGGGGTAGAAATTATGGTTGAAAATTCTGGAGGAGTACCTGCCTATTTATAGGATGTGGGAATTTCCAGTTGGATAGGGATTGGGATGATTTAAATCCCAATTAGATAATTCCCCTTTTAATTTAAATTGATTCAAATTCAAAGCAATCCAATCTAAATATATTCTATACTTAATTTAAAACATTTTAAATAAAGTCAATGAAATCTTTTCCAATCTAAATTAGCATATTTAACCAAATATTAAGATCAACCAAATCTCAAGTATCATTTCCATATTTAAATAAATATAAAAATAATTAATTTCAAAAATTAAGGATATTACTTAAATATTAAATTATAAAAATAGCTTTTGTAAATGACAAAATAGATTAATAACCAATTTCAAATTTTGCAATTATCTAGAATATCTCTTATATAAACAAAAATCTCCAAATCAATATTTATTTTTAAATGACGAATAAAATAACTTTTTATACAAAATAAAAATATTTATAAAATTTATAATAAAAATATTTTCTAACATATGTACCTCGACACATATTCGCACTCGTCGAGAAATTACGAACGCAAATCTCGCACGTTACGTAAATTCAACCATGAGAACTCGTATGCGACGTGCAAATACGAAATACAAAATGAATACAAAATTATATATAAAAAATTGTAGTAGAAATTTAGGGGTTTTACATCCTACCCAACTTAAAAGAATTTCGTCCTCGAAATTTAGGAAAAATTAGGATAGGTAGGGTGAAGGAGATAGAAGGAGTATAATCGATAAGAATGTGATTCATATTGAACAAAAAGACAATCAATTGTTTAACGAGAATGAAACGACATTTCGATGGCAATATGTCATTCGATCGATTAGAACAAAATTTCGATGGTTTTAGATTACGATCATGCACATGACAATCGATCAATGACTAAGCTCGATCATCCCTAACATTAACCTCAAAAAGGGGCAACCTCACAAGTAGGTAATAAACTCCTTAATTCTTTGATATCATCAATATTCACTTATCATAAATCGTTCTTCCCAAGAATTACTTCCGTTCCACGTCCTCTTAAACAAAACAAATATGGTTATAAATGTACTCTAATTTTCTCTATTTTGTCATAGAATTTCCGATAATCTCAAATTTTGAATTCCATAATCTCCATTTATACTAGCTCACTTATATATATCTTTCCAAGTTATACTTTTCCTCTAAAAAATTTTAAACCTTCAACCAATTTGGCTCAAGTAGAAATTGAAATTCTCTTTACTGCAAATTTATTGGTCAATGTACGATGCATCTATATGTATCAAAAATCCGTCTTCAATGATAATTCTCGAAAACTAACAGTATGCCTTCATAACTCAATCTTCTATTGTCATAATTGAAATTTTCTATAATGTTCATTAGTCTCTCTCGAAAATTTGAATTCAACAATCTCATCTTTTGATGAAAACTCATATTATCTTCATATTCCTAATCATCTTAGAACTTAAAAAAAATATAAAGGTTTCTTTCTAACAATTGGTTACCCTTGAAAAATAATATCATCATAACGTCAACATTTGTCTTTATCAAAAAAAATTGCATCCCTAAATTTATATATAAATTTGGTTCTTAAACCACCAACACTTTAGAAGATTTTCCACTCGACTATATAGTTACCTTAAAACAAATTTGAAATTCGCGAAGTCTATTTATCCTTGAGTGTTTCATCAAAACCTAATATACCATTCCTACTTCATTGATTCGGATTTATTGCACATTTCCATTTATTTCTCACCTATAGCTCATAATCTCGTAATTATCTTAACCAACTACATTATTTATCCATGCTGTGAGGTTCTCCAATCTAGCTTCTACTAACTCAAGATTGTCATGATCAATTTCATTTCGCATAAGGGAATCATACAAGGAACAAGGTGGCGTAAACAATGGAGAAATCATAGTGAAATATAAGTAAAGCAATTTAATTGGAAGGGAGAAAAGTAAATGTTTCTAATATTGCATGAAGAGTAAAAGGTGGTATGGGTCTAAGTAATTCAAGATAATATAAGAAAAAGGACAAGAGTTAAGCAGTCAAGATAAAAACACAAGGTTAAGCATTTAACGGATTTAGTAGATCGCAATCGGGCCGAAGATTTGAGTCGAGATTAAGTCCAAAAGTATAGCCAAAAGTATATCGGTACCATGGTATAGGTTATAGTTGAGTCTTTATGACCCGAAAGTCGTACCATAAAAATAGAGTACAAGGGGACGTGTTTTAGTGGGACATGATATACCTACATGAAGGTGAGCTCGTCTAGGTCTTGCATGTGTAATTGGTTGGAAGAAAAGTCTAGTGTTGTGCTTCAAATATCAAAGTCACGATAGGGAACGCTAAAGGATCAAAATAGAAAGTGGGTTTTCATAAGGTACTAATTAATACTCAAAATCAAAGGATGAAGCACGAAATAATGATAATTTAGGAAATCTCGTAGATCAAGCTAAGATAAGTTAGAGGCACAGTTTCTAGAGAGAAAATAGGGTATGGTCAAGGGAACGACTCTAATCATTTCTAGTTTCAAACAATAGATGGTACAAATAATGATCTAGATTTGAGGGAAGGTCGAAAAGTCAAAGATATGTTCATCGGTTCGGTCGATGACTAACTATACTGGTGTATATGCAATATCATAATCATAGGTGGTATGGCATCTAATGTGGAATACTTCTATCTTACTAGGGTGACCTTACTTGCTCCTTGGTCCTCTACCAATATATGATCTAATCTAAACATTTAAGTTCCTCGAAAGTTTCTCAATAAAATTTCCAAGATACTCTGCCAAAATTTAATTATCTTAGACTGTCAACTTTAATCAAAATTTTAAATCTCTAGTCAATCTCGAAACAACCCTTGTATATCGCATCTTGAATAATAACCTTTTTTTTTCCAAATCTTAAACTCAACATTTAATAAGTTTATCCGTCGAAATTCATACTACAAAATGGGACGTTTAAATAACTCCCAAATTTTAATTCTATATCCTTCAAATGTGTATATCTAGCTTCCAATAAGTCACAACTACTCTACAAAAGTGATTTTTTTTCCACCAAAATTTAAATATCCATAATCAAGGCTTTAAACTCAAATCTAAATAACTTTATATATCATAGATCATATGAGCAAATTTTTAATATTTAAATCTTTCCTTCAAAGTCGATTTCATATCTTCCAAAAATATTTCAAACAAAATTTTTACCATTATCTCTTCAAGCTCAAAATTAAATACTTATAATTCGTAAATCGTAGAATCAATTTAAAACCTCAAGCTCCCTAATAAACCGTAAATCATAACCCTCCGCATTTTCTAGTCGTTTACAAAATCACAACTTATAAAAACTCCTTAATAAATTTTGAGGTAAACTTTTACAGTCCAAATTTGAACTTAATCGTAAATCATGTGTCACAATTTAAAGATATTTTCCAAATCGGTTCATATCTCAATAAATCATAAACTATTTCGCAATTTCCAAAAATCATAAATTATAATTTTTCTTGATCTAGCTATTCTCTTGTGTACACCACCATGTAATAGCAAAATAAAATTCCAACTATCATTTGAAAGTGGTAAATGCTACAACTGGATTTAACTAATCCTTAGAATCTTATTTCTAGAAAAATAACTGTCTTTATAACTCAAATAGATTTTCAATGCATATTAATTGTCAATGCAATCTATCCAGCCATGTGTTTAACCTATAGGCATATACCAGTGTAGTCATCTTTACTAAACACGAAACTAAGAAATTACGGTAGAAGGAGTCAAGCAAGATGCAATTCAAGGAGGTCGAATGAGAATTCAAAATTTGAAGTCAAGAAGGGAAGTCAAGTAGATGGATGAGATTATAAACTCTAATCCTATATTGCAGGCCCGTTCGGTACAGTCATGTAACCGAAACGGGAAACTCGACCTGCATGGGCCACCACAAAAACATGTAACGCCCCAGTCCTAAAATAGAAGGACTAGAACGTAATATGCCAGCTGTATACATACGAAGTATATGGACCCTCGTATATTTACATAAGCTGTAAAATGCAGTAACCAAGGTACTAAATCTCATCCACAAAGATAAATATGATATAAAAGCAACTTTGAATTTGTCATGTATACAATCGTGCGGCGGAGACAAATCCACTACCAACAAGTAAGGAAAAATACATGAAAAATACAATGAGTTTGGCGGGCGAAGCGAAGACGATCAAAGCGCAATCATCCTCGAAAAATAGTATCAATCATGGCCACGACTAGAACACCTGCGAAAGACAAGAACACACACCTGGCGAGATAACCAGGTCCTCAGAGGGACGTAACAAGATACATCAACATGCCATATAATGCTGAATATAAATATGCCAAAAAAAAAAGTGACAAGACACAATTAAGGTAATCTAACCAAACTAAAGTGAACATGCAGTTAAGAACAAACCTTTTGTCGCATGAGCCCTGGCTGTAATGGGATCTAGTATGATCCCCACTTGGGCACCAGTGACCGAGAGCATGACGTTCAAAAACGACAGTGGCCAACCTGAGAGGCTCATACCCATATCTCCAGCGGAGCTTCCGGGTTATAGGGGAAGTGCAATCGAAACCCATACGACAAGGAAAAGTTCTCCCCACCCAACGTACCTATCATGTCGCATCCACGACCATGTAACACTACTAACCGTCAAGTCTTCTAACATACAATTATTGACAGTTAGACCTAACGCACGTCCTGCACGCATCAGTGATCAGCCAACACGCAAGTCCGTAGACTATATGCTACTCATAACTCACACATCTCGTGGCACAACAGTGTCAAAGTCTATGCAATGCACTAAGCTAATGGTAGTCCCTTAACTCTAAGTCCATATACAATCAAAGGGTAAATAACAAGGTACAGCTAATATCACTGAGCAGGCAGTAATCAAGAACTAGAAATAAATGAACAGTGATATGTAATAAAATACAACTAAAAATAAACAGTATAATGGCAATGTATCTTGCCTGGTGTCGCCTGGTATGGTGCGGTGTTCTCTGACATGTTTCAATAGTCCAATAGCCACGATCGAGGCGTAGGGGTCCAAAATCGGGAAGGAAGTAGGGATACGATTAGTCATGATCAACTAAGACAATTGAAAGGAATCTACGACATAAATACATTGGCAAAATTTATAATACTTGAGAAATATATGTTTTTTTTTAAAACCTTAAGTTTGTAAAAATAGATTTTATTCGTTAGGTGGAAAAGCTATAAAATATCTATTGATAAATATTCCCAAAATTGTTTTAGTTCAAACAAATTTTAAATGGGTAGAATACTACTAATATTTTAGGAAAATATTTTAAATTACTATCAATATACTATTTTTGTAAAACTATATTTTAAACATATTAATATAATCTTAGAGATAATTTAATGTATATACTAATTAATAATAATATTACCATAATTCAAAAATATGTTTTCCTAATTACATACTGCCACTAGTACAATCTATACCCTTTAATTAACAAACAAAAAAAAAATTAATAATATTAAGGATGATAAAATATCAGTAATAATAATAACAACAATCATATTAATAAAAATAAAGCTTTTACTAATATTCTCTTTAATAGCTACTCATTTAATAATAATAATAATAAACTTAATAATATTTAATAATAAAATAATAACAGCTTAACCCTTTTTAGATAATAATAATAATAATAATAATAATAATAATAATAAGGAAAATTAATAAAACTTATTAATCAGGTCATCCATTTCAACACTCCCCCTCCTCAAAATATCGACAAGAGAGAGAAATAGAAGAGGGGGCGAAGGGGTCGCTCACCTGAGAGCTCGGCGGCGCAGGGCTGAGGTCGGTGGCGTGAGGAAGGAGCGGCGGACCGGATGGCCACCGGAGATGGAGAGGCGCGTCGACGCCCGTGGAACCACGGCGGAGGCGGTCGGAGGGACCGAGGCGGCGTCGGGGGCTCGTTCGGTGCTGGAGCGGCGCACGGTGGAGTCGGGGGATCGGTGACCGACGGTGGCACGGTGGGTTCGTGGAGGTGGACCCACCAGATCTGGATGGCGTCGGTGGTGCGTAGGCGGGGGTTGGGGAAAGTGAGTTTTTCCGGCGGGCGAGCGGCGTCGGTCCTCCATCGGCGTGCTCGACGCGGCCGAGGCTCAAAAAGGCGGCTGGAACCAGCGGGCAGGGCGCGATGGTCGGCGGTGACCCACGCGCGGTGGCTCCGACGGGTGGGCGCCGGTTCAGGTACGGCGATGGGGGTTTTCGGCGTGGTTCGGAGGGCGGAGGTGGCGGGTCGGACGGGCGGCGCGTCCGTCGGAGTGGCAGTCGGCCCGGCGGTGGAAGATGCCCGAGACGGCGCTGGAAGTGGCGCAGTCGCTCGTGGCGGAGGACACCTGTGCGCGGTGGGAGGCGATGGTGGCCGCGGTAGTGGCGGAGGTGATTTCTACTTTTCTTTTTTTTTTTATCGTAGATTATGGTCGAGGGTTGCGGATTTCCGGCGGTTTGATGCCGGCCTGGCTATGGCGGAAGGGTGCTGTCGGGATGGATCGAACGATGATGGTGATGACGGAGGTACTGGTGGTGTGGAGGCTGGGTTCGGCCGAGGCCGTAGATGGAGTCGGGTAGACGGGTTAGAGCGCGACACAAGGGAGACAGGGTGATGGTGCGGGAATGACAGGAGGAGTAGGGGATAGGGTACGTCGTGTCGAGGGTGTTTGACACGACAGGGATGGAGGTCCGGATCTGTCGGGCCCGATTAATAATGTATTTGTATTGGTGGGGATTATAATGGATGGAAGGCACGGACACGATGCACCATGGAGTAAAAATTGTGGTTGAAAATTCTGGAGAAGTACCTGCCTATTTATAGGATGTGGGAATTCCAGTTGGATAGGGATTGGGATGATTTAAATCCCAATTAGATAATTCTCCTATTAATTTAAATTGATTCAAATTCAAAGCAATCCAATCTAAATATATTCTCAAGTATCATTTCCATATTTAAATAAATATAAAAATAATTAATTTCAAAAATTAAGGATATTACTTAAATATTAAATTATAAAAATAGCTTTTGTAAATGACAAAATAGATTAATAACCAATTTCAATTTTTGCAATTATCTAGAATATCTCTTATATAAACAAAAATCTCCAAATCAATATTTATTTTTAAATGACGAATAAAATAACTTTTTTATACAAAATAAAAATATTTATAAAATTTATAATAAAAATATGTTTCTAACATATGTACCTCGACACGTATTCGCACTCGTCGAGAAATTACGAACGCAATCTCACACGTTACGTAAATTCAACCATGAGAACTCGTATGCGACGTGCAAATACGAAATACAAAATGAATACAAAATTATATATATATAAAATCGTAGTAGAAATTTAGGGGTTTTACAACGTGCTCGACATTGAATGTCAGATCCGAAATTATCGGATCCGTTATCGCACGTTTCAGAACGGTTCAGAACATGGACATCCACGTTCTGAGCGTTACAGTGCCACAGTGCGCTAATGCACGCGGGCCCGGTGCCTGGCGCCATGCGCTCTGGGCCCTGGCACCCGTGCGTCCGTGAGCCCTCGCGCCCGTGCATCCAAGCACCCGAGCGCCCAGTGCGCCCAGTGGCGCCCGACCTTGCTCCCAAATAAGCGCCCAAACTGGCGCACAAACGGTCGCACAGAGGCTCGCAACAATAGTGCACAATGTGACCATGCTGACGTGCTTAGTGCAAAGTACGCCAACAAAATACCACATTACTCCTCATGATCCCATGAGCCCGAGTCTTAGTCCGAGTCTGAGTTGCTAGGCCCCTTTGGGGCTTAGCCCTAATGGAATTAAATTGAGCTTGGCCAAAAAGCATGAATGCTTTTAATAGTGTGTTATCCTTACCTCCGTGAAAATCACCCACATGGTCCCCTCCTTAGGGACACCATCCCATGTGCATCTCCCTACTCCTCAAGAGAGGTTATATTGATATACCCATGAGTTTTTCTTTCCAATGTGGGACTAAACTTACATGGCTTGTTGAGAGCAAGCTCTCTACAAGTTCAAGGAAAAAAAACTCCAACATCTAGCAGTATGGAATCCATATCTTGAAAGTACTCAACCTGACTATCATCTCCTCCACCAATCTAGTTCATAGAGCTCAAAGACATCAACCTTGATTTCAACAGTAGTATAATATCATACAGATGTAGGTATACAAAGTATCACTATACATTCTTAAGCTGACTTTATCGCCCACCATATATATATATATATATATATATATATATATATTATATAACAATACAAGGGATGTATCAATACATCCCAAACCTTTGCATTGAAAATTATGAAAGGTGTTTACATTGACTTTGGCTTTACCTGCTATAGCAAGTCATATTAACATGCTTACTTTATTAAAAAACCCTCCTAGATTACCGTAATTTGTTGGACATTGTACATTCAACATTATATTTTTCACCCTACATTAACGCATGTTTTTTATTTTACAATATGTTGGACATTGTACAGTATGTTTATCTATTCTTCCCATTCGTCAGGTCCATTCGCTTCTCATTCGCTCCTCCTCCACCTCCTCTTATGTTCACGCCTAGGTGCCTGGATCTGTACTCCCCATTCGTCAGGTTGGCAAACTTGTTCATACCGAGCAAAAAGTGCTCCCCGGCGGCGACGTTGTGCTCGTGGACGAACCAAAGGTTGTCCTTGAATATCTCGAACCAGCGGTCCTTCTCTCCGAGCGCATTGTAGCTCCTCTTGTGCCTCACCAGCTAGTCCGAAGAGGTGGCAGACCGGGCGGTCGGAGTTGTACACAATGATCGATGAAATATTGAAGGAATTCCATTCGTCAGTTGTGGAGGTGGTCGCCACCGAGATGAGGAGAAGGAGCAGGGGAAGAGAGAGAGAATTAGAAGGCAGTCATTGGCAAATGGAGAAAGTAAAGGTTCTTTGGAGTGTTCTTCTGATGTGGTTATTGATTGAGATCAAAGGGTCATCGGTTACTCGAGGAAGCTCCAGTTTGAAAATATAGACAGTAAACAAATTTGAATAAATCTTATCCGTTATTTATAAAGTTGGACAGTACCAGATAAAGGTTAGACTAACCGAAAACATTCTCCTCTTTTCTAATATGTCGTTCTTCCTCTTAAATGGTGAAGAAAACCAAAACAAGGTGATTTGAATAAATTTTAAACGTGTGTTGAATATAATTAACCTACCATCCAAGAGAAGTTTTCTTACATTACATACTTTGCTTCAACAATAACAAGGGATGAATAGGCAGGATTACATTATGCTTTAAACTGACATCGAATTTATACTGATAGCCTCGATGTACTGATTATTTACAGAAAGCAGAACACATTCCAATCAAATAAAGTTTTAGTGATCCCAGGAATGCACCCGGAATGAAGGCCAACTGTAAATCCTAAGAATGCACCCAGGACTCAAATCTATGAAGTCCATTTGCAAATCAAAGAAATATACCAAAAGATCAAAAACATCTGTGAAGGCCAACTACAAATTAAATGAATGCACACAAATATCGACCCGTACCCACTGTGAGGGTACGAGAACGTAACAACGCCCAGCCTACGTCGTAGTGTTGGCGATAGAACGCTGTCCTAGGTCAATCATCTAACAATATAAAGGTACATGTACAGTATATACACTCCGAATGGAGGTGACATAGCAATGTACAGTCTTAATCACATCTAAGGCAGAATGATAAGATAGAAAGATAGATAATAAATACTAAAATGAAAGGATCCACATAAATACAACCAGAGAGTCTAAGTGTCTAAGATAACATCTCAGCAAACATCCAGAAATAAAAGTCTCAACTACTGAATATGAAAGAATATATACAATCCAGATCTCAAATGACAGAAATAATAAAACCTAGACTAGGGAGCCTCAGCCTTTATAGCTAGCGGATCCGACTGGAAATTTGGGTCACAAGAGTAATCTACAACTGTCCCATAGTAGGTGTCTAGCTGGCCTCATCCTCATCCTCTGTAATATTTTAACAGGTCCTGTCAGGACAGGAGCGAGCACAAAATATCTCACTCAGTTCATATCAAGTTAGGAAATATAAAGCATGCAATATAGTAAGGTACAGAAAATGCTGAAAGAAGGATGTATATGAAAAATAGCAGAGATTTGATAACGAAAAATATCTATATATGATAAGTAAGAACTGTAAGCAACATGTGATTTAGAGTACAATATGGTTATAAACGTTTAGGACAATGCAATGGTAACTCCATTGTACGTGAGTGTACAATAGACATATTCAATAGTTATATAATATTGTATAATAGGATTTGATTACATAACCAATTCTACTCCCCCTCTCCAATCAATACACAAAGATCCACTCCAGTTACGTTATCTTATATAATAGTATAATGTTATACAATAGATGTACAATGTATAATAGTTGTACAATGGTCTATCCCTGGGACTCATGTGATAATGAGAGTACAATATGCATAATGAGTATACAAGGATAAGGGTATTCAATAAATACAATATGTAAGTGAAACGCACATCACAATATGTATTTAGTGAATACAGGGGATAATATCTCAAAAGAAGATCCATATAGTACCAATCCGTGATAACAATCGTGTCAGCATCAAGTACAGTAATCTAGCGCAAGAATGTAAATCCAAACAAGTATGAAATAGTCAGAGAATGTACTCGCCTGATCTCCTGAATGACCGAAAGAAAACTACTGGAGGAGTGGTATCTGCCTCCTATCAGAACAGTACAAGTCACTACATGTTTAAAATGATAATAAGATGCATTATAATGCATTCTATATGAATCTAGGTTAATTTAGGTCAAACCTAAGTCATACTAGGTCATACTGGATCATACCAGGTCACTGGGAGTCAATCCAAGTCAAACTAGGTCAAACGGGATCAAAGGTTGACTTACAGTTGACTTTTGGTCAACTGGTCAACCTTGGTCAACTCTGGTCAACTCTAGGTCAAACTAGTCTAATGTTGACCAACTGTTGACTTTCAGTCAACTCTGGTTTGGTTTCGATCAAATCTAGTCGCTTAAAGGCTAAGTTTGACCCTCGGTTGACTTTTGTTGACTTTTGGTCAAAATGGTCAACTGACGTCAAAACTAGTCTAGGATCACTACATTTGATCATTACCAACCAAGGGAACCAAGTTCTAACCATATCTTAGACTCCAAACTCAAATACCTCAGGTCTAGGTAAATCCTACATTACCCTTACCAAGGTAAATCCCGATACCTTGCACATACCACTTTAACCTAGGAATACTAGCCTAGGTTTCCTAGGATAGCTAGATACTATCCTATACTAACATTACCTACCAAGAAATCCTAGTATCTAGGTCATCTAGATCATCTTATGACACATGTTAATTTCTAACCATTACCTTACCCTATACCCTCTTCACATCTACTAAACACTCACATACCCAAACTCATCACTCACTCACTCACTATGGTTCACAATAGGCTCTTACCTATAGGTTCACATATAGGCTAACACTCATGCTCACACCTATAGGCTATTAGCTAACTTATAGGCTCACACACTCACACACATATATCACTCACATACCCATATATAAACACACACACTCAATAGGCTTTTTAGGACTGATATGGGGTGCTAAATAGGCTGTATACAAGGGGCTGTTGAAGGGGTAAATGGGACAGTTATATGAGGCTGATATGGGGCCTGCAAATGGAGTTTTTGGGACTGATTTTGTGGTGTGTTAAAGGGAATGTTGGCTGAGTCAAAGGGCAGGTTTATAGGGACTGTTTTGTATGTGTTTGGGGCTATCAATGAGCATCAAATTAGACTGATTTTTGGGGCAGTGCATGGGTGGTTTTAGGGACTGCTAACAGGGTGTTTCATGGACTGGTTTTAGTTGGGTTTTGGGGCTTCCCAATAGGGCTAAACTCTTCCTAAAACTGTGCTAGTATAGCTGCTGTTAGCAGCTGTTATGTGGACTGTTTAGGGTACAAATGGACTGCGTTTTAGACAGGATATGGACTACCAAGGGACAGCATATAGGGTGCCATTTAGGACAGCTATAGGTTGCCATTTAGTGGCCTGTTTTGGGGTTGCTACAAGGGCTAGATTGAGGGTGGTTTAGGACTGCCTAAAGGCTGAACTTAAGGGCTGGTACATGGCTAATATATAGGGGCTGTTATAGGCATGTTAGGACAGGTGAAGGGGCTGGAATGTTGGTGATATTAGGACAGCTAAGTGGACTGAATGAAGGGCAACTAGTGACAGGTTTTTGGGGTTTCAAGGGACTGATATGGGGTCTAGATGGACTGAAATTTGGATGGTGCTAAGGGGCTGGTATGGACAGCAATGTGGGGGTTTTATGAACTGGTTTTAGGCAGCAAGAGGCCACTGTCCTGCTGCTGTTAGCAGCAGGGTCCCCCCCTCAACACCACTCTCCACTCTAACTCAACACTTAATCCCCTCTAACATTCACTCAAACACCACACACACCCACTCTACTAAGCTCTAACTAACACAAACACCACACCAATTCCCTTACTTGGCCGAACCTCTATGTGCCCCCATACCAAACACAAAAACACATTC
>JANAVB010028818.1:2181859-2381859 GCA_029216955.1 Iris pallida | reverse complement strand
TTGGTATTCATGGATCCCGACATGAGGTGTTATTCCTTGTTGTCTTGGTATGTCTTGTGCAAGCCCCCTTGTAGTTCTTATGCAGTACATGGACGCCGATTCTCGAGAAGACTTGCTTCTTTCTCGTAGAATCCCGCATCGTGACGTGTCTTGTTTGGATCCACTCTACCAGTCGGGGACGGGGAGTATTAGTGTAGACATGTGGTCATTATCCACCTTGTTACTCTTGTAGACCTTGTGAGTGTTAATAATACACTCCTCGTATGATTAACCAGGCCAGTAGACCTTGTGCAAGACCCAAGTCGGCCACATGTTGTAGCTAGTATTCATACACCTAGATATATGATTCTTGATTCTTGTACATGCCATGATCAGTTTACTTGCCTTATTCTAGCTCTAGTTTTACAGCTTACCTTGCCATGATTCTCACATGTACATTCCATAATTTTCTTGTATATACTCTCTATTTACAGATTATAGCTTTTGTCATATCTTGTGAAATATTGTTAGTGGATTGTACTCGTTCCATCCTGACAGGATATGTTAAAAATATTACAGATGCAGATGAGGGAGACTACAGTACCTACTACGGTCTGGATGACGTAGTGGGCATAGACTTGGAGACTTTGGTCCAGCAGGGCTTAGCTCCGCCTGACGAGACCCTACCTATTACTTAGTTAGAGTAGGTCTTTTGTACTGGACATTGTCTCCAGCTACTTTTGAGACTGTTATTATTATGGACTGTATTAGAGACTTGGACTGTATATATTCTTGTGTTGGACTTGACAGGTTATATATTATTTTATCGTCTTGTTGTCTTTTCATTTCAGTCTTTACTTTGTTATCTTAGAGTCGTGATTGAGTACTCATATATATATTCATTGCTTGTCCTCCATTCGAAGTTGACCATATTCTCGACAGGTTTTTGTTATATATATAAACTGTTTAGAGTAGAAAAATCTACAGCGTTCTACGCCAATTTTTTTCGGTGAGGGCTGGGCGTTGTCGCGTCACGTGCCCTTTTAGCGGGTGCGGATCGTGACAACATATCAGACAACTACATATCCAACAAGTACATAAATCACAACTATATATCCTTTAAAATATCAAACTTCAAAAAAATAACATAAATAACAACTACATATTCTTTAAAAGTCTGCCCAACAACTTAAGTTTCCAAACAAGAAAAATATCCTTCAAGTTTCTAAATAAGAAACATATCCTTACAAAAACATTCAGATTACATCCAACTTATGCCTGAACATCCAACTACATATCATGTCGGGCCTTTGAACGAGACTCCATATTATTCATGAAGGGGAACTCGACCACGTTGTCGATGCGATCAAGCTTGTTGGTGATCGCGACACTAATGTCACTTTGGCAACCTCTCCGGAGTGTCTTGGCCAATTCCTTCGCCTTTTAGACTGTAAATGAAAGTATAAATGAATTAAGTCTACAAACATGAAAATCTCAGTCTAATTACAAATACGGAACTCACCATCCTCACCAACCCAGCATACAAAATGTTTTTGGAAGGAAGAGCTCCAATAGCTTCGACGGCTACGGGACCCGCGTTTGTAGGGTTCGACAACTTAGGATGTCCGACCCCCAGGAAGTACGACATGTAGTCCTCGCTACAGTCGGCCATCAGGGTGACCAGTCGTCTTTTAGATTCCTGAAGTACATGTCATTGCCACTCGGAGTAAAAAGTCGGTCACCCAGTCGAAATCTGCCGGTTTGTAATTTAAAGGTTTGGTTCCGCGAGGAGGCTCCAACATTCGTAGTGTGCGCTTTGGCACAGTTTGCACGAAGTCAAACTGACGAAGTACTCTATCGGGCATGTATGGCTCCGTGATTTCATAGCATGTGATCTTGCCATGAAATAAAAAAACTGGTTGGACCTCACGATTCTGCTAACGTAAATCCCGGTATGGATTCCAAAAATCTGTAGGAAAACAGTTAACAAAAAAAATTTAACATGAAAAGTAAGTCAAAATTTAGTACCTCTTCTAGCACCAAATTGTCTAGTACTTCACGAATGGAAGCCAGTGTTTGCCAATTTTTGGTTTCCAGTTGGGATAGCCTCCATCGAGACACTCTAGGAAGATTTTCAACATACTCTGGGTTCAGGTCACCCCATCTGAGCATCGAAAAGTGCTCATATATCCATGCCTATTCAATTTATAAATGAATAGTCAAAAAATAAACAACAAAATGAAGTATATGAGATTAAATTGTTAGAAGTTTTCTTACATGTAGCAGAGTCTGACAGTCGGCCATTGTCTTAGTCCCGATACGGGATGCGATGCCGAGCTCGCGGTAAAGATTGGCTAGAATACCGCTTTCCCAGGATATATCAATAAAGTCATCCACTTAAGATAAATTGAGCATGTACCTAGCATGTATCGACCTTCCGAATTTGTCCGGAATGTCGACCGCTCCTAGGACGAACAACATGTACGCACGGGCCACCACGTCGACCATATCATCGTCATCGTCATCCACCTCCATATCCATGAAGTGGTCCACCAGAAATGATAGAGGAATTCCATATGACTTCTTGAAGCCTAGAAGAGTTGTAAAACTGGTATCCTGAAGTCCAAGGTGACTTGAGACAAACTGGATGATCTTCTTGTACCATTTCACGGATTTCTTATTGGTGTAATGTTCTTTGGTCATGACGCGCCCGGTCACTGGCAGCTCCAGTATCTGGTAGACGTCGTCAAGTGTAATGGTCATCTCTCCTGCTGGAAGATGAAATGTGTTGGTCTCCGGGTGCCATCTCTCCACAAAGGCGGATATGAGGGCACTATCTATTGTCCTATAGGCATTTTGTGCCAAATTGTGCAAGCCGCTCGGCATGATTTTGCTCTGGACGGCCTCCGATAAGCTTCCAAACTGCCAGGACACAATTTTCTTCCCGTGACTCACAACCCTAAGGATATGATATATCCTCTATATATCGAACAACAGAAAAATATAACAATTATAAAATACATATATATATATATATATAGTATACTAAACTGGTAGCTTACAAACGTAATATACATATCGGGTTCTTCCATATTTCATACGCAATGTGGTTCTCAAAAGAAACCAACATTGAGCAATCGGGCGGACGGACATGCGGCTCAGAAGGACCGGCCTCCTCAGATGGAGTAGAACCGCCTTAACATGATAGGAGTCGGCCAATTGGCACGTCGTCGTCGTCATCGGAAGAACGCGTAGGAGTAGGAGCTCGTTGCTTCGACCGAGCTTGGGGTGCCGATGGCGGCGTCCGAGACCGAGCTTGGGGCGCCGGTTCAAAAATTATAATCGGACGCTCGAGAGGACGTCCCTCACGTTCCTTCCGCTTTGACGCCGTGGACCATATTTTTTTGTTAGCGGTCGGAGGACTGCAGGACAACGTATAATTATTAAATAATAGAAACGAAAATAGGACTGTTACCCCCCATATATGAGCATCATGCAGTTACCCACGCCCCTTCATATGAGCAACATAAAGTACCAACCATCCCCCTATTCCCACCCCCATATCTCATTACATTAGGGCTGCCAGGCCTGTGGCAGTCCTAATGTAATTGCTAACTCTTGGCTCACTGGCAAGAAGGGTAGCAATTTGGCTCTTGAAATGCTCTCCGTTCTGTCTTTTGAAGAGGTATGAGACCCCTTTTTATAGTCGTTTTTGTGCTGGAATGATGTTATGCACCCATGTGAAAAAATATACTAATTTTCATGTAGGCTCATAGTCCTTCTTTGGGCACATAGAGTGTAGGCGCATGCAGACTGTGGGATCATGGGTTGATCGTAGGGTTGACGTGGCCGCATGCTTCGGTACAAGATTGCTCGTGGAGACTGACGTGGCCGTATGCTTTGGTGCACGATTGATGTGGGTTTGATCAAGTCGGGGGCTGTCCTGACTTAGGCACAAAGCCTGAAACAGGGCTATGTTCCCCCTTTTAGAGGAGTCCAGAGTGGACGCATAGGGGATGCATGCCATCAACATGGGCTCATAGCTTGCTCTGGTGACTTGGGCGCATGTGGGCTGTCCTGGCTTGGGCGCATAGTTGTCAAGATTGCTGAAATTTTTATGCTTCTACAAGACCCCCTTCAAAGTTTTCGATACTTGAACGAGTTCGAAATACTTTGAAAGAAGCATGGACCGTCTTCTCGTGATACAGTGGGCGCATTGCATAGCTCTCCCTTTGTGCACATAGAGTTTGACCAGACTGTCAGAGAGATGGCTGTTGAGATCTTCCTCAAAAATCTGAACTGACTGATTCATCAGACTGGAATTTGAAGAGGTCCATCCTTCATGCGTTGTCCACGTCAGCAAGTGGTAGTCGCATAACGTGCAAGAGACTAGGTCTTCTTGTGAGCGCATAAGCCATAGTAGGCGCATAGTATATAGTGGGCACATAGGCGCATAGGAGTAGTGGGCATATAGTGTTTGGCCCATGCCTATAAATAGGCCTTGAAGAGAGAGAAGATTTATTACTCTCTTTTCCTTCAAAACTTTCAAAAGACTTTTCATCTCTTCTCTGCATGAACCATGTCTACCAAGGCCGCCAAGAGATCTGCGAAGGGCAAGGGTGCTGCACCGAGTGGCTCTCCTCTAGCGACAGCATCTTCGCTAGTCCAAGACCCGATCCTGGGTGAGGCTACGCCTCAAAATAAAGTCTTGAGCGTTAATTTGTGACGCTCAGACTTTTCCTCTACCTAGGTGCATGTGCCCAAGGCAACATGTTTCTGTGAGCATTCATATGCACCCACAGAAGCATGCGCCCATACTGTGGTGTGTTATGCGCCCACATGCTGCTACATTTTATGCGCCCACATGCTGTTTGTATGTTTATGCGCCCATATGCTGTTTGGGCGCATGACCCTTTGGGCTTATAATCCTTTGGGCGTATAGGATTCCTTCAGCACTTAGTTTTTTTTTCTGCAGATCCTGAGTCTGACTTTCTCTTCTGTCCTTGCAGTTGACATGTTTGTCCCAGAACTTGGTGGAATCCCTTTCGTCTCTGCTTGCCAAGTCCTCGGCACAAGCCTCATAACCAACATGGTCAACAAAGTTCAGGCTAAGATCAATCATAACCAGCCTAAGGAACGAACGATCGCCATACTTGAACAGGACTAGACCTTCCTGAAGCAGATGATTAACGACGAGAAGCTCTTGCTCGAAGGGGCACGTCGTTTCAAGAAGTCGTATTTCCTGTTCGGGAGCAGTGTGGGGTTCGAAGATGGCGAGACGATACGCTTGAGAAGCCCACTGGTGGTCAGGCTGAATAATCAGAAGATATGGCTACCATTGATGGAGCATCAATATCCTTTGTCTGCGTTCACTGTCTTAGCTGCACGATGACAGATAAAATGGGAGCTAACCCCTGAGCTCCCCGGGGTCGTCTCCGAAAGAATACAGTTTGACTTGGGAGATCCGAAGAAGGACACTTTTAAGTGTGTCAGGGGCTCATCATCTTACTCCATGAGGGGGTTGTAACCTGGTGCCGTAATAAATGACATCCCGACTGACCTCCACCCTTATGCTGTCGACACGCTTTGTAATCTGATGATGTCGGGAGACATGTCGTATCCCGTGGGGAAGATGCGGATGGATGGCTAGAGGTATCCAGTTTTATTCTGAAGCAACCTCACTGACTGGGTTCTTTTCATTTATGAAGCCACCATGAAGACTGCAGGCCTTTTTATGCTATTAGGGCCACCCAATATGGCGTAAAGGTCAACTGGCCAATGTTTGTCTCCTTGGCAAAGTTATACAACCTTCACACTTGTACTTTCTTTACTCCGGGCGGGGAGTTGGGATTGGCTCTCCACGAGATGTAGAAAGTGTCAAAGCTTCCTTGGGGCATAGACCCGTATGAAGAGTACGTGTCTTGTGATGAGGAGCTCCAAGACCTGGAGAATGAGAACTCCGAGATGATGGATGTATATAAGGAGTTATTCTTCTACCTCCTCATCTGCCATAGGATCAACAAGAAAGAAAGGACCGAGGGGGCCAATCCCCACATAAGAGCTTGGATGGGCTACATCTTCGTTCAAGAAGAAGGAGAGGATCCGACCGCCTTTTCGATTTTAAAATCTATGACCAAGTCCGAGATAGAAGTCCGGATGGCAGATTATGATACAGCAGATGCTGAGGACAATGATGATCCTGAGGGGGAGTTCCCGATTGGCCACTACTTCCATCAAGCTGAATATCCCTTGTCGGAGAAAGCCGTGCTGGCAGGTTTCTTGATGATCTGGCTTCGTGACTGTATAGTCCCTGGGGGTTCAGGGACTATTGAGAGGATGAGCCAGAGCATAATACTTTTGGCTGTGAAGCTAGTATTCGGATACCGGCTTGCCTTGCTTCCTGTGATGGTCTGTGCCACTAAACGGGGTCTACGGGATTTTGTTAGAAATGCGGTGACTCCTGAAGGCAGAACCAACTTCGCCCGGACCGAACTTTTGTATCATTTCTTGATGGGGTGGCTGCTGCTGTACTGTCCTACCCTGATGAACGCTAGGCCGACGACAGACTCTTTGGTGGGAGATGCCTTTCTTCGCAGATTCTGTGACACAGACTGGGCCGTCATTGGTGTACCCGCTTGCAGAAGGGCTTTAAGCTTCTTGCAGAACTACGAGTTCTTCAGGGTATCTCCTCCATTCGGCAGTGGCAGTACAGGAGATACCTTAGTGGATGAGGGAGTTCATACCACTAGCTTGACTACTGGGGCATTTTACTGGCTTTAGTCTATTAGGCTGTCGCATCTGGTGCTCAGAAATAGGAACCATGCCTATCTGGAGCCATACCTACTGAGTCATTTCGCACGACGGTTTGGCTACAGCCAGCTCCTTTTGGGAAATACTAGCCCACATTTGGAGTCAATAGGCAGCATAATTGATGGGGCGCGTGCCTGGATATATTACAACGCTGGATGCACGGGGGCAATCTTTACTTTGCCCGCAGATAAGCCCAAGACCCACCTGTGCTATGCTGTCGCCAAGTTTTATGTTCAGATCAATACCTTTTATCCCCGGTATGATCGTGAACAGAGCTTGATATTAGGGACTCGATTTGGCCCCCCTTCTGCAAAACGAGCCCAAAAGGCGTCGAAGGGCCGTAAGAAGGAGAGCGCTGCTCCAGCCGTAAAGCCAGTCGTAACACCACGACTGAGGGCTATCCTTAGGGAGCCGGCAGTGCCTCCAAAGAAGGACACGAAAGATGATTATACTCTTCCCAATCCTCCATAGGAGAGGAAAGCTTCAACTGAATTGGCCAAGGAGCCAACTTTTAAGAGGAAGAAGAAGACTGTTGCCCTAAGGAGAGCTAAGGAAGTGGGTGCTGGCTCACCTTCCTTGAGAAGGTCTTCCCGGCAAACTGGAAGAAGTAGAACGACGTCGTGGACCGTTACCATTCGGGAGGTAGATCCCTTCCAAGACTCCATAGCCGTTTTGGTCAAGCCATTAGAAGCTTTCTTACCCTTACGTTTGTCCTTTGCACCGGACCTTGAAGTTGCAGCTGAGGCAGGTGCCTTCTCGTCTGAGGAAGTAGACGTGACAACAGTGTCCCCTCCTTGTCTTTGACCGAAAGACGACATTCATCCTTCCCCAGTCAAGGAGGCTGAATCAAAGGATGATTAGGGCGAATGCTCGGATTATGGTGGCGACCAGAAAGCCAGTACTTCTTTCGATATCTTCTTGGGAGCGATGTCTGAAATCGGGGCCATAATAAAAGATTTGGACGAGAATTAAGTCCAATCGGCTCACCCTCCTACGGGTACGTTATCTTTGCACCTCTCTTCAGATGAGATTTTTCGACTTTGATTTTGCGTGCTTCTCGTGAGGCTGACTGCCATTATATATTCCCTTGTAGACAAGGAGAAGGAACCACTCATATAGATAGCCCAAGGCATTGGGGGAGAAAAAGAGGTTGTCCCTGGTTCCTCTGAATTTGCTGGTGCGAAGGGATCTATTAGTAAGCCGGCATCGGCTGCAGAAGGAGAGGTTGAACAGCCTGAGGTGGCTGTTGCTGAATCTGCTTCCGGTCCAGCTGGGGCCGTGGAAGATACCTAGCCTGATACTGCTCGAGGCATCGATATTGTTCTTCTTGAATAACCTGGGCCTGCTCTTGGTTTCCCTGAAGCCAAGACCGATGACTTTGCCTAAGTTGGCGCTGAGCATGCCGAAGGTACGAAATTAAAACTCTTTTGTACTCCCCCTTTTTTGTTACTGATATATATATTATTTTCTTGTCAGGTTCGTCTTCTTGTCAGGCATCTCTTCCTGGAGCGGAAGAACCTCATCAAGCTTCCTCCCCGACGACCTCCACCAAAGACGACAAGATGGCCTATGAAGTTGTCAAAGCTTTCTATTCTATCTTAAAAGTAAAGCTTCCGGGGGTCTTGAACCGAAACGCCGCCTTTGGCCCTGTGAAGGCTGTTGCTGAATATAAGGTGGCAGGCTTTGAGAGCATTGTGGGCTATGAAGAGCGGGCTATGCTCTAAGGAGGGTTCTGAATGATCTGGAGAGTTAGGTGGTCAGATTCTGGGATGCCAAACAACGGAGCCCGACGTCGCTGTTCCGTGCAGAAGACGAGGCCTTAGTCGCGAATCTCGCGAAAGAGGGGGTTACTTTCCAAGCAAGGAAGGATGCCCTCGCTCAAGAGATCAGTGAATTGGCTGATCAATATGAGCAGTTCAACACTGCGAGTGAGGTACGTGCTGCTTTGAAGAATAAGCTGGCTGTGCAGATTACTGAAAAATATGATCACATTGCATGGATCCAAAATGAGATTGTTCAACTGGAGGCCAGCTTGAAGACAACGATGTCTGAATATGAGGACTATTTGGTTCAGGCTGCCATGATCGCCATAACTTCCGACCACTTAAAAGAACAGCTGGTGTCACGACCCGCACCCGCTTTTCGGATGCGAACTTGTGAGCAAGCCAGCTACGTATCGAGCAGACTCCAGTCCGACTTGAATACGTAAACACTTTCTGGACTATGTTATTGTACCTAATCATGGCAAGGCAAACTATATCTCAATCCACAATAAGATTATAAAGCATGAATGAATAATTATGGGTCGTGGTCTGCAGCCCACTAGCATACATGTCCGATAAGACTCCAAGGAAAAAATAATGGGAGTCTATAAACTAAGCTAACAAGCAGGATATCTTATGATAAGGAATAAAAGCACGAGAGGAAAATAAACGTAATATCAATACCTGAATCCTGCAAGTGCATCATGGTCATATACCATCCTGCTCTGCTAACTAACTCCATGCAATCGCTAAACCTGAAGAGATCATCAGGTCCTCAAAGGACATAGCATAATACATATAAATATGCCTATCTAACAGTTCTATCATGCATAAGAATATAAACATGATATAACAGGAAACGAGACAGAAACGGACATGTGGCTACTGACAGGTGACTATGAATACGGATACGGGATCAACTACGCATAAATGAACTGCTGGAAGAACAAGTAAATAAGAGATCAATGGAATACCAAACCCTCGCCCCGAGTGTGGACTCGATAGTTTGTACTAATCACTAACCCTCGTCCCGAGTGTGGACTCGCAGGTTAGTTCAAGACAAGGCACCCTCGCCCCAAATGTGGACTCGCAGGTGTAAACGAATCACTAACCCTCGCCCCGAGCTTGGACTCGTAGGTTAGTTCAAGACTAACACCCTCACCTCGAATGTGGACTCGCAGTTGCAATCAATCAAGATAAATACCCTCGTCCCGAGTGTGGACTCATGGGTTAAGAAGACGAATTAGGAATATCAGTTTAGTTACACATACTTGTAGACACGACTCATGAAAGATACAGGTGATGACACAGTACAACTCAGTCATGACACAGGTAAGATCAGCTCTAGTATGAACTATAATATGAACAAGCCTGGTATATCTATACTACCAAGTCATGGAAGAATGATATATAAGCAAGACGATAAACTGGTAAACATGGTATGAAGAAAACATATAAATCCATATCAACTAGAGTAACTAAATGATCACATAATAAAAAGCAGAAGAACTATAAGCATAAAAATGAACTGTAGAGGGAGGCAAGGTATCTTGCTTGGTGGTAGCTCGAATAACCAACAATATACCGTCAACTAGTAAGCCATAAAGTCCAAATCTCACAACTGTCTCCGAAAGCTGAAACAGACATTGCCAACATTCTCAAAATAGTCAAATTAGCTAGGATTGCCTGTCCTTAAGTCCAATTCTGGACACAGGGGCAAAACGGTTATTTCGGGCCAAAACGGTATCCGCCGTTGGACCCACCTTGCACCAAAAAGCGTACCAGAATCAATAGTCTCTAAAGTCATCAAACATCATGTCTATAGATTTATTTTGATGATATGAACCCAACCGTATGTCCAAAGTTGGAATCCGACATGCGATGCACAAAATTACACGTTGAATCGGATCATGGGGCCCGCGAAACGGCGATCCGAACAACTATCTCAGAATTATACCAAACTTGGCATACAGGACCAAAAAAATGATACAGTCCTGTTGGCGCAAGTTTCGTCTCGATCTGACGAACGTGCACAAAGTAATTTCGACGGATACGCATCAAATTTGTCGCGCACACGCAACCAATTTAAATTCTGTCAAAGCCCACACGTCCGAAGCCATTACGCACCTTTCGATGCTTTCGGTTTGCGACCATGTTGCCCGATTTGGTGGGACGCACGTCGTATCGAAGGGTTTTTTTTAATATTCTTAATGTTTTGTGAAAATAGGGTTTTATTGGTTTTGGAAGTCAAAATACTTTTCACATGCTCGATGAAATTGAAGAATATAAAAAGGCTTTTAATCGTGGTTATGTTGCCTACATGTCCCTTCAAGTGGATTTTGAAAACTCGATTTGGATTGGCAGATATTTGCCTTCCAACTTAGGGTCGGGACTGCTCTGTTTTGCTATTTGCAAACAGGTTTTGGTCGATCTTTGAGCTCGATTTGTGATGCGTGCAGTGCAAAGTAAATCGAGCTAATTGAATCGAAGCGAAGGGGGTTAGGTTAGGTGCATACTAGAGTTTATGGGACGTAAAACGATCGAACGATCATTGAAAAATCGTGTTGCGAAATAGGGTTGGATGCCGTCGGTGCTGCTGCTGTTGTGTACGGTTTGTTCGCTGCATGGCGGCCGACCAGTTCTCCTGCTGCTGCGCGCATGCACATCTGCCGGCCTGAGGCAGCGCTCCGGTGGCCTGGGGTGCATGCGTGGTGTTGGGGTAGGGTTTTAGGTTTCTTTTCCTCTCGTTTCTCTCTCTCGATCTCTCTACTATATATATATATATATATATATATATATATATATATATATATATATATATATATATATATATATATATATATATATATATATCAAGCTGGGCTTGCTGGGTTTGGGATTGCTTGTGCGGCTGGGGTGGGCTTTCGGGTTTTTTTTGTTCTATTTTACTTTTTCCTTTCTAAAGCTGCCTATGTATAACTTTCTATATACATCTCATTATATAACTATCTATATACATTATTACATGTATATATATATATATAAAATATATATATATATATATATATATATATATATTTTATTTTTTTTATTTTTTTTATATATATACATAATATTTATAGCAACTCTACACCTATATACTTATACTAAAATTCCAAAATCCTCAAGGAGCCATAAAGACATTATCTATTATAATAATTATCGAATTAATCGTAATAACATGTGTATCATATATAACCATTTATCAAACTATTTACTAGGCCATTAAAATAAAATACCAATTATACATATAATATACATCTACATGGTCGTCCTTGGACATACAACCTGTCTACATGACTTGGGCTTGGTTCGGGCCAAGACTGGGCTAAATTGATACAACCGGGTCTCCTAAAAGTCAATAATCAATAATAATTAAATAATTAGATTATTTATAGGGTCATGTTATAACTTAGCCTGGTTTTTCCTAGTTAGGACATCACTATGGCTTGGCCTTCCTGGCATGGCTAATACACTAGTGAAGGCACGCCACTGTACTATCCGTGCCACGATTTCTAGTCACCTTGTACTCCAAATTTAATCATGCTTAAATCTCTCTATCGTAATAATTAACTAATTAATTATTTATAACATTCTAAAAATCACCATTTAATCAATTAAATAATAAATAAAGAAATATTTCAAAATTTTCGGGAAGGGGAGCGACAAATCTACCCACCTTAAAAATAATTGCGTCCTCGAAATTCTAATTCAAAACTATTCCTTAAAATTCAAAAATAAGTCCACTCTTACCTTAATCTCCTCAAATTTTAATTTCTCACGATATCTTATATTGTCTCTTAACTATTTTGTAATTACGAAACCTCGAGGACTTCTAGCCACCTTTGGTCACACTACTCCCTCAAAGATATGTCACTAAAACTTTAAAACCTTCCATCTAGTTGCTAGAATCATCACCCATAGAAATCTAAGACGTATAGCATCTATAATCCCCCCATATCTATCAATCAACCAAAAATCAATAATCAGGTAATATTATACTATAACTTAAGAATTTTTGATGAATTCTAGACAACACGATCATTTGTTACCCCGGAATAGGAAGGGACGAGAATCAATGGTACGGAAAGGCAAGGAAGAATAATCGAGAACGAATACGAGGTTTCAAAGATGGTAGGGAAATTTCTAAGAGAATTTTTAAGGCAGAGTAGATTGAGATTTCTGAGGTTTAGTCATAGTCGCAGGCTCGTATCAGTACAGTTACGTAACTGATACGATATGCTCTGACCTGCATAGCCCACCAAAAAAACTTGTCACGTCCCGCACCTGCTTTTCGGATGCGAGCTCGTGAGCAAGACAGCTACGTATCGAGCAGACTCCAGCCCGACTCGAATACGTAAATATTGTCTGGACTATGTTATTGTGCCTAATCATGGCAAGGCAAACTATATCTCAATCCATAATAAGATTATAAAGCATGAATGAACAACTATGGGTCGTGGTCTGTAGCCTACTAGCATATATGTCCGATAAGACTCCAAGGAAAAAATAATGGGAGTCTATAAACTAGACTAATAAGCAGGATATCTCATGATAAGGAATGAAAGCACGAGAAGACAATAAACGTAATATTAATACCTGAATCCTGCAAGTGCAACATAGTCATCTACCATCCTGCTCTGCTAACTAACTCCATGCAATCGCTAAACCTGAAGAGATCATCAGTTCCTCAGAAGACACAGCAAGATACATATAAACATGCCTATCTAACAGTCCTATCATGCATAAGAATATAAACATGATATAAACAGGAAACTAGATAGAAACTGACATATAGCTACTGACAGGTGACTATGAACATGGATACGGGATCAACTACGCATAAATGAACTGCTAGAAGAACAAGTAAACAAGAGATCAATGGAATACCAAACCCTCATCCCGAGTGTGGACTCGATAGTTTGTACTAATCACTAACCCTTGTCCCGAGTGTGGACTCGCAGGTTAGTTCAAGACAAGGCACCCTCGCCCCGAGTGTGGACTCGCAGGTGCAAATGAATCACTAACCCTCGCTCCGAGCATGGACTGGCAGGTTAGTTCAAGACTATTACCCTTGCCCCAAATGTGGACTCGTAGGTGCAATCAATCAAGACAAATGCCCTCGTCCCGAGTATGGACTCTCGGGTTAAGAAGACGAATCAGGAATGGCAGTTCAGTTACACATACTTGTAGACACGACTCAGGCAAGATACATATGATGACACAGTACGACTCAGTCATGACACAGGTAAGATCAGCTCTAGTATGAACTATAATGTGAACAAGCCTGGTATATCTACACTATCAAGTCATGGAAGAATGATATATAAGCAAGACGATAAACTGGTAAACATGGTATGAAGAAAACATATAAATCCATATCAACTAGAGTAACTAAATGATCACATAATAAAAAGCAGAAGAATTATAAGCATAAAAATGAACTGTAGAGGGAGGCAATGTATCTTGTCTGGTGGTAGCACGAAGAACCAACAATATACCGTAAACTGGTAAGCCATAAAGTCTAAATCTCACAACTGTCTCCGAAAGCTGAAACAGACATTGTCAACATTCTCAAAATAGTCAAATTAGCTAGGATTGCTTGTTCTTAAGTCCAATTCTGGAGACAGGGGCAAAACAGTCATTTCGGTCCAAAATGGTATCCGCCGTTGGACCCGTTTTGCACCGAAAAGTGTGCCAGAATCAATGATCTCTAAAGTCGTCAAACTATATGTTTACGGATTTGTTTTGATGATACGAATCCAACCGTATGTCCAAAGTTGGATTTCGGCAGGCCATGCACAAAATCGCCCGTTGAATCGGATCGTAGGACCCACGAAACGGCGATCCCATCAACTGTCTCAGAATTGGACCAAACTTAGCCTATAGGACCAAAAAAATGATACGGTCCTATTGGCGTAAGTTTTGTCTCGATCTGACGAACGTGCACAAAGTATTTGAAAAATTTACAAAGAGGCCGATACGGTAAATTTTGACGGATACACATCAAATTCGTCGCGCACTTGCAACCAATTTGAATTCTGTCAAAGCCTTCACGTCCACGAAGCCATTACGCACCTTTCGATGCTTTCGGTTTATGATCACGTTGCCCGGTTTGGCGGGACGTACGTTGTATCGAAGGGTTTTTCAATATTCTCAATGTTTTGAAAACAAGTTTTTATTGGTTTTAGAAGTCGAAATACTTTTCACATGTTGGATAAAATCAGAGAATATAAAAATGCTCTTAATCATGGTTATGTTGCCTACATGTCCCTTCAAGTGGATTTCGAAAACTCGATTTGGATTGGCAGATATTTGCCTTCCAACTTAGGGTCGGGACTGCTCTGTTTTGCTATTTACAAACAGGTTTTAGTCGATCTTTGGGCTCGATTTGTGACGCGTGCAGTACAAAGTAAATCGAGCTAATTGAATCGAAGCGAAGGGGGTTAGGTTAGGTGCATACCAGAGTTTATGGGACGTAAAATGATCGAACGATCGTTGTTGCGAAGTAGGGTTGGATGCTGTCGGTGCTGCTGCTGTTGTGTACGATTTATATGCTGCTTGGCGGCCGACCAGTGCTCCTCCTGCTGCACGTGTGCACGTCTGCCGGCCTGAGGCGGCACTCTGGCGGCCTGGGGTGCGTGCGTGGTGTTGGGGTAGGGTTTAGGTTTCTTTTCCTCTCTCGATCTCTCTACTATATATATATATATATATATATATATATATATATATATATATTTTAATATATATATATATATATATATTTTAATATATATATATATATATATATATATATATATATATATATATATATATATATATATATATATATATATATATATATATATCGGGCTGGGCTTGCTGGGTTTGGGATTGCTTGTGCGGCTGGGGTGGGTTGTGGGGTTTTTTTTTGTTCTTTTTTACCTTTTCTTTTCTATAGCTGCCTATGTATAACTTTATATATACTTATATATATACATCTCATTATATAACTATCTATATACACTGTTACATATATATACATATATATACACATAATATTTATAGCAACTCTACACCTATATACTTATGCTAAAATTCCAAAATCCTCAAGGATCCATAAAGACGTTATCTATTATAATAATTATCGAATTAATCGTAATAACATGTGTATCATATATAACCATTTATCAAACTATTTACTAGGCTATTAGAATAAAATACCAATTATATATACAATATACATCTACATGGTCGTCCTTGGACATACAACCTGTCTACATGAGGTTCGGGCAAAGTCCGGGCTAAATTGGTACAGCGGGCCTCCTAAAAGTCAATAATCAATAATAATTAAATAATTAGATTATTTATAGGGTCATGTTACAACTTATTCTAGTTTTACTAGTTAGGACATCACTATGGCTCGACCTTCCCTGGCATGGCTAATACACTAGTCAAGGCACGCCACTGCACTATCCATGCCATAATTTCTAGTTACCTTGTGCTCCAAATTTAATCATGATTAAGGCTCTCTATCGTAATAATTAACTAATTAATTATTTATAACATTCTAAAAATCACCATTTAAATCAATTAAATAATAAATAAAAAAATATTTTAAAATTTTCGGGAAGGGGAGCTACAGCTGGTGAAGCTGGAGGGAGAGCATGTGAATCTGATCCCCTTCCAGGATGAGCCTACTCGTCAAGAAAAGGTGCGCCGCCGTGCTACCGTGTCACTACCACATTTCTAATATGAGGGTATTTAGGTCATTTTTGAATTTTTGGGATTTATTTGGAATTATTGAGAATTATTGAGATTTATTAGAATTTATTTGATTTTTGGTATAATTTAATTAGGGGTTATTCTAGACTTTGACTAGTGTTGACTTTGTAGCCTAACCTAGAAGCTAACCCTAGTTATAGTGACTTGGTTAGATTATAAAACCCTAGGTTAATTTAAGTTAACCATATCCTAGTCATTAGAATCAATTTGGGAATAAGAATATTGAATAGAGAATGGATTAATGACTTATGACTTCACAAGTCATGATTAATGACTTAAGCCCACAGCTCGTGAATTTGGCCCAAGCCCATTAGCCAACCTGAACCTAACCCTAACCCTAGCTTGCCCGGCCACCTAACATTGGGAACCCCACCCTATAAGTAATCTCTTCCACTAGGTTAGCCTCCTTTAGGAGAATTCACAAAGCTTGAGAAGAAAGGTATTTTTCCAACTTCATTAATTCATAGAAAATCCATTTTAATTATTTTTCAATCCAAACCAATTGTATTAGGTTCTAATTCACCTATACTTGCTGTTTGTGTTAGAAAATCTCAGTTTGTAGTCAATTTGGAAGGATTGGCTAGCAAGGAGAACTCCCCTAATTGAGAGCTTCCTTTGGGTTTTGACACCACTAAGTAAATCACCCTAAACTCCATTGATTTCTGGATTTCTTTGCATGAAGACCTAGCCCTAGGTGTCCCCTAACTATAGGATTTGGCTTCGTGTCAAGATGGACCCATTTCGTGTCCGTATCGGACAAGTATCCATTAGACTACCTAAGTGCTTGATGAAATGCACCAATGGGCATTTCGATTTGGTTTTTGAATTGTTTTTGAATAGGAATTTAGATCTAGATCTTGTTTATGGGATTCCACTTGACTGAGTTGATTTCTAGTTATTTTGTGTCGTGTTTTGCTCACTGGACATGGCCGCACACGAAGGGTTTTCCCTGTCCTGCTACTCGGGGCCAAATGCTCATTGGGTAGGACACGGGGACACGTGATACTTCGAGGACACGTTAGGGCAGTATCTGACACGACACTCCCCAAGTGGCACGACCTCTCGTGTCGTGTCGAGGGAACACGAGAAACTGTACTGATTTTTAATGGGTTCGGTTCAGTCCTTATCGGGTTCTGATACGCGCATTTTGGATACGACTCGGGGACACGTGACCCAAATCAGGGTTACACGTAGGTAGCTGAATCCTAGGCGAACCTAGGGTTGTGAGCACGAGGCTTGGTTTGGCCTGTGACACGAGCACGACACGCGTGCACTCGTGCACGAGACAGTGCATTGTGTAGTGTCCAGTTTGTGTTGCTTTTGGGTTTAATTGAATTTGACACGTTTGTGTCATTGTGGTGGACACGTATTGGACTCTGAGACACGAACACATGTTATATTTGCATTACAAACCTCTGTTTTCCTATTTTAGCATGGTTTGATACCTCATTTCCTGTTACCTAATTTTCTGATATCAAGAGTTAATTCCTTGTATTTCCAGTTTTCTAAACCTGAACTTTGACACCTAAATTAACTCAATTAGATATTGTTAATGAAAGTTTAAGACCCAATTATGTTGTACCTACATGTATTATAGCTATGGGTCGATTTTGGGATAAATTGGTGGAGTTTTGGTTTCGAAATTGGTGTATGTAAACTGTCATTGGTTTGAACTCAAAAATCTGAGATTTGAACTCCTAGTTTCCTCACATTGCTAACAGCCCTATGAATCACATTGCCTCTATACTGTCACACACAACTGACATCTAACACACACAAACTCACATCTGGTTTCTCTCACAACAGTTCACATATACACACACTTTCCTTAACTATTATTGTTTTCCTGTACAACCTACACACACACACACAGTCACTCACACACACTTTTCTGATTCCTGTTTACCCATGACACCATACTGTTTTTCTCACAGCCCTATCCACATACACACACACATTTCTAAAACAGTTTACACACTCACACACATGCACATGATACACACACATGCACATGATACACACACATGGCAAATCATATACACACACTGATTTCCTGTTTTACACCCTCACATTGCCTCCACATATGACACACACACTCCCCTGTACCTCTTTATCCTTCTATCTTACTATATATGTAATGTATATATATATAGTTAATATATATATAATGTAGGTAGCCTATATATATATATATATATATATATATATATATATATATATATATATATATATATATATATATATATATATATATATATATAAATATATATATATATATATATATATATATATATTATATATATATATATATATATATATATATATATATATATATATATCTATGTAATGTGTATGTATCTATATATAGGTATATGTTACCCTATGTGTGTGATGACTTGTTGTGTCATGGTTTTGAGTTGTGGTGCTAGTATAGGGTTGTATAGCCTTGGGTAGTCTTGATAGACTAGTATTGGCTAGATTGACCTAATTTAGACTTGTTAGACCTAGTTTGACCATAGTTGACCTAGTTTGACTTCTAGGGTTGACCAGAGTTGACCAAAAGTTGACTTTGGCCTAGATTAACCTAGATTCATTTAGAATGCATTGAATTGCATCTTGTTATCATTGTAGACTTATTGTGACTTGTGCTATTCTGATTAGGAGCCAGACACCTCTCCTCGGACAGTATATTTCATCCGGACACTCGGATACCAGGCGAGTACATTCTCTGATCATTTCATATCTTGTTAGAATTATATTCCTGCTTTAGATTACTTTACTTGATGCTGTCACGACATTATCATAGATTAGTACTATATGGATCTATTCATGCGATGTTATCCCCCTCGAGAGCATCGGGTACATTATGTCATGTGCGTTTCACTTTCATCATGTACTCCTGTGCTTTCACCATACATGTACACTCTTGTGAATCATGTACTCTCATGTTCACGGAGCCCTCATGTATACTATCACGTGCACCCTTTCATGGGCCTTCATGTGATATCACGTATAATAACATAACCTGCTTAGATCCTTGTATATTGATTGGGGAAACGGGGGAGTGCAAATAGTCATGTGAACAAATTCCATAGTAGTGTAGATCATGTGAAACTCCTTAGTGTAGATCATGTACTAATCTGTCCTGTTCATATGTGCTATCCTGTACTCTACATCACTAGCCACTATTAGTTCTCTATATACAGTAGTTATTTACTTACAGTTCTCTTCTTTTACATCATGTACTTCCTTTCAGTTTTCTGTATCTTACTCTACTGCATGTTATATTTTCTAACCTGCTATGATTTGTTGAGATGTATTGTGCTGGTTCCTTTCCTGACTGGACCTGTTGAAAATATTACAGAGGACAAGGAGGAGGCCTGTGTGGATAACTTCTATGGGGCAGCCCTAGACGACACTTGTGAGCTGGACTCTCAGGAGGACCCAGCTCTAGCTGATGACATTACCCCCTACTGCCTAGACTAGTTTAGTTAGGTTTTATTTCTGTCATTTGAGATATGGATTATATATATCTTTCATATTCAGTAGTTGAGACCTTGTATTATGGATGTTTGCTGAGATGTTATCTTAGACGCTTAGACTTTCTGATCATCTGTATTTCTTTGAGTTCTATATCATATCGTGCTTCTTATTCCTAGTTGTGATTGTGTTTACATTCTGCTATGTTACCCCCATTCGGGGAGTATAAACTGCTTAGCATTATATTGTTAGATGTTGTGACCTAGGACAGCGTTCTACCGCCGACACTGCGGCGTAGGCTGGACGTACCCACTTCTCGTGCCCTTACTCTAGGGTGCGGGTCGTGACACGTTTTTAGTGGTGGCCCATGCAGGTCAAGACTAGAAGTGTAGTGGTATTCGAACCAGAGTATCACTACAGCCTGCAGTAGGATATAGGACATTAGTTTTCTAGGTACTCAATCACATTAGGAAAAACTCTATTATTGCCATCTAAATCCTTACTGTCAATTGATTCTTTTGAATTTTAACTGTCCGCTTTTGTTATATCGCTTCTTTCTCAGTAATTGATACTCTTGTTTGGTCTGTCTTCAGGATGGTGGAGACGCGGTCACAGTGTACCATTCATGGGGATGCTGTAGAAGGGACTGCTACCTCTCAGCCAGTTCAACAGGGTCAGAAGACTGCAGCTCCTGCCATCTCTGCTCGTATTGGGACTTCAGCAGCAGCAGCAGCAGGGGGTATGCCTCCACCAGCTCGGAGGCAGGACCCAGTCATCTCAGAGATGTCTTTCCAGCAGCCGTCGCCTACAGGATACGTGGACGCGGCACAGATGTTCGCCTACTTCCAGCAGTTTATGGAGGTACAGCAGACCCGGCAGGCCAGGAGCATGGAGTTGGCCATTACGACAGTCGCAGCTCGACCAGCAGTCCAGCAGCCGAGGACACCTGGGATAGAGCAGTTCCAGAAGATGAGCCCCAGAGACTTTTGGGGACGGGGGATTCTATATGCTGACGAGTGGATCGAGCATATAGAGGAGATCTTCGTCTGGCCCGGATACCGACAGATCTCCAGATAGAGGCAACAACTAGCCGAATGCGAGATCTTGCTCGCACCTGGTATCAGTCAGACCCCAGGGTGGGGATAGTTGGACAGACCTGGAGGAATTCAAGGGCTTCTTCAAGAAGAAGTTCTTTCCAGATTCAGCGCTCCGAGCCTTGGAGTCGCAGTTCGAGAGCTTAGTTCATGGGAGCCTGTCAGTAGAGGAGTACGCTGGGGAGTTCGGCCGCCTTGGCAGATTCGTAGAGGGCTTGAGCGAGACGACGAAGGCCCAGAGGTTCCGGAAGGGTCTGGTCAAGGAAGTCAAGTCCTTGACCAAGGGCAACAGGGATGCCAGTTTCGAGGAGATTTTGACGGGAGCCTTATTGGCTGAGGATGATCTTGAGCTGAGGTTTAAGAGGGGGCGAGACCCTGTTGGGGGGCAGCAGCAGCGGAGGCCAGGCCAAGAGGCCTAACTTTCAGTACCAGCAGCCGAGGCAGCTCCGGCGCCGCTTTCCAGCAGAGGCCAGTTCACCACAGCAGTTTTAGCATCATGCACCCAGACAATAGACAGTCAGTTGCACATTCTGTAAGAAGCCAGGGCATGGATGGCACGAGTGCGGAAGAGGCTCGGGAGGTACCTTCTTTGCGGAGCAGCAGATCACCAGCTGAGGAATTGTGCTAGGTCTGGGGGACGAGCAGCTCAGGGAGCAGCAGTCAGAGCTCCAGCAGGCCAGCAGAGGGGACCAGCCCTGCCGACACAGTAGCAGAGGTTCGTCCAGCACCAGCAGCAGGCCAAGGAAGACCAGCATGGACGAGCTTTCGCCATGGCGGCGGAAGATGCAGAGGTGATAGGAGAGCTGATCGCAGGTTCGGTTCTTCTCGACTCCAGTCAGCTTTTGCATTATTCAATTCCGGTGCTTCGCATAGCTTCATATCAGTATCATTTACGATTAGACACGGTATCATAGCTGAATCGTTACCTAGGACTTACAAGATCACGACCGGGGGTGGAATTATCCTCGTGAGTGATGTTTGTAAGGGTCGGAGTGTTATTTTGGGAGGCCGTGAGTTGGAGGTGAGCCTGCTCGTAATGCCATTGCCGAACTATGATATAGTACTCGGTATGGATTGGTTGAGCAGGCACCACGCCAGCATTGATTGCAGAGGCGGTAGATTTATATTCAGAGTGCTGGGGAGCCAGAGTTCGAGTACTCCAGACGTCAGGCAGAGCAGAGCAGGGAGTTTTCTGGGAGTCTCGGTTGAGAAGCAGACAATTCTATACCCCTTGATAGCAGAGTATATGGATGTTTTTCCAGAGGAGTTGCCTGGATTGCCACCAGACAGAGACATTGAGTTCTCGATAGACTTGGTTCCAGGAGCGGAACCCATCTCTCAGCATGTCTATCGGGTGAATAACAGTGAGTTGTGGAGCTGAAGAAGCAGGTGGATGAGCTACAGGACAAGGGCTTCATCGTTCGAGTTCGTCGCCATGGGGTGCACCAGTATTGTTTGTGTCGAAGAAGGATGGGTCAGTACGGATGTATTGACTATGGCACTCAACAACCTCACGATCAAGAATAGATACCCATTACCGCGGATCGATGATCTTTTTGACCAGTTGAGCGGAGCTCGGGTATTTTCCAAGATTGATCTGAGGTCAGGATATCACCAGGTGAAGGTGAAGCGGGAGGTAGCTCGCTTCGTAGCTAGGTGCTTGGTCTGTCAGCAGGTCAAGGCAGAGAGGCAGAGGCCCGGTGGATTGTTGCAGCCATTGTCCATTTCCGAGTGGAAGTGGAAGCATATCCCTATGGATTTTGTATCTAGATTGCCGCGTATACCAGGAGAGAAAGATACGATTTGGGTCATCGTTGACAGGTTGACCAAATTGGCCCATTTTGCCATTCAAGGTGGGTACGTCTACAGAGAGGCTTGCGGAGATGTATATGCGGCAGATAGTCAGGATTCATGAGGTTCCGATCAGCATCGTCTCAGATCGGGATAGTCGCTTTACTTCTATTTTTGGAGGAGTCTGCAGACTAGCTTGGGCACTCAGCTCAAGTTTAGTACTGCATACCACCCCCAGACGGACGGACAGTCAGAGAGGACTACTCAGACACTTGAGGATATGCTGCGGACATACGTCCTGGACTTTGGAGGTTCCTGGGAGGATCATCTACATTTGGTGGAGTTTGCTTACAACAACAGTTTTCAGGCCAGCATTGAGATATCACCTTTCGAGGCTCTGTACGGGCGTAGGTGTCGTACACCCTTATCTTGGGATGATGTTGGTGAGCGAGCTTTACTGGGACCAAGATGGTTGTTGACGCAGCGAGAAGGTGAAGCTCATCAGGGACAGACTTCGCATGGCGCAGGACAGACATCGGCACTGGGGCGATAGCTACCGGAGGCCATTAGAGTTTGAGGTTGGAGGCCAGGTTTTCTTGAGGATATCTCTGACTCGTGGTACAATACGTTTTGGTGGAGGTGGAAAGCTTAGCCCGCGCTTCATCGGCCCTTTCGTTATCAACGGGAGAGTCGGTGACGTAGCATACAGGCTAGACTTGCCACCTGTACTAGTGGTGTCCACAACATATTCCATGTATCACAGTTGAGACGGTACATGGTTGACCCTAGCCATGTTCTCGACCATTCGGAGATTGAGGTTGGGCCTTCTCTCAGCTATCAGAGCATCAGTGGAGATTCTGGATCGACGGAGAAGGTGAAGAACCAGGTGATACCTTTGGTTCGCGTTGCATGGAGGCATCATTCTCCAGGAGAGTCTACCCGGGAGCAGGAGGATGAGATGCGCGAGCGATACCCATATCTTTTTGGACCGTGAGGTATACTTTCTATCCTTCTCATCAGTTGCATTTCGTCTTTCAATTTGAGGACGAAATTCTTTTAAGGAGGGTAGATTTGTCACTACCACATTTCTAGTATGAGGGTTTTTGGTCATTTTTGAATTTTTGGGATTATTTGGAATTATTGTGAATTATTGAGATTTATTAGAATTTATATGATTTTTGGTATAATTTAATTAGGGGTTATTCTAGACTTTGACTAGTGTTGACTTTGGAGCCTAACCTAGAAGCTAACCCTAGTTATAGTGACTTGGTTAGATTATGAAACCTTAGGTTAATTTAAGTTAACCATATCCTAGTCATTAGAATCAATTTGGGAATAGGAATATTGAATAGAGAATGGATTAATGACTTATGACTTCACAAGTCATGATTAATGACTTAAGCCCATAGCTCGTGAATTTGGCCCAAGCCCATTAGCCAACCTAAACCTAACCCTAACCCTAGCTTGGCCGGCCACCTAACATTGGGAACCCCACCCTATAAGTAATCTCTTCCACTAGGTTAGCCTTCTTTAGGAGAATTCACAAAGCTTGAGAAGAAAGGTATTTTTCCAACTCCATTAATTCATAGAAAATCATTTTAATTCTTTTCAATCCAAACCAATTGTATTAGGTTCTAATTCACCTATACTTGCTGTTTGTGTTGGAAAATCTCAGTTTGTGGACAATTTGGAAGGATTGTCTAGCAAGGAGAACCCCCTAATTGAGAGCTTTCTTTGGGTTTTGACACCACTAGGTAAATCACCCTAAACTCCATCGATTTCTAGATTTCTTTGCATGGAGACCTAGCCCTAGGTGTCCCCTAACTATAGGATTTGGCTTCGTGTCAAGATGGACACATTTCATGTCCGTATCGACACGTATCCATTAGACTACCTAAGTGCTTGATGAAATGCCCCAATGGGCATTTCGATTTGGTTTTTGAATTGTTTTTAAATAGGAATTTAGATCTAGATCTTGTTTATGGGATTCACTTGACTGAGTTGATTTCTAGTTGTTTTGTGTCGTATTTTGCTCATTGGACACGGCCGCACACGAAGGGTTTTCCCTGTCCTGCTACTCGGGGCCAAATGCCTACTGGGTAGGACACGGAGACACGTGATACTTCGAGGACACGTTAGTGCAGTGTCTGACACGACACTCCCCAAGTGGCATGACCTCTCGTCGTGTCGAGGGAACACGAGACATGTACTGATTTTAACTAGGTTCGGTTCAGTCCTTATCGGGTTCTGATACGCACATTTTGGACACGACTCGGGGACACGTGACCCAAACCAGGTGACATGTAGGTAGTCGAATCCTAGGCGAACCTAGGGTTGTGAGCACGAGGCTTGGTTTGGCCTGTGACACGAGCACGACACATGTGCACTCGTGCACGAGACAGTACACTGTGCAGTGTCCAGTTTGTGTTGCTTTTGGGTTTAATTGAATTTGACACGTTTGTGTCATTGTGGTGGACACGTATTGGACTTTAAGACACGAACACAAGTTATATTTGCATTACCAACCTCTGTTTTCCTATTTTAGCATGATTTGATACATCATTTCCTGTTACCTAATTTTCTGATATCAAGAGTTAATTCCTTGTATTTCCAGTTTTCTAAACCTGAACTTTGACATCTAAATTAACTCAATTAGATATTGTTAATGAAAGTTTAAGACCCAATTATGTTGTACCTACATGTATTCTAGCTATGGTTCGATTTTGGGATAAATTGGTGGAGTTTTGGTTTGAAATTGGTGTATGTAAACTGTCATTGGTTTGAACTCAAAAATCTGAGATTTGAACTCCTAGTTTCCTCACATTGCTAACAGTCGTATGAATCACATTGCCTCTACACTGTCACACACAACTGACATCTAACACACACAAACACACATCTGGTTTCTCTCACAACAGTTCATAAATACACACACTTTCCTTAACTATCACTGTTTTCCTGTGCAACCTACACACACACACACACAGTCACTCACACACACTTTTCTGATTCCTGTTTACCTATGACACCACACTGTTTTCCTCCAGCGCTATCACATACACACACACATTTCTAAAATAGTTTACACACTCACACACATGCACATGATACACACACATGGCAAATCATATACACACAATGATTTCCTGTTTTACACCCTCACATTGCCTATACACATGACACACACACTCCCCTCTACCTCTTTATCCTTCTATCTCACTATATATGTAATGCATATATATAGTTGATATATATAATGTAGGTAGCCTATATATTATGTGATGATTTCCTAATGTATATGTACTATAACCTATATGTAATGTATATATATATATATCTATGTAATGTGTATGTATCTAATATAGGTATATGTTTACCCTATGTGTGTGATGACTTGTTGTGTCTTGGTTTTGAGTTGTGGTGCTGTAGGTCCTAAAAATCAAGTTGCACCCATAAACAAAGTCATGAAAATCAAGAAATGCATCTTTCAAATGAACTGTGCAGAAGTCAGATTGCGCATCATCCCGATTGCGCAGACTAAACGGCGCACACTCTCAAGTGCGCAAGCTGACATGGCAAATGTCATCATTATCTGACTGAATCAGATTTTCTGACAACTGACAGCACGGAGAACTAAGAGACTGTTCGTTTATTGTGCAGCACGGCGCTCGAGGACAGCTGTACATGCATCGCAATCGGCCAGGCTTTCTGCTGCAGTCTATTTTGGCGCAATCTGAAGTCAGCGCAATTCATGTGGCACACTTCATCATGACAACTGACAAAATGTACACGTGGCCATGCCATCAATTACTCACTACGTGGCAACCGTCTGCACACGATCATGCACAATTCAATCAAAAGATGCCATGTGTCCAAGACAGTTGGTCCACGATCAAGCAACTTCCAGCGCAGTCTGATGCTGCAATCCAGTCCATGCGCAATCCAACTTGCGCTATTCAGAATAACTAAAATTAGTTATTTCCAGAACTCTATAAATAGAGTTTCAAGTCTTCATTCAAGGGATCAGACATAAAAAAGTTCAGAACTATCAGAGAGTTCAGGAGTTCTTGCCCAAGTGCTACTGCATTCTTCCGAGGCTTTTGCCTTCAATTCAACTTCAGAGGCTATTCTTCAAAGTTCACATCGTCCAAGGGATAAAGCCATCGTCATCTAGATTGGATTCCTATAGTTGTACTTTTCCAAATTCTTGTAATTTCTTTACAAAGTTTGTTGAAATAAAGTTCATACTTTTGTTTTTGCAAACAAAATGGCGACTCTGCTGGGGATGACTTTCTCCTCGACGAGAAAGTGACAACTCAATGTGACGTTGCGTCTATCGGAAAGACGCAAAGACGCTAGTTGTGAAGGTCAACCAGACAGCCTATGAAGCTATGATAAACTCCAGGACCACTCCTCGCGCTGCAGTAACTTCTGCCATGAACAAAGTGCGCCCAGTGTGGGTCCCCAAGACTGCTGCGCAGTCTGTTGATTCGGCCCCAAGACTGCTGCGCAGTCTGTTCGTTCTGCCACCAAGACTGCTGCACAGTCTAAGGTCTCTGCCACCAAGACTGTTGCACAATCTAAAGTCCTTGCTGTTGCACAATCTGCCTCTGCCACTCATGCAGTCTGCTGTTGCCAGTGCACAAACTACTTATGCTGCCCTATCAAAGTGTAAGACTCCTCTGCCCCTGGCGCAGTTGGCTGCAACAACTCCTGCGCAATCCACACGCCAGCAACCAGAGTGCAACCCAAACACTCTGGCAACAAGACTTCTGCTGCACAAACCATTGTAACTGAGGCCAGAAGAGCTTCTGCCAGAGTTACTCATGCGCAAGTTGCCAGTGCGCCATCAACCCATGTAAACTGTACAGTACAATCCAAGAGTGACAGCCCTTTGGCTAAACTCTCTTCTTCTCATAGCAAGGGGAAAAGCTCTACTCCTCTTCCCAAACACCCTGTTGCTCCTGCGCAATCCACTGGGGGTAGTCTTTTGGCTATTCCTCTTCCTCCTCAGAACAAAGGAAAAGGCCCGTTGGTCTTTTCCCAAACTTCCTTGTCCCATGACATGGAAGACAACAGAGGAAACGCTCTTTAGCTAACCCTTCTTCACAAAACAAAAGAAAAGGCCCTTTGGTCTTTTATCAATCTTCTTCGATTTTTACTGTAGAAGATCAATCTGAACGTGCCTCGGCACCAGTCAGTACAAGAACTCTTTCAAACAAGGGTTCTTCTTCCTTTCATGACAAGAGAACTTGTACTGATCAAAGAGGTATTCTACCTACTCTGGTAGCAGAATTCCAAGATCTCCCAACTCTCAAGATATCCCGTTTGAAACAGAAAAATTGCTAGTGTCTCAGACAGAAACCTGGGGGTGAATTTACTGATCTAAGAACTTATCTCAACAGACCAACTTCGGCGAAACGCAAACAGCCAATGTCGAAGACCAAACATCATCAAAGACAAACTTAGGATCAAAAATCTGACACCTATGCCAATGAAGTAAGCACTTCCCTGTATACTCAAGGGACAAAATATCTGAAGAACTGGAACCATGTTCCGAATATTATCAAAGAACATGTCCCTCAAACTCCTTCTCGTCTTGTTCCCGACCTCCGAGAGCATCTCAGGCAAAAGCGGGACAATGTCTTGTCACCCCCATTTCCCGTATTTCGTAATTATACTCGTAATTGGATTTTGGCATGAATTTTTATTTTTCTCAACTTGCGGAGTTTTGGGATTTTTTCGTATTTTGAGTTTTGGCTCGGCTCGGTTTTAGTTGGCAAGGCTTGGTTTTATTTTGTGGAGTAGGATGTGGTTTGGTTTGGTTCAATATGCTTGGAACACCTTAAGCCTATGATCCTCCCTCATTTCCACCACAACCACCCTCTTTATTATCTCACCTACCTTTCTCTCTCCTCATAATTCTCTCATTTATTTCTTCATCTTCTTCTTCTTCCTTCCTCAACACCACACCCATAGGCAAGTGCACCTTGCCACTACATGAGAACTACTTTTTTTATTTGTCATTAGCTAGATTAGGCCATGGTGATCAACATTAGAACTTGACATTTTGTGATTTGGAGTCTCCATTGTTCTAGATCTAAGTTTTCTCTATTTTGGTTTTATATGGTTTTGATCTATTTAAGTTGTATTTTTATGGGTTTTGATATTCCTATGTTGGAGAGAATTGAATTTCTCCCAAGATAGAACTTTGCAAAGTTGGATTTGGACTTGTTTTGACCAAGTTATGGACTTTTGAAGCTTGGGTTCAAACCATGGAGTACTTGCTGATTTGGAGAAGACAGTGAGTAGTGCGCGAGCTTTTTAGCTTGCGCCACTGAGCTGCGTGCTCTTTAGCGCAGCGCAGTCTGACCCATACGCTACCTTTTGGAGGCGTATGACTCGCATACGCTCGCTTGCTTGACAAGGAGTCATATGGACCCCATACGCTGCCTTTTGGAGGCGTATGACTCTCATACGCTCGCTTGCTTGACAAGGAGTCGTATGGACCCCATACGCTGCCTTTTGGAGGCTTATGACTCACATACGCTCGCTTGCTTGACGAGGAGTCGTATGGAGTACCTACGCTGCCTTTTGGAAGCGTATGACTTGCGTACGCCTGACCTGAGCATGGCTTGACCTGAGCATGGCTTGACGCTCAGGCTTGACCTGAGCGTGGCTTGACCTGAGTGTAGGTTGGCCTGAGCGTAGTGTAGCTTGACCTGAGCGTAGGTTGGCTTGAGCGTAGGCTGGCCTGAGCGTACGACTTTTGCACTGAGCGTATGGCCTTTGGCTGACTTGGTCTTAAGTCAGCGTGTCAGTTTGGTTTTATTTTCCTTAAGCTTGGCTCTTCTATAGCCCTGTCTATTGATATTTATTAGATATTTAACGTCCATTTTATATCCTTACGCCTTTTTGTCCTGAACTTGATAATCACAAATTTATGTAATATGTTTGGAAAGGATAACTGAGCCTGACACGATAGTGACCCGTAGTGGTGCACTCCTGACATGAGTAACCTGACATGACCTGATAGTGGCCTGTCGTGGCGCACTCCTGACTAGTACACTTGACCTGATAACCTAACATGTTATATCTTGATAAGCTGTTGCGACGGCTACTTGACATGACATGACCTGTATAATAACCTGGACCCGTGGGCGATTGTGCTTGTATAAATAAACCAGTCCTGTCTTGCATCATGTCTAGGACGGGACTCCTGAGTACCACGGTCAGGAGTACCCACTAAAATGGACTAAGGCTAATAACTAGAATAACACAGTAGTCATGAAGAGATTTCCCAGCTACAGGCAATCCCGTTACCTGGGTGCGCATGGGATCTGTAGCCTGCCGTCGAGTAGGGCACATTTCCAGTACACTGTCATGTGTTGCACCCTTTAAGCTACTTAAGGGTACATACGTTTCCTGGACGATGTACCCACCTGAATTCAACCCTAATCTTTTGACCTGGGTAACCTGGATGGTCTGCAGGGCTTGTGGCTGTGGAATAATCTCGCTGCATCCTGTTAGTAATTAGGCTTGTGACAACCCTAGTTAGTTAAAGTATCAAGCCGTAATTCTTGCTTGGCCGTAAAATGATTGGATGGAGTCTAACCAGTCTAGTCTTGCCCCGATCCTGTTCCAGATTGCTGCATGACCAGAATGCTTGTATTTATTTTACCGATAAATGGTGAGAATTCCAAGTTCTGTTCAGACGAAGGGTTACAACCCCGGTCCTTGTTTGGTTCACGGGTTATAACCTGGTTATCTGAAGAGTCCCATGGTTATCTCATCGTATATCACCCGCCAGGTTTCTCCTTATTAATTGTCTTTATTATGTAATTATTTTCTTATGATATGATGTGCTGGCTTTTGTTCTTATTTCGTGGCCTCCTTTGTGGCACTTGCTCTTTCTGGGGTCTGACCCAGCTGGTTTTGTGTGGCCAGATTTCGGAGCAGCTCCCGAGGATCTACCGACCTTCCAGCCAGATGGTGGCCACTAGATGGAATCCTGGCAACGAGTGGGTTTATTTTTGATCTCCCACCTTACTGTAATAATATTCTTTTGAGGCGTTTAGCCGACGAGCACCTGTTTAGCTCGATTGCACTTACTTACTGTCTGCCTACGGGCTGTAACATGATTAACAGATCCTAGGGTTGATCATGTATGACTAAACTCTTGCTAGTCCTGACATTTTGTAACGACTAGCTTCATGATCAGCTGAATATGTAATGTTTGGGACGCCTTACTATTGTATATTTAATGATCATACTTCTTGTAACCTTTTACTTACTTGCTTGTGATTGAGACACTAGGCTTGTTCATGACCTTAAGAGACTGTTGGCTTGTAGATAAACCCTCATGTATCTAGACAGCCGTGACCGTATACCGAGATGGATTCCATTTCATATACGTAGCTGGCTATGTCTGCCCCCGCTCTCCAGTATTCCGGTTCTGGGGCGTGACATGTCTCGACACCTCCAGTTCAATCATCTGATCATTATTGCAATCACAAACTCATCATCCAATGTTGTTGCCAGACAATAAAACGATCTATCTTCGATCGTCTGAACTTTATAAACTCTGAACCTATGTCAGAGGATAAAGACGAAGTCTTGTACGCTTCTGTCAACATGACCTCTCAAGACATTGGGGGTAGAAAGTGCTCCAAGCACGGCAAACCTTGCAAGCCCAGCCAGTGGTATTTAGATTTACTTCAAGAATCTTCTGAAGGAGTATTTCGACATACCCGATCCCGAAGCCGAGATACAATCGGTCAAAGGAATCTTCTTCAAGATCCTTCGAGTCATCTTCCTACTTCTCATTCGGAAGATGACTCTTTCTCTGACTATGATGCATACCGCGAAAGCTCTGAACAGACAGTGTCTTCCACTGTACCAAGAGAAGTGACAGCTTATATTGTCAATGAAGATCCAGATGCTTCAACTTCTACAAATTAAGAACAGCGAATAGCTGTATTAGAAGACAAGCTGAAGACCATGGATGAAATGGTTGATAGTATGTATTCTATCATTGTAGCACAACATGCAGTACCACCGACTGTACCTGCTGTATGTCCTGAAATCATAGCATCTTCGGTACCTGTCAACGCAGGGCTGGGGGTAGTATCTCCTCAAATACCCTCTGTACAAGTTCAACCTACACCCAGTCAGTCAGGTGCTGGGGGTGGTACTTACCATGATGTTCCTCCTCCTAACACTCAGACTCCACCTACTCCTTCTTCATCAGAAGACGCTAATCAAGCTGTCAAACTCTTGTATACTCAGTTCGAGGCCTTTAAAGAGAAAGACAACTTACAAAGATTAGGGATCAAACAACCCTATCCAGTTGAATGGAAGGAAGTCCCATTTCCTCCTAAGTACAAAATTTCAACCATCTCTCTGTTTGATGGCAGCACTTCTTCTAGCCAGTTCATTAACCATTTTGAGGTTATGACTGTTCAACTCCAGCCAAATGACGCTCTTCTTACCAGAGTATTCGTCGGCTGTTTAGCCGGCGTAGCATACGATTGGTACAGAAGCTTGCCCGATGGCTGTATTACTTCCTTCTCGGGTCTAAAACAAATCTTCCTGGAACAATTTTATGAGGGGATCAATGACATGACCATGTCAGCCCTCAACAAAATCAAACAAAGACACAATGAAACTGCTGAGAGTTTCATTGAAAGGTTCCGCCGAGAAGCTTTAAAGATGCCTCCAGGGACTCCGGATGCTGTCACCATAGACACTTGCAAGGCAAATCTTTTGCCTATCATCAGCATGTGGACGGGCTCAACTCAATTCCAAGACTGGCCATCCTTCATTGTCAATGCTAAAGCTGCAGAAGTTAGCGCTGACGAATTCAAGCAGCTAGGGGTACAAATGTCTAACCCCGACCGGGATGAACATCAGACATCAAGTGGCGGTAATCGCCAGAACAACCGTAAGAACAAGGAGACTTTGAACATCAACTTGAAGAGTAAAGAGTCTCTGGCTGTCAACGTAGCTCCACCTACGGCTACTTCCACTCCTTCTGCACCTCAACCGAGGGAACCTCATCCTAAAGTAGAGTATTCCTTCGACGAGAATGACACTGCAAGCATCTTTGATTGCTTAATCAAAAGCAACAAGATCCAGCTCCCAGACCCAAAGAAACCTGACGAGGTCGGTAAGACATATCATCCCAAATATTGTGTCTACCACAGATTCATTGGGCATCCTACTCGAGCATGCTACATGCTCAAAGACAAAATACAAGAGTTGGTCAATGCTGGTGTCGTCACTCTACAGCAAGACGAGAAGACTGTTACCGCGAACATGGTCTCAGTTCAGTTCGGTGACTTCCCTCCGCAGATGGTACAGCATGGCGTCATTCCTATTTCCAAAGCTACTCTTGAGATCGAGAATCTCCTTCCTCCACGAAATGAAGGTCTCATTCCCTTGTCTCTTGACAATGGCGAGATTATGTGGATTCATCCAGATCTTGCTTCAGAGTTTAAACTTCCCTCTTCATCCAAGAAGAAAGACCTTTCCAAGGGCAAGACAAAGACTTGCAATATGGTGTCTTTTGACCCCATAATTGACGAAGAGATCCTGCTGGGCACCAGGTCAGGGAAAGCTTACTTACGGGAAGTTCCCGAGTCTGAAGAAAATCCTGCTTCCTCTTCTGAGTCCGCTCCAGTGCAACCTGCTTCCACTGAAGAGACCCCTTCTGCATCCTCACCGGTTGTGGTACCCATTCCTCCTAAGCTGGTGGTAGCTGACAAAGGCAAGCAACAAGTCCGCTTCGACAAGCCTTTGAAGAAGTCATCTCCCACAGGACTTAAAAAGCCTTACAACTTTGACATCTTGGCTCAATTAGCCAATACACCGGACAGGCTGTCCATCTTCGAGCTCTTACGTCTCTCCAAATAGACTCGAGAAACTCTGAGTGAGGCTCTCATGCAAGCTGAAACTTGTCTAGCCCTTCTGAAGAAGCCTACAACAGAGCCTGTCTCTTGCCTTCATTGTCATAGTGTTCTGGAATTGATTCCAAATATAACTTTCACACAAGATGACATGCTAATGGAAGATAATAGGCATGATCGTCCTCTCTACTATACAGGGTATGTCGATTCGATGAAAGTCGATCATATTCTGACAGACCCAGGGTCTGCTCTCAGCATCATGCCAAGGATAATGCTCGATGCTCTGAAAATCCCTGTGCATAGTCTTTCCAGTACAATTACTACTATTTTGGGATTCAACCAGGGGAGAAGTGAACCTTTGGGCAAGATTTGCCTAAAACTTCAAATTGGCAATCTTCGTACAAAAGTGACCTTCTATATCATGGACAACCATGGTTGTTCTTACAATGCTTTATTGGGGAGGCCATTCCTACATGAGCACAACATTGTTCCATCAACTCTCCATCAATGTTTCAAATATGTTGATAATAATGGAGAGGTCCAAAAGGAAGTTGCAGATCTCTATCCATTCAAAGGTGTTGAAGCATACTGCAACGACGCTCGTATGTACAAGGATAAATTTATGAAGGTTGTGCTAGCTCTAGACACTGAAGAAGAATCAGAAGCAGTGCCCAAGGATACCCTCATCATACCTGTTAAAGGACGAGTTTCTCATCCTCAATCCTCCAAACCACTGGCTATTCACTTGCCGGTCCAGGAGCAATCAACGGATGATAGTCAAAGGGAGCTCACCTCTTCTGAGCTACTTGTTATTGACTTACGTCGCAACAAGGATAAAAAGCAGCTCACTTCTTCTGAGCCACTTGTTATTGATTTAACTCATAACAAGGATAAAGGGAGCTCACCTCCTCTGAGCCACTTGTTATTGACCTCCGTCGTAACAAGCCTCCTCCACGTTCTTCTTCTCCCCCTCTTGTAATCAATCTGACCAAGCCTGCCAAGGCTAAAGGTCCTGCTGTAAATACAGATATACAAATTAATGAAAAAGCATATACTTTTCAGTATACTGATGTCATTTATCATGCTAAATGCTATTTGGATATGTTAGATAGCTTCCAATCATTTACAATGGGAGTTGTACAATCTCTTCAAACAGAAGTCTCACTTGAACATCCAGAAGATTCATATCGTATTGTTCCTGCTCGAAAGAAAGGTAAAAGTCCAATACTTTTTAGTAAAGGACCGGAACAAGAATTCAGCTATACGGATGACAGCAAGAGTAACGATACAGGACATCTTCAACTTCGTCGTTACAGTCAACAATCAAAAGACATCATCCGAAAGATGGGTTATGACTTCAAGAGCGGCCTCAACTATGGCAAATGTAGACGGACTCCTATCCGTACGACTGTCCCGAAAGGAAAGTCGGATATGTATTACAGCAGGACCAAAAGAGGTCTCGGATATGCTTCTCCTTCAGTACTATCCCCAGCAGTTTTTGAGTCCAATAGTGAGGAACGTTCTAATTTTTCTGATTCCAGATCATGGGATTCTGACACCAGTGTTGGTCAAGTTCATCGGCTGATCGTATCATCTAATATGGTCTCCGTCGAACTTCCAGAAGGCTATGAAGAGGACATTGAAGAAAATCCCGAAACAGATCCTTGGGCTCAACGAATGGATATCCAATGGGAACTCCGATTCGAACAACGAGAACCTCCTTCTGAAGATCAATTAGTTCAAGTTGATGTAAAAGAAAGCGGGTCACCTCGTCCAATATTCATCAGTAAGAATCTTCCTGAGGCAGATAAGTAAGAGTTAATTCTTCTTATTAAAGAATACATTGATGTCTTTACCTGGAGTTACGAAGACATGCCAGGTCTAGATCCCAAAGTTGCTACTCATAAATTGAACATTTTGCCTAATGCAAAACCAGTCAAACAACAACAACGACGCTTCAAGCCAGAAATGATGGATGCGATCGATGATGAAGTCAAGAAGCTTATCGCTTGTGGCTTTATTCGAGAAGAACAACATCCTGATTGGGTGGCCAACGTTGTTCCAGTCCTGAAGAAAACTGGCAAAGTTCGAGTTTGCATCGACTTTCGAGATCTTAATGAAGCATGTCCAAAAGATGAATTTCCTCTCCCTATCACGGACGTCATGATTGACAACACCTGTGGGTTCGAGCGAATATCCTTCATGGACGGATTCTCTGGATACAATCAGATTCGAATGAATCTCGAAGATGAAAAACATACCTCTTTCCGCACTCCTCGTGGAGTTTATTGCTACACAGTGATGCCATTTGGTCTCAAGAACGCTGGTGCAACTTACCAACGGGCTATGAGTACCATCTTTCGAGATCATCTTCGTAAAACAGTCGAATGCTATGTTGACGATATCGCCATTAAAAGTTGTCTAAAGGAAGATCATATCCAAGATTTAAGAACAATCTTCAATCTCATGCGCCAACATCAACTCAAAATGAATCCTACTAAGTCATTCTTGGGTGTCTCTAGCGGCAAGTTTCTCGGCTTCGTTATTACCTCTAAAGGTATACACGTGGATCCCGAGAAGATTAAAGCCATTCAAGAGATGCATCCTCTACGCAACCTAAAAGAGCTACGAGGATTCCAAGGTCGTATTGCGTACATCAGGAGATTCATTTCGAACTTGTCTGGACGCTGCAGACCATTCACTCAGCTAATGAAGAAGGATGTATCTTTTATTTGGACTGAAGAATGTCAACGAGGATTCGACGACATCAAACGATATCTCATGAATCCACCAGTCTTGGTGCCACAAATCTCAGACATACCATTCTTAATATATGTCCGTGCTATGGACCATTCGTTGGGTGCTTTACTTGCCCAAAAGAATGAAGAAGGTCATGAACACAGTCGTACTATGATTGGTGCTGAACACCGCTATAGTTCGGTCGAAAAAGAATGCCTAGCTCTTATGTTTGCTGTTCAAAAGATAAGGCATTACATCATTGGACAAACTATTCATGTCATATCCCGAGTTAATCCTCTTCGGGTACTCATAAAGAAGCCTAGCACACTCAATTCTAGGCTAGCTACATGGGCTATTCTGCTAGTCCAATATGACATGGTATATGTTCCTCAAAACTCTGTCAAAGGTCAAGCACTGGCAGATTTCTTAGCGGCTCATCCTGTACCAGAAACATCTAAACTCTATGATAAAATTCCAGATGAGACATTGGAAGAAAATATGATCTCCGAAGAATTTCCTACTTGGCGTCTATTCTTTGATGGTACATCCAGAATCGGACCAAATGGTGCCATTGTAGCAGGAGTTGGGGTTGTTCTCGTTTCTCCAGACGGATCGACTATCCAAAGAGCCTATTTTCTCGATGAACCTTGTTCCAACAATGTAGCAGAATACAATATACTACTCATCGGCCTTCAGCTAGCCAAACAACTGGACGTTGAATATCTCGAAGTCTACGGTGATTCTAAACTGGTTGTCAACCAGGTTAGAGGAACCTATGAAGTTCGCCATCAAGATTTAGTGCCTTACCACGAAGCAGCAATCAACATGGCTATATCATTCAAAGCCATCTTCATCGACTATGTTCGCCGAGCTTGCAATACCGAAGCAGATGCCTTGGCCAACCTTGCAGCCGTCTTAGCTATCCCTATCAAAAGACAGCAGGTAGTGGTTGTCTCTAATCGGGAACTGTTTTGTATCGAAAATAATCGTAATATTGAGTTCAGTAATCTTACTGAAGCCAATGTTATTGATAAAGATTGGAGAACTCCTTTCATCGACTTCGTAGTTCATGATATACTCCCCGAAGATCCTAAGGAGGCTACGAGTATTCATCGACGGTCTCTTCGGTTCTACTATAACAAGACTACCAAAACTCTCTATCGGCGGACTTATGATGGTCTTCTCTTGCATTATCTTGCTGGTGATGAAGCAAAGCAAGTATTGCGCGAAGCTCATGATGGTCTCTGCAGAGCACATCAACTCGGTCCTAAGCTACAGGATCGCATTCGACGAATGGGTTACTACTGGCCCTCTATGGTATCAGATGCCATCGAATATGCAAGGAAATGTCGTGCTTGTCAAATCCATGCAGATTTCATCCATCAACCTTCAGAATTTCTGCATCCGACTGCTGCTTCCTGGCCTTTCGAAGCTTGGGGCATGGACATTATAGCTCCTATCAATCCTTCTTCTTCTAAAGGACATCGATTCATATTAGCGATAACAGACTACTTCACTAAGTGGACTGAAGCTATACCTCTGGCTGAAGTCAAGACCAGTAGTGTCATCAACTTTGTCAAACACCATGTCATCTACAGATTTGGTGTACCGCGAAGGATCATTCACGACAATGGACCTCAATTCATCAGTCAAAAGTTTACCAGATTCTGTGATGATCATCGGATTAACAATGTCGCTTCGACAGCCTATAATCCTGCTGCTAATGGTTTAGCTGAAGCTTTCAATAAGACTATCATCAAGCTCCTTAAGAAGTTTGTATCTACTAACAAACGGAACTGGAGTGAAAAGCTTGGAGAATGTCTATGAGCCTACCGTACTACGGTCCGCAACCCTACAGGTTGTACACCCTTCTCTCTGGTGTACGGTTGTGAAGCTGTTCTTCCCCTGGAACTTTAAATTCCGTCCTTAAGGATCGCCATTGCCAACGAGCTCACTACAGAGAACAATGATCTTCTTCGACTTCAAGAACTGGAGGCACTCGACGAGAAGCGATTAATGGCTCAACAACATATTGAGTTATATCAAGCCCGCATCTCGAAGACTTTCAACCGCAAAGTTAGAGTCAAAGCCTTTCAAAAAGGAGAACTCGTTCTAACGGTCAGTCGTCCTATGACTATGACTCACATGAGCAAAGGCAAATTCGACGCAAAGTGGGAAGGTGTAACACCCAATTTTTCTGAAAATGGGTTATTTTTGAAAATTTTTATTAATTTATTAATTAATAATGGTGTTTTAGTCATGGTATGATTTTTGGTAAATTTTAGTTTAATTAAAACTATTTTCTAAAGTCATGACTTATGACTTTGGTGATTTACTAGTATAAACCCTAGTGTAACCATAGAGGTTATTTAACCTAGAGACTAAACATGATCATGTGAGCCTACCCAAGCTTTTAGAACATCAAATTGTGATTTTTAGCCTAAGGGGTATTTTGGTAATTTTCTAGAAATTAAGTAGGATTAGTGAGATTTTACTATTCGTGGACTTTTGATTAGTGACTTGATAATCCCTAACCTAGTTACCCTAATCTACAGGTTAGCAATAACCATAGAATGACTAGGAGAATGATATTTCCTTTTAGTCAAAGTATTAGAAATATCTAAATCACCTTTTAGGATTTTTTCCTAAAATCACTCAAAATATCAAGACTTTGGCAACAAAGTCTATGCCTTAACCATGAAGCTTTGAACCCCCCATGCCTTGTGGCCGGCCAAGTAACCCCATGACAGCCCCTTGCCCCCCCTCTCTCCTATATAGTTAACACTTAGTTCAAAAAAAACAAGTTTCATGAGAAATCAAAAACCAAGAAAAACCTAGAAAACCTTCCACTCTTTTGACCATAACTTTCTCATTACACAAGCTTTGAACCTCTAGTTTTCTCCATTAGGTCACCTACAATCTAAGGGAGCCTAGGGAAGTGTGCTACTCAAGTTTCATCAAGCAAGGAAAAGTTGAGGTTAGAGGATACACACCCTTATTTAGTAAAATTCAAGACTTTGTGCACCAAGAGGTAATTATTCCTAAACCTTGTTAATATAGTGTTTTTCTTCACAATTGCATGCATCTAGGTAAACCCTAGCCCTGTTTTTAGGTTTTGTAAATTTTAGGGTTTGTTTGGTGTTGTATCGGACACGTATCCTATTTGTTAAATCATTGAATTTTAGTGTAAATTGCTCACTGTCATAGTATAAAATACACACTGTTTTCCAAATGTTTTTGAACCAAATTCTAGCCTAGACCTAGCTAAACCTAACCCCTATACACTGAGCACATTTTGAGCTTGTGTCGTGTCCAAAACTGGACACAAAGCTCTCGGACACAATACACTGGACACATGCATTTATACTGTAAATATGTCCTGCTACCTAGACACGTTTTCTCAACACATACACCACTTGGACACTTGCCATTTGGCATGCACGTAGGGGCATTGACTGACAAGTCGTACCCAAAATTTGGGGTGTGCTCGTGTCGTGTCGGACACGAAATCGACTCATGAAGGGTCGTTCTATACACAGTGTACACACACAGACACTCGACTTTGAGCGTGTCGTGTCCACTGTACACGACACGTGGACACTTCGCCTATCCATAGGCGAACACATTGGACACAACCACGTGGTGTCACGTGTCCCGTGTCGCGAACACGAGACACGCGAAAACACTGACACGCAGTCTGAACACGAATTTTAGGGCTTCTGATACGTGTGTCGTGTCCCCTCTATACGACACGTGGACGCGTATCAAGCCCATGGACACGAAGCCCAACCCTAGGCGCACCTCTGGGCACGAGCACGAGGCCTGTGTCACCTTGTGTCGTGTCCTAGAACGATTTGAAATCGTATGTGATACGCACTGTATCAGTGTGTGTCTAATTTACCCGTGTGACTTTAAACCCGCGTGGACACGCCGTGTCGTGTCGTGACACCGTGTCAGGCTACTAGGGACCTAGACTAACCTAGGGGCTATCTTTACCAACCAACCTTAGGCCATCATAGTTCGGTTTGGGTGGATTTTGAACTAACCTAAGTCGAGGGTTTGCTGTCCTATTTCCAGTTTCTGTAAATTTTCCAGTTTTGTAAAAAAATGAATTTTGATTGTATTTTAATGATGATTTTTGCATATAATGATGTGTTAGTAGTTAGTGAACATGTTATGTATATATTAGTGTGTGTGTGTAGATGAAGTTTTGGGTGTAATTATATGTGTGTACACATGTGTATACATATGTGTATATATGTAGGTCTGTATTTGTGTGTGTTGGGTTGGGGGCTGATTCCTGTCTCAGGAAATCTGAACCCCCCCCATTCCAGTCCAGCCCATTCACTCCCCCTTCACTGTTCAATCTCACTCTCTTTTACTGTCCCTCTCTCATTCTCACTCTCTCTCTAAGATTCCCTCTCTCTACACTCTCATTACTTCTCTCTCTATATATATATTGTATATAATATATATTAGGTATATTATACATATACATTATGTATGTATATGTTATATATATATTGTAGTGTGTATATATGGTTATATATATATATATATGTGGGGTATATGGGTATTTATATATAGTGGCTATGTATATAGGTTTTACATTATATAGTGTATGTATATATATATCTATATAGGTAAACCTAGAACTAGTTGACCTAAGCTACTAGCCTATGGGCTATAGCTATTAGCCTATAGCCATTAGGGCTAACCCTAATTGACCAAATACCCATGACTTAACTAGTTTACCCCTTGTTTGACCAAGTGTTGACCAAGGTCAACCTTAGGTCAAACCTGACCTAATCAACCTAGTTTGACTTGAAACTAACCTAGAATGACTAAGTTTGACTAAACCTTAGCCTAATGACTAGTTGGTTTAGGTTTAACCTATATGAGTAAATATTAACCTAAGTTATATGGGTAGTCCTATGTAAATTAAGATATGTATGGGGTCAAGTGGGAAATTAGGAGTTGTTTCATGATCTAGGTTAGAGTTTAGGTTTATTTGTTAAAGACTAAGGTTTGGTGTTACATACAATATGGTGTTGTGTTGTTGTTTGTGCCTTAACCTTGGTATAGTATTTAGATAATCCAGACTTACCTAGACTTAACCAAGCTTAACCAAATTGACTAGTAATAGACTAATCTAACCCTTGTTGACCAACTTAGATAGATTGACCTAGACTTGACCCAGATTGATCATGTTGGCTAATATTTGACTAGAATGTTGACCAAGAGTTGACTAACCTTGACTTGTTGACCTTGTTTGACTCTATTTGACTTAGCTTCTTGTGAACTAATATGACTTGATTTGACTTAGTTTGACTGTAGAGTTGACCAAGTTTGACTTTGACCTAGATTGGCTTAGAATTCATATAGATTACATTGTAGATTTTATTTACCTTCATTTTGGACATGTCATAACTGTATTACTCTATTTTAGGACATTGTGACCCTGGTACAGACATCTGATATTACACTACTCTTTCCAGAGTGTCAGGCGAGTACATTCTCTGATAGTTCTTTCATTTACTTGTCATTTACTGTATTTCAGTTCTAGTTAGCTATATGTGATTCTCTGTACAAACACGATTAGTATTGCTGGATCTATTACATGCGACACTCATTTATTCATGTCTGGCCTCTATATCTGGAATCACTACTGGCATCACCCTACTGGAATCATTTCTGGAATCATTGGCTGGACTCATACTGGTTGTAGTGTTGGATTATGGATTCACTTGTGGGCGGGGAAATACTTGAGTAGACATGTGAACATACCTAAAATCTGGAACCACCTCCCTTGGAACTATTCTGGAATGCTAGCCATCCCACACTTGGCCGAGTGTGCGATGTGCCTGATTACCCCTAGCCGTTTACATGTTGATCTCAGTATTTTAAAACACACTGTTCGAGTATAGTCTGGACTTACCCTGGAATCATGGATCACTTCTGGACTCATTTTTATTGGACTCATCTTGTACTGGAATCATCTAGTATTGGATTATATGGACTGGACTCACACTGGGATTACATTTTATACTGTCTGGACTTATACCATGTTATTCTAGTTCAGCTAGTTTACTACAGTCTTCTTTGCCATGATTTCTTCTCTTGTTAGTAACTTTACTTTCCTTGTACCCTCACCGTTTCTCTACATCATTATCTGTATAAAACTGCCATGCTCATCTGTATAACTGTCTAAAAACTGCTTTATAGTCTTTGTCATTTACTTGGGATTTCTAGATGAGATGTGCTCGTTCCTGTCCTGATTGGACCTGTTGAAAATATTACAGATGATACTCCTGACGACACATGCCCTACTTACCATGGACCTGGCGAGGGATTAGCTACCTTTGGTTCCGACTCTCAGGAGTGATTCAGGAGTTTAGCTAGTAGGCTTACTTAGCTTTCATGTTTTGAGCTTGTTTGTATTAAACTTGAGATATTGAGTTGTATTAGAGTTTGTTTGAGATATTTTTGTTATTATTTTAGTAGTTTAATTTCTGTTGTTGTTAGTTGGTATCTAGATTTCTGTGTTATCTTATCGTGCTTAGACTGTGATTGAGTATATCATATCTTTTACTTATCCTCCCTTCGGAGTTGAGATCTTGGCAAGTACATTATATACACTGCATGAGATTAGTTAGCAACCTAGGACAACGTTCTACCGTCGACACTGCGGCGTAGGCTGGACGTACCCACTTCTCGTGCCCCTACACAGGGTGCGGGTCGTGACACGTTTTTAGTGGTGGCCCATGCAGGTATCGAGTATATGTAGTGGTATTCGAACTAGAGTATCACTACAGCCTGTGATAGGATTTGATAATAGGCTTAGAGAGAGGATACTCAATCACAACTAGGAAATTTCCAGGGATTTGAATCTACTGACTTTTGTTCAAATCTGTATAATCTATTTTCGCATTATCCTTGATACTGTTATCCTTGTACCGTTATTGACTTCCTTATTGATCTGTCTTCAGGATGGTGGAGACTAGGTCACATCGCTCTGTGTCGGCAGATTCTGAGAGGTCTGCCATTTCTCGTCCAGTACAGCCTACAGCTGGGACTGTACCACTCCTTACGTCTGCTCACGTAGGAGTATCTACTTTTGGTAGTCCTTCTCCACCTATTCAGAGGACTACCCCAGCTACCCCAGACATGCCTCCCCCGCAGTTTCGTCAGCCTCAGTTCCAGCAGTACCAGCAGGAGTACCAGCAGCAGATGCCATCTGGATTTGTGGATGCTGCACAGATGTTTACATATTTCCAGCAGTTCCTAGAGTCGTAGCAGACCCAGCAGCAGCGTCAGACGACGGCATTTACTAGAGGCATTGATGAGGTCCATCAGCTGGCTAGAGCGACGATGGAGAGGTTGGCAGTCCAGCCACAGGGAGGATTGGAACAGCCGCGACAGCAGAAGATTCCGGGCATTCAGGAGTTCAAGAAGATGAACCCTAGGGACTTCTTGGGGACAGAGGGGATTCTTTATGCTGATGACTGGATTGAGCACATTGAGGAGATCTTCCGACTGGCGGAGATACCAGCCGGACTCCAGATAGAGACAGCAGCCAGCCAGATGCGGGATCTTGCCCGTACCTGGTATCAGACGGACCCGAGAGTAGGCACTCCAGGACAGACATGAAGAGTTTTCAAGGAGCTCTTCAAGAGAAAGTTTTTCCCGGATCAGGCAGTCGGTGCTTTGGAGACCCAGTTCGAGAACCTGGTTCAGGGGAACCAGACTGTAGAAGAGTATTCTGGTGAGTTTTGCCGGTTGAGCAGATTTATGGAGGGCCTTAGCGAGACAGCAAAGGCAAGGAGATTCAGGAAGGGCTTGGTCAAGAAGGTCAAGTCCTTGACCAAGAGTGACAGGAATGCCACCTTTGAGGAGATCCTGACAGGAGCGATGGCAGCTGAGGATGATCTTGAGCTGAAACTCAAGAGGGGCCGCGACGCTCAGGAAGCCAGTAGCAGTGGAGGTCAGGCCAAGAGGCCTCACATTCAGCAGGCACCTGTTAGAGTTCAGCATCAGCCTCGAGGACAGGATCAGAGGATACAGAGTTGTGGGTATTGCAAGAAGGTAGGGCATATTTGGGAGTCTTGTAGGCGGAGGCTGAAGGTTTGTCTATTTTGTGGCTCTGGTGCCCACAAGATGATAGATTGTCCAGATGTACCTCCTTATGAGGGTGCTAGGCCACCTGTAGCTCAGCACCAGAGGGGTGGAGCTTTTGCGATGACGGTCGAGGAGACCAACGCTGCAGGTGACGGGTTAGCAGGTTTGTCTTTCCTGTCCTTCTTTTTCCATCTTGTTGTGTGATTCCATTAGTACCTGTCAGGATATGCTTGTGATATGCTAGATAGCATAGTTACCCTTTTGAGACTGTAGAATCATGACCAGTAGGTCTATGATTGCATGTTATCTTTTGACTTTGATTGACTGGGGGTGTGACCTAGAAGGAGTACGACCATCTTAATTTCGAGGACGAAATTCTTCTAAGGAGGGTAGACTTGTAACACCCAATTTTTCTGAAAATGGGTTATTTTTGAAAATTTTATTAATTTATTAATTAATAATGGTGTTTTAGTCATGGTATGATTTTTGGTAAATTTTAGTTTGATTAAAACTATTTTCTAAAGTCATGACTTATGACTTTGGTGATTTACTAGTATAAACCCTAGTGTAACCATAGAGGTTATTTAACCTAGAGACTAAACATGATCATGTGAGCCTACCCAAGCTTTTAGAACATCAAATTGTGATTTTTAGCCTAAGGGATATTTTGGTAATTTTCTAGAAATTAAGTAGGATTAGTGAGATTTTACTATTCGTGGACTTTTGATTAGTGACTTGATAATCCCTAACCTAGTTACCCTAATCTATAGGTTAGCAATAACCATTGAATGACTAGGAGAATGATATTTCCTTTTAGTCAAAGTATTAGAAATATCTAAATCACCTTTTAGGATTTTTTTCCTAAAATCACTCAAAATATCAAGACTTTGGCAACAAAGTCTATGCCTTAACCATGAAGCTTTGAACCCCCCATGCCTTGTGGCCGGCCAAGTAACCCCATGACAGCCCCTTGCCCCCCCTCTCTCCTATATAGTTAACACTTAGTTCAAAAAAAAACAAGTTTCATGAGAAATCAAAAACCAAGAAAAACCTAGAAAACCTTCCACTCTTTTGACCATAACTTTCTCATTACACAAGCTTTGAACCTCTAGTTTTCTCCATTAGGTCACCTACAATCTAAGGGAGCCTAGGGAAGTGTGCTACTCAAGTTTCATCAAGCAAGGAAAAGTTGAGGTTAAAGGATACACACCCTCATTTAGTGAAATTCAAGACTTTGTGCACCAAGAGGTAATTATTCCTAAACCTTGTTAATATAGTGTTTTTCTTCACAATTGCATGCATCTAGGTAAACCCTAGCCCTGTTTTTAGGTTTTGTAAATTTTAGGGTTTGTTTGGTGTTGTATCGGACACGTATCCTATTTGTTAAATCATTGAATTTTAGTGTAAATTGCTCACTGTCATAGTATAAAATACACACTGTTTTCCAAATGTTTTTGAACCAAATTCTAGCCTAGACCTAGCTAAACCTAACCCCTATACACTGAGCACATTTTGAGCTTGTGTCGTGTCCAAAACTGGACACAAAGCTCTCGGACACAACACACTGGACACATGCATTTATACTGTAAATATGTCCTGCTACCTAGACACGTTTTCTCGACACATACACCACTTGGACACTTGCCATTTGGCATGCACGTAGGGGCATTGACTGACAAGTCGTACCCAAAATTTGGGGTGTGCTCGTGTCGTGTCGGACACGAAATCGACTCATGAAGGGTCGTTCTATACACAGTGTACACACACAGACACTCGACTTTGAGCGTGTCGTGTCCACTGTACACGACACGTGGACACTTCGTAGTGTCATGGACACGAAGCCTATCCATAGGCGAACACATTGGACACAACCACGTGGTGTCACGTGTCCCGTGTCGCGAACACGAGACACGCGAAAACACTGACACGCAGTCTGAACACGTATTTTAGGGCTTCTGATACGTGTGTCGTGTCCCCTCTACACGACACATGGACGCGTATCAAGCCCATGGACACGAAGCCCAACCCTAGGCGCACCTCTGGACACGAGCACGAGGCCTGTGTCGCCTTGTGTCGTGTCCTAGAACGATTTGAAATCGTGTGTGATACGCACTGTATCAGTGTGTGTCTAATTTACCCGTGCGACTTTAAACCCGCGTGGACACGCCGTGTCGTGTCGTGACACCGTGTCAGGCTACTAAGGACCTAGACTAACCTAAGGGCTATCTTTACCAACCAACCTTAGGCCATCATAGTTCGGTTTGGGTGGAGTTTGAACTAACCTAAGTCGAGGGTTTGCTGTCCTATTTCCAGTTTCTGTAAATTTTCCAGTTTTATAAAAAAATGAATTTTGATTGTATTTTAATGATGATTTTTGCATATAATAATGTGTTAGTAGTTAGTGAACATGTTATATATATATTAGTGTGTGTGTGTAGATGAAGTTTTGGGTGTAATTACATGTGTGTATACATGTGTATACATATGTGTATATATGTAGGTCTGTATTTGTATGTGTTGGGTTGGGGGCTGATTCCTGTCTCAGGAAATCTGAACCCCCCCATTCCAGTCCAGCCCATTCACTCCCCCTTCACTGTTCAATCTCACTCTCTTTCACTGTCCCTCTCTCATTCTCACTCTCTCTCTAAGATTCCCTCTCTCTACACTCTCATTACTTCTCTCTCTATATATATATTGTATATAATATATATTAGGTATATTATACATATACATTATGTATGTATATATGTTATATATATATTGTAGTGTGTATATATGGTTATATATATGTGGGGTATATGGGTATTTATATATAGTGGCTATGTATATAGGTTTTACATTATATAGTGTATGTATATATATATCTATATAGGTAAACCTAGAACTAGTTGACCTAAGCTACTAGCCTATGGGCTATAGCTATTAGCCTATGGCCATTAGGGCTAACCCTAATTGACCAAATACCCATGACTTAACTAGTTTACCCCTTGTTTGACCAAGTGTTGACCAAGGTCAACCTTAGGTCAAACCTGACCTAATCAACCTAGTTTGACTTGAAACTAATCTAGAATGACTAAGTTTGACTAAACCTTAGCCTAATGACTAGTTGGTTTAGGTTTAACCTATATGAGTAAATATTAACCTAAGTTATATGGGTAGTCCTATGTAAATTAAGATATGTATGGGGTCAAGTGGGAAATTAGGAGTTGTTTCATGATCTAGGTTAGAGTTTAGGTTTATTTGTTAAAGACTAAGGTTTGGTGTTATATAGAATATGGTGTTGTGTTGTTGTTTGTGCCTTAACCTTGGTATAGTATTTAGATAATCCAGACTTACCTAGACTTAACCAAGCTTAACCAAATTGACTAGTAATAGACTAATCTAACCCTTGTTGACCAACTTAGATAGATTGACCTAGACTTGACCCAGATTGATCATGTTGGCTAATATTTGACTAGAATGTTGACCAAGAGTTGACTTTAACCTAGATTTGACTAACCTTGACTTGTTGACCTTGTTTGACTCTATTTGACTTAGCTTAACTTCTTGTGACCTAATATGACTTGATTTGACTTAGTTTGACTGTAGAGTTGACCAAGTTTGACTTTGACCTAGATTGGCTTAGAATTTATATAGATTGCATTGTAGATTTTATTTACCTTCATTTTGGACATGTCATAACTGTATTACTCTATTTTAGGACATTGTGACCCTGGTACAGACATCTGATATTACACTACTCTTTCCAGAGTGTCAAGCGAGTACATTCTCTGATAGTTCTTTCATTTACTTGTCATTTACTGTATTTTAGTTCTAGTTAGCTATATATGATTCTCTGTACAAACACGATTAGTATTGCTGGATCCATTACATGCGACACTCATTTATTCATGTCTGGCCTCTATATCTGGAATCACTACTGGCATCACCCTACTGGAATCATTTCTGGAATCATTGGCTGGACTCATACTGGTTGTAGTGTTGGATTATGGATTCACTTGTGGGCGGAGAAATACTTGAGTAGACATGTGAACATACCTAAAATCTGGAACCACCTCCCTTGGAACTATTCTGGAATGCTAGCCATCCCACACTTGGCCGAGTGTGCGATGTGCCTGATTACCCCTAGCCGTTTACATGTTGATCTCAGTATTTTAAAACACACTGTTCGAGTATAGTCTGGACTTACCCTGGAATCATGGATCACTTCTGGACTCATTTTTATTGGACTCATCTTGTACTGGAATCATCTAGTATTGGATTATATGGACTGGACTCACACTGGGATTATATTTTATACTGTCTGGACTTATACCATGTTATTCTAGTTCAGCTAGTTTACTACAGTCTTCTTTGCCATGATTTCTTCTCTTGTTAGTTACTTTACTTTCCTTGTACCCTCACTGTTTCTCTACATCATTATCTGTATAAAACTGCCATGCTCATCTGTATAACTGTCTAAAAACTGCTTTATAGTCTTTATCATTTACTTGAGATTTCTAGATGAGATGTGCTCGTTCCTGTCCTGATTGGACCTGTTGAAAATATTACAGATGATACTCCTGACGACACATGCCCTACTTACCATGGACCTGGCGAGGGATTAGCTACCTTTGGTTCCGACTCTCAGGAGTGATTCAGGAGTTTAGCTAGTAGGCTTACTTAGCTTTCATGTTTTGAGCTTGTTTGTATTAAACTTGAGATATTGAGTTGTATTAGAGTTTGTTTGAGATATTGTTGTTATTATTTTAGTAGTTTAATTTCTGTTGTTGTTAGTTGGTATCTAGATTTCTGTGTTATCTTATCGTGCTTAGACTGTGATTGAGTATATCATATCTTTTACTTGTCCTCCCTTCGGAGTTGAGATCTTGGCAAGTACATTATATACACTGCATGAGATTAGTTAGCAACCTAGGACAGCGTTCTACCGCCGACACTGCGGCGTAGGCTGGACGTACCCACTTCTCGTGCCCCTACACAGGGTGCGGGTCGTGACAGAAGGGCCTTATGTTGTAAGCAAAGTCTTCTCAAATGGAGCCTATCAACTCTCAGAGCTGGACGATCGAGTTGCAATGATGCCTATCAATGGAAAATTCCTTAAAAATTATTATGTATAAATGTAAATGCTTGTAAATCATCAGACAAGTTCATGAATAAAATTAAATTTTATTTCATCATAAATGATAGTACATGATATTAAGGGAGATCACTATCATCCTTCTCAACATTGGGACGCGGACCACTGCCGTCCTTATCAAAGACATAATCAGCAAAAGAGCCGAGAACATCCTTGCTAGAACCCACCAGGAACTTGCAAGCAGCCATCCTCATGGCCTCTTCCTCTTCAGTCTTTCCTGGTTCAAGCAAGAAATCTAAGATATCCCGCGGTGGTTTGGGTGCAGACGAACCTTCGCCTGCTTCTGTCTGCTTTAGCTGGACTAGTTCGGCAGGACGTTCTTCAGTGCCCGCTTCAACCTTCGTGGCGAGTTCAGCCTTCTTGGATGCATCTCCAGACGACATCTTTATGTTGAAAAGTGGAAGTGGTCATTCCTACCAGATTTTTGTTCTATTTATAAACAGAGATTCTCCAAACAACGAAGCGACACATTCATCTGACGGTTCATCCGTTCATTATTATTCGACGGTTCACCCGTTCATTATTATCCGACGGTTCACCCGTTCCTTACCATCATTCGACGGTTCACCCGTTTATTATCATCTGACGGTTCGCCCGTTCATTACATCCATCCGACGGTTTGTCCGTTCATTCCACTCATTTGACGGTTTGTCCGTTCATCTTGACGATTCACTTCGTTCACACATTTTGACGATTCATTATCGTTCATCATCCACATCCGCAACTTGTTATTTTTTGATTGAGTTGTCTATTGAAATAATGATATTCAATAAATTATATTCTGCCATGTCCATATTACCTCTGAGCAGATATAATGAATATAATTATTTTCTAAAAAAATTAAGAAATATATCATGTCCTGCACCTCTGAATATATTTTATATCGCTATTATTTATATCTGAATAAGATATGCAATAAATAATAGAACCACAAAAAAAATGTGTCGTTTTATTTGATCAAAATTCAAGACATTACAAACATACACACTGCAAAATAAGAAGATACAAGGAATCTTTCTATTAAACTGGTGGTGTCATCAAGTCGGTTATCTGTTGCTTCAAAATCTGCAGTCGTTCTTCACGGGATTCCATCACTCGCTTCCTGGCTTCTTCCATCCCCGATTTTTTATTGAAGGTTGGCATAGTTACCATTCTGCGAGTGATTTCAGCATTATGAGCTGCAGCATATTCATCTCTTTCTTGGGTTAGAGCACCGAGTTGTTGAATTGCAGTTTGATGTTGGATGGCCTCATCTTCCAGCTCTTCCTGAAGACGGGCAATCTCCGCTTTCAATTCAGCAATTCTTCTCTCTTTTCTTTCAGCAACAGATGATACCGTTTCCACTTTGGAATTGTACACAGCAGACTTGGCAGTGAAGGTATCTATGAGAATTTGGAAATTGACTCTCTCAACTGCAGCCTCCTGAGACATTCGTTCAAATTCGGCTTGCACCAAGGGCTCTACTTCTCCTTTATTCTGCTCTTTGTAGCTCTTTGTTGAGGTCTCTAGCTCATCTAATATGTGATCAAGAAAGGTAGCTTGATCCTCGTCACCTTGCTCGTGGATGACATTAACTAAGAAAGAGGTTGGACCTCTAACTGTGTAAAAATCAGCCTCTTCCTTTTCCATCACCCTATTTATCAAAGGCCCCAATGAATCGAAGAAGAACTTGGTAAATGAGTGGATGACGAACTGATTGGTAGCTAGAGCACCAGGAGTAGCAGCTACTCCTGTTGACGTTGAAGCAGCAGGTCGTTCAGTTTCTTGTACTTGGATGGAGGGCTCTTTGAATAAAGGAACTAAAGTGGAGCTGGTTGCTCCTCCCGGTTGTTCCTCTGCAAAATTAAATATTATCATTTTGCCTGTCATTTGCTACTGTCAAAGAAGATCAAAAGTGAAAACAGTCTTACCATGGCTTGATCCGGCAACAGGCCTGTCATCTGTTGGAACAGATTCCAGCCTAGCAGAAGTAGCTTCAGACATTACTGCCTGGCTACTGCCTACCTCGGAGCCACATGACAAGTGACGACTGCTGCTAGCTATCGTCGTTGCAAGCACTATGTCCATGCATACTTGAGGAGCTGAGAAGATCCAGTTCTGTATGGATAAGAATAAAGATGTCAACTATCAATCTATTAAAAGAAGATTGCTAATTTCATTCTATACCTTGGGGATCAACAGCAGGAATTTCCTCCAGGGCTGCTTCTTCATCTGCTATCTTTTCTGGAGATGCCTGCACCTAAACATCCTTCTCAGGATCCAAGGTATCATCAGCAGCTTCGGAACATACCTGCACCTCAATATCCTTTTCAGGATCCAAGGTGTTATCAGCAGCTTTGGGAGACACATGCCCTTCATCATCCCCTTCAGGATCCTGTGTATCTTTATCAGCATCTGATGACGTACTCTCCTCACTTTTATCTTTCTTCGGTACTTTCCCACTGGCAGTTGCAGCGGTTTGATCAACATAATCCTGCGAGCCGAAGTCGCAGTCATTTAAAGCATCGATCATCAAACGATCGTCCTCCTCGCAGAGTGTTCCTGGTGTGGCAGGAGGTTGAGTAGTCTCCATCACCGGTAAAGGAGATCGCAAAGCTTCGTGCTCTGTCTCTGTAATATCTTCTCTGGGCTCTACGGCCTCATTTCTTTGGTCAACCTCCTCTCTCTGTTCGGTCTCCTCCCTCTATTCTGGACTAGGAGTTTTATGCCCAGACTCAGAAACAGGAGTTGGAGATGGCATGGTGAGTCCAGCTGCAGCGTTCACCACTATCGAAGACAAGACTTGCCTTGGAGGAGAGACCGTTCTCTTTCTTCTTCTGTGGGCCAACTTCTTCTTTCTATGCAGAGGCCTTTCAGGACTCTCTACATTTACTACCTCGACCTATTTTTGAATAGAGGTCGGTGTAGCTGCTTCTTCTCGTTGGATTGTCTCGGCCAGCTGCCGAGATTGTGATCTGGTAGTAACCTTCTCTGAAGAATGTTCCAAGATCAATTTCTTCTTCGCAACTGGGGAAGAAGGTTCTTCTCTCCTTCTCTTCTTCTCCTTGACCGAAGATTTAACAACCTTCAAAGAAATCCTTAATGGTTGGTTGACTTCCTCAGGGAAGTTTGCTTCCCTGGAGGCTTCCAATGGATCATCCACTGGTTCATGTTCTTCGTCATTATTTGGAGCTAATATATCAGTCGCTCCTTTCTTCAGACGTGTTGCTATTGCAAAACTGTCAACAAGGTTATAGTTCTCAGCAAAAGTATTTACAGCTGTGTAAAATAATGAATATGTATATAACATTCTAGGGCCATTATTATTCTTGTTTAGCATCGAGAACACTGTCCTTGTGTCTCGAGTGTTGTAGTAGGCCCATGCTCTGGCACCATCAATTAGGTATCCCTTTCCTTGTAGGCAAGTTATAGCGTTGCCTACATGGAATTGGTCATAACCAAATTGACGAGCGAAGCGACTTGGCAAATATGGTTCAAGATAACACTCCTCTTCAAATCTGTACACCAAATGCGATGGTCTGATCGTCTTCAGCCAGTCAAAAGCTGTTCGACCTATTGGCTGCCTCCCAAGGTCAACCAGATTTGGTGCCATAAATTCATAACCAGTTGGAGGAGCAAAGCAATAAAAATTCCATCCTTTGCCAAGGTTCAGGGTACGTCTGCAGTCCCTCAGACTAGTGTATATCCATTTCCTCTGGGAGAATCTACGCAAAAAGCTGCCACTAACTGCTCCCATGGTGGGGTTCATCAATAACGGATGGTGTAAGAGCAACCATCCGAATAAATAGTATAAGACAACTCCAGTCTAGGGAAGTTCTCCTTATCACCTTTACACTTGAGCATGGAATCAACATACAGACGAAGACCTGCATTTATTCTACAAGTCATCGCTGATAGTAAATCCATCCGGTAGCCGAAAACTAACCGGACGACAGCAAAAAGAACACCGTGGTGGAAGCGGTCCACGACGCTTGCTCCAGGCACGACGAATCGACGGAGCCAATATGTCAAAAATCCTACCAGCTGGGCTTCTTTAGACATGGACCTATAGCCCATTCATATAAAGCTTTCAACAAAATCTCCAGCCTTGAGTGGAGGGTATTGGTGTTCATCATTAACTCTGATGTCCATTTTCTTATTCTCTTCTATCAAACTGATCACTTCACTGTTGCTGAGGGGTTGGAAGAAATCCGGGTTGCATGAGTCATGATCTTTGGTTTTTTTCTCAATAATATGGTTAAGAAAAAGATAAGTCAACCATTTTGATGAATAGCATGTGCCGGAAGAGTCGCTTTTGTAGTATAGGGAGCATATATTGTAATGGCACAGTAGTTCGTCGAAGACTGCTACCATCTTTGAATTTTCTCGACGTAGTCAATCTAACTCGTCATTTGTCGGAACGTACCTCATAAGGGGAGTCTCCCATTGGTAAGCACGAGATGTACTTCATCTTATGGAGGGCCAATCCCATCTCCCCGCAGGGCGTCATGAACGTCCCTGTCCTATAATTATACCTCTCTGCCAAGGCTAAAAACAGATGAGGATTTGGGAGGAATCCATACACGGTAGCGTGTACCGTATTATATAGCTCGATCTCTTTGAGTTTGGCTTCAAACTGGACTAATATCTAGTTGGCTATACAGCTCCATCTCTTGATGTCTGGGTTTACCAGACCGGTCAGCCGGATATCCTGATCCGGATATTTACCCTCATCCTTTGCATACTCATTTGCAAAGATTGGAGTCCTCACAGGCAGCAATAAAGAAGAGTTCTCTGGAGGGATGCACCCTGGCTTCAACCCTCTGAGTAAAGTACTGTGTCGCTCAGAAGAGCTATAGAACATGTCTTTATTGTTCGGGTCTTTCTTGACACAGATCTTTCCTGTCCGTGCATGTTGAAGAGGAGTAATGTCCCAGTCCATCCTCCTGGGATGGCTTCCATGAGCATATCGTGCTAGAGGGAGGCATCTAGCAATGTCTGGTAACAAGATCAGTTTCTCTTTCCTTTGGAAAGTTCTCTTCTCAACACGGGGTCTTGGCTGAGAACTTTTGTCAATGGCTTCACCAAATAGGAACATAGGTTTCTTGTGGGTGATGGCGTCAGCAGAATGTAAGGGCTGCCCATTCATTAGACTTAACAAAGTCTCATTGTCCTGTGCTATCAAGATAGCTTGGCGAGAGGATGGAAGGGCATATTGTGGAAAGAGCACATGGGACAAGTCCTCTTTAAATTCTGATTCTGTAAGAGTCCCTATGAAGGTTTCATATTCAGGATCCTCTCTGGAATCAACTGCATCAAACAGAAAAAACAAAATTCAGTACAAGTCAAATCAGAGATTCTGTCATCAGATTGTGCAAACATCAAATTATGCAAGCATCAGATTGCGCTGACAAAGCTTGCGCAAAGCAACAGTTTGCGCTGATAATCTTGCGCAAATCAGCCGATTGCGTTGACTTTTGCCAGCGCAATTCAACCGATTGCGCGAGAAGATACTCTTCATAAAAATGAAGAATAATGGGTTTGTGCAACCTAAACCCTAAAAAGGGGTAGCGTAATATGACCGAATCTCTAAAAAGAGATAGGGTTCAAGGTTCAGTTATGTCGAAAAACCCTAAAAAGGATTTTTGATCGGGTTGTCTACTTCGCAAAGCAGGGTGCGCAGCTTGTGTCGGGAAGGACGCGGCGTAACCCGAGTTGAAGACTCGACGGGGGCCTTCCCTTTCTCGGCGGCGGATCGCTTTGGGGCCATGGAGATCGACGGAAAGAAGGAGAAGAATCAGGAAAGCTCAAGAAGTTTTCTCTTTTGAAAGTTTGAAAGCAAGTAAAGAATGACAGTGAGAGAACGGAGAACTATTTATAGTTTTTCAAGAGCAACGGCCGCCTCAGATTGTGCCGAATAAATAGGGTTAATCCCTCTGATTGCGCAGACAACATCATCACATGCGCAACTAGATTGAAAAATCAAAATTCAAAGTATTTCGAAACTTTGAATAAGTTTAACTTTCGAAAACTTTGAAGGGGTCTTGTAGGTCCTAAAAATCAAGTTGCACCCATCAACAAAGTCATGAAAATCAAGAAATGTATCTTTCAAATGAACTGCGTAGAAGTCAGATTGTGCATCATCCCGATTGCGCAGACTAAACGGCGCACACTCTCAAGTGCGCAAGCTGACGTGGAAAATGTCATCATTATCTGACAGAATCAGATCTTCTGACAACTGACAGCACGGAGAACGAGGAGACTGTTCGTTTATTGTGCAGTACGGCGCTCGAGGACAGCTGTACATGCAGCACAATCGGCCAGGCTTTCTGCTGCGCAGTTTATTTTGGCGCAATCTAAAGTCAGCACAATTCATGTGGCGCACTTCATCATGGCAACTGACAAAATGTACACGTGGCCTTCATGCCATCAATTACTCACTACGTGGCAACCGTCAGCACACGATCATGCGCAATTCAATCAAAAGATGCCATGTGTCCAAGACAGTTGGTCCACGATCAAGCAACTGCCAGCGCAGTCTGATGCTGCGCAATCCAGTCCATGCGCAATCCAACTTGCACCATTCAGAATAACTAAAAGTTAGTTATTTCCAGAACTCTATAAATAGAGTTTCAAGTCTTCATTCAAGGGATCAGACATAAAAAGTTCAGAAATATCAGAGAGTTCAGGAGTTCTTGCCCAAGTGCTGCTGCATTCTTCCGAGGCTTTTGCCTTCAATTCAACTTCAGAGGCTATCATCTTCAAAGTTCACATCGTCCAAGGGATAAAGCAATCGTCATCTAGATTGGATTCCTATAGTTGTACTTTTCCAGAATTCTTGTAATTTCTTTACAAAGTTTGTTGAAATAAAGTTCATACTTTTGTTTTTGCAAACAGGTGCTAGTATAGGGTTGTATAGCCTTGGGTAGTCTTGATAGACTAGTATAGGCTAAATTGACCTAATTTAGACTTGTTAGACCTAGTTTGACCATAATTGACCTAGTTTGACTTCTAGGGTTGACCAGAGTTGACCAAGAGTTGACTTTGGCCTAGACTGACCTAGATTCATTTAGAATGCATTGAATTGCATCTTGTTATTATTGTAGACTTGTTGTGACTTGTGCTGTTCTGATTAGGAGCCAGACACCTCTCCTCGGACAGTACATTTCATCTGAACAATCAGATACCAGACGAGTACATTCTCTGATCATTTTATATCTTGTTAGAATTATATTCATGCTTTAGATTACTCTACTTGATGCTGTCACGACATTATCACGGATTAGTACTATATGGATCTCTTCATGCGATGTTATCCCCCTCGGGAGCACCGGGTACATTATGTCATGTGCGTTTCACTTTTATCATGTACTCCTGTGCTTTCACCATACATGTACACTCTTGTGAATCATGTACTCTCATGTTCACGGAGCCCTCATGTATACTATCATGTGCACCCTTTCATGGGCATTCATGTGATATCACGTATAATAACATAACCTGCTTAGATCCTTGTGTATTGATTAGGGAAACGGGAGAGTGCAAATAGTCATGTGAACAAATTCCATAGTAGTATAGATCATTTGAAACTCCTTAGTGTAGATCATGTACTAATCTGTCCTATTCATATGTGCTATCCTGAACTCTACATCACTAGCCACTATTAGTTCTTTATATACAGTAGCTATTTACTTACAGTTCTCTTCTTTTACATCATGTACTTCCTTTCTGTTTCATGTATCTTACTCTACTGTATGTTATATTTTCTAACCTGCTATAATTTATTGAGATGTATTGTGCTCGTTCCTGTCCTGACTGGACCTGTTGAAAATATTACAGAGGACGAGGAGGAGGCCTGTGTGGATACCTTCTATGGGGCAGCCCTAGACGACACTTGTGAGCTGGACTCTCAGGAGGACCCAGCTCTAGCTGATGACATTACCCCTACTGCCTAGACTAGTTTAGTTAGGCTTTATTTCTGTCATTTGAGATGTGGATTGTATATATTCTTTCATATTCAGTAGTTGAGACCTTGTATTATGGATGTTTGTTGAGATGTTATCTTAGACGCTTAGACTTTTCTGATCATCTGTATTTCTTTGAGTTCTATATTGTAGAAGCATGAAAAAGAAGAGAAATATGATCCATGCGGCCAAGGGGCCACATGCGGCTCAAGAGCCCCATGCGGCTCAAACACAGAGCGGACTCCATACGGCCAGTAGAGGGAAGCCACGTGTCCTTTTTTAGAACGGCTGTAACCAGCGTCATTCAAACGCAATTAATGCCCTGACGGCTGACAATTAATGCTATGACAGCTGACAGCTGACAGCCCTGACAAAAAGTAGTCATGATGAATGACACAAGAGCAACATCTTCCTAGGGAACTGAAGAAAATCTTCACAAACTTCGAAGCTAGTTTATGCGGCCAGTCTAGACGAGTTCATGCGACCTGTGCAGAGAAACCTATGCGGTTCGATCATGAAGGTCCTCCATGCGGCTCGGTCATGAAAGAAACCCATGCGGCTCGGCCATGAAGACTCTCATACAGTTCGGCCATGAAGACCCCCATGCGGCTCGGTCATGAACATATTCATGCGGCTCGGTCATGATGACCTTCATGCGGTTCGAGTATAGAGACTATTCATGCGGCTCGGTCATGAAACCTTTCATGCGGCTCGGTCATGACGACCTTCATGCGGCCCAAATATGAACGCTCCTCATGCGGCTCAACAATGATGACAGAACACGTATCCTAAAGATAATCAAATTTTGGGTCAGATCCCAATGATTTGGGACACGTGGCAAGAGAATGAATTAAATTGATTCATTCAGATTTGCGGATATCAGCAAATCGTCATGATGGGGATTTATTGCAATCAACATTAATGACTGACATGATTTGGCATAATCCTCATTAATGGCCCAGATCCTTCACGCTCAAGATTAATGGTCCAGATTGATCATTTACCAGGCGTCTGCCACTTTGAGAATGGGCAATCATTGTAAACCCTAATGATGCTCCCCACTATTATAAATAGCAGGGTGCCATTCCCTTGCAAAGGAGACCCACAGAGAGAGATACGCACATACAGAGAGACACTCCCCCAATAATCAGAGAGAAATCCACAGAGATCAATCCAGAGAGAGAGAGAGAAGCCAGAAGAGCAATACGAGGAGTGCAAGAAGAGCATTTCTTCATCAACACCAACCATCTCGTCACAGGAGCCAAGGCTACGTCCGATCGTCCAAGGAGTAAGGCAGAGCTGCCGTCGCTTTCCCGAGCCTCTATCGTCACCCCCCAGAATCAAAAATAAACAGTTGTACTTAGATTGCTGTACCTAGGTTTTTGTCCCTAGGCTTTCTTTGTACAAGCGAGTTTGTAACGTGAAGTAAAAGTCCAGTCCTCCCATAAGACTGTTCTGCTCTTTAATATTTCATGGCAAACACGATGGCGACTCTGCTGGGGACAAACTTCTCCACGGCTGAGGAGTTGGTGACGCAATCGGATGCAGCCAAACTTGGCTCCACACAACAGAAGATGGTCGTCCGCTTCGACCAACAGGCGTTCGAAGAGATGCTCTCCGAGGGCAGCGCTGGCCCGGTCCAGAAACGCACCCGCACCACGAAGGCTCGCAAAGAGTGGAGGCCGAAATCGTTTGCTCCTCCCCAGGCCCTCGATGGAGTACTCTCTGCTATTCAAGACGGCGAAAAAGACTCTCCTGCGGCCCCACTTCAGACCGTAGACAACTCTGCTTTCCCCAAGTCCGGTAGAAGAAAATACTATGATGCTGGACTTGTAGGGACAAAGAGGAACTCTATGCGATCCGAGCCGCATAAGGGTGTTAGCCGCATGGAAAAAGCTCATGCGGCTACATCCGCCAGCCGCATGAAGAAAATCCACACGGCTACATCTGTCAGCCGCATAGCTTATGCGGCTACAGCTGCCAACCACATGGATGAAACTTATACGATCACTGAAGTCAATCGTTTGCAGAAAACCCATGCGGCCACAATTGCCAATCGCATGCGGCCAGCCTGCACGGTCGTGACTCCTAGTCGCACAAGAACAACTCATCCAACAGCTAAAGACAGCCGCATGCAGACAGCCTGTACGATTTCCAATCCTAGCCGCATAGCGTCTGTTCCACGCTTCTCTCGATCAGTCTTCGACCGTCTCTCATGCGGTCCTGACCCTGATGATTCTCTGGATGATAAGCCAGACTCCGGGGAATTCAACTTGGACTCTTCCTATTACGCACCCGCAAGTGCTAAAAGGAAGAAGACTAAGGCAGCGCGGGCTCACCAAGCCCAGTCAGCTGCCCCAACCTCGGACCATCGGGGCGTCCCGCTGATTACTATACGGGCCTCTGATGGGAAGTTGTACAGAACCACTCGAATCCAGCCTCCAGCGGCGAAAGGACAAAGTGGTTCCTCTGACCTGCGTGAGGCTATCCTCCACAAACGCAAGAAAAGAGAAGGGGTCTCGATGTGCAAAGAGTCCTCACACGGATGTCACTGCACCCAGATCATCGTCAAGTGCTGTTGCAACAACGCGACAGTAAAAGAAGGCCGACCGTCCGTCTTCCAAAGGCTACAGCACCCGAGCTCAGAGGACGAGGCGCCTCCAGTTGTCTCTTGCAACTCTACTCATAAAAACCCCGCCGAGGGAAGAGGGAAGAAGACAAGTATCTCCAGTCCAAAAATATCAACCGCTACAGCCAAAAGGCTTTCTTCTAAACAGTTGGCCGCCACCGGAGTTTTCCAAAACACCCGTTCAAAAACGAAATCTGCTACAATGGGAGACTCATCATCCACATCGCTGGGGGTCGTAGGAACTGGGGGTAGCACTCCTCCGAATATCCACGACAATCCGATGTTTCAAGGAGACGAGCCCGAGGAAACAACTCTCCCATCAGGTACAACAGATGCTGATGTCCCCGAGGATATCCGTGAATCTCAGGATGAAGCAAACTCCAAAGCTGGGGGTACTATTCCCTTCGAGTCCGAACCCGAAGAGAACATTCCCATATACCCCGATGACTTCTCGGTGCATGGGTATGACTCGGAGGGCACATCCTCCACCGTTCCTTCCATCACTCCTCATGTAAGGACGGTGTTCATGACGGACAGCAATCTAGGTGGTTCCAGTGATCGCCAACGCATCGATACTTTGGAGGCCATACTGCAGGCCTTGGTCAAGTCTGTAGATGAGATCAAAGTAGCCCTTCCAACTCTACAAGGAAGGACGCCTGGCCAAACAAGCACGGGTCCCGCGATCAATGCGGACTCAAACTCAGCGGCACCAAACTCGGGCAATAATCCTCCCGAAATAACGGCCCCTACCACGACATATGAGGCCCGAGAAGTAAGAAGAGAGGTTCTGGAGCTCAGAGCCATGTTCCATGCCCGAGAAAACGCTCAAGACCTCAGAATGCGGCAACCATACCCTGCTGAATGGAGGGATGTTCCATTCCCACCAAGATATAAGCCGTTCAATATCAACCCGTATGATGGCAAGACCTCAGCAAGTCGGTACATCACTTACTTCGAGGTCACCACCGACCATCTGCCCCATGATGATGCTATCCTCACGCGATCATTCATTGGGGCATTGGAAGGAGTCGCCTTCGACTGGTACCGCAACCTGCCAGACAACTGCATCCACTCCTTCGCTGGCTTCAAGCACTTGTTCTTGGAGAGATTCTATGAGGTAGGACAGGACGTCACAATGTCTACCCTCATGGACGTCGTCTAAGGAGAGAAATAGCTGACGAGGAATTATATTGAGTGGTTTCGTCAAACCACAATGAAGTTACCATCTGGTAATCCGGATTCCTTCCTGATTAAAATTTACTAAAAGAGATTGCTCCCAACAATCAGTCTCTGGATGGGCGAGAGTCAATTCAAGGACTGGAAGGCATTTATCATCAGTGCCACAAGTGCCGAAGAACGGTTGAAGAAGGCTCGCCAACTGGGGTTGCACATCTCGGAGGGAGAGAGCAAGGGCAAGCGTCCCAACACCAACAACGACAATGAGAGTAGCCCCTCCAACAATCGAGACAATAAGGGGAAGCAGGCTATGGTGGCAGATACAACTCAAAAACCTGAGTCAAAACTGGCAGACAAACAATGGCCGCAAATCACTTACTCCTTCGAAGACGGTCACGTCAAGCCCATCTTGGACATGATCATACAAGGGGACAGAATTCAGCTTCCTCCACCAAGACGGAAACCGCGACCGGCAGAGATGGAGAACCCAAAGTACTGCCATTATCATCGCTACGTCCATTATGCTGCACACGACTGCTACCAGCTAAAACGGTATATCCAAAACCTCATCGATTCGAACGCTTTGGCCATCGATTTCGAAGAGGTAACGGTGGCAGCCAATATGGTGTCGGTCCAATTCGGCAGCTTCCCTCCGACGAAAACTTAAGACGGGGTGGTCCCCATCCCTCTGGCAACAATGGAGATTACCAATCTTTCACCTCCCCGAGATCGGGCTGCTAGTCTAGTGCCCCTCACCACATCATGAGGGGAGGTCATGTGGATCCATCCAGACTTGGTATCGGAAGTGACTCGGCCCACATCGTCTTCTATCGGCAAGAAAAAGAATAGAAAAATCAGATCCTGCCGTACAATTTTGGCAGACGTCGAGGAAGCTACAGCCGTCGTTACGCGGTCTGGGGCGCAAAACCAACCTGTGGTTGACAATCCAGCTGAAAATCATCAACCCACTACAACTGATGCTCCGGGGCCGGCTCAGCCTTCGACGACCGACAAGCCTAGGCCGAGGGAGACTCGCTTCGACAAATCCCTCCGAAAAGAGGTAGTCCAAGGGCTAGAGAGGCCCTATAACTTTGACATCTTAGCGCAATTGGCTAACACACCCGCCAAGTTGTCACTGTACGAACTCCTAAGGCTCTCCCAGGACGTTCGTATTGCATTGAGCGAAGCACTCCAAAATGCTGATGCCTATCTGGCCCAATCCAACCTCACCGGGGAGGACTCACCTGTGGATCTCCAGGATAGTGCCTGTACTGGCGCAATGCCAAACATCGTCTTCACTCCGCAAGATATGCTCATCAAAACTAATCTACACGATCGCCCACTATACTATACGGGATACATCGGCGACGTAAAGGTGGATCGGATGCACATTGATCCTGGATCTTCCATAAGCATCATCCCGAAGGGTCTGCTACATCATCTCCGCATCCCAATGCACCGCCTGACACCTACAAACACCGCCATCAGTGGTTTAAATTCGGGCAGGAGCTACCCTATTGGGAAGATTCGTCTGAAGTGTCAAATTGGCGACCTCCAATCCGAAGTCACCTGCTACGTCATAGATGCAGACACTTCTTACAACATCCTCTTGGGGCACCCGTGGATACACGATTATATGATCGTGCCTTCCACGCTGCACCAGTGCTTCAAATATGTCGACAAATACGGCTTCGTGAGGACATAATTTGCTGATATCGATCCCTTCAAAGGGGTCGAATCTTACTACTCAGACTCCTGCTTGTACGAAAAATCGAAGAAGCATCTTGGTGAAGGAGATGTACAAGCTAGTACCGAGACAACCACAGGATCAGAAGAGCCTCTGACGATCCACCTCCAAGCTCGCAAACCAGGCAGGTCTGCACCCCTTACCGCCACTCTGCGTAAGGACGCAATCAGCCTCTCGGCACAAGAAGAGCAGATGATAATTCGGCTGCCAAGGTCGGGCCAAGTGCCAAGATCCATAACGGGGCCACTGACAATCAGACTGCCAAGAGTCGGTCAGCCCCAAACGGAGAAGCTCAATCCCTCCGACAAGCCACTGACGATACGCCTTCCCAAGAAGGGTCGTCACCCCGATGCAAGGTCTGACACTTCCAGCGAACCAGCCACTCCCCGTCCCACAGCGAGTACCAAACTGGGGGTCGCTAGTCTGCCAACAACTCCACGCTCGGCACCATCAGCTGAACCGCTGACGATCAAGCTCCCCAGGTCGTCCTCTCAGTCTTCATTCACACAGGGGGTAGTCGAAGAGGAACTGGAGCTGGCCAAGTATGTGGCTTCCCACACTGATGTTCCCTCCGCAGATGATGTAATCCCTCTAGAAAAGATACCTTACTTCATCAATAAAGGGTTATCTTTGAACTACCTCGAGCTTAATAAGCTTTCTACAATGTACACTATGGAACACGGTATAGGCACTCTCCTACACACACAAGTGACAAATGTCTACACCACAATCTAGCTTACTCCAGCAGAAGACGCTTACCGAATAGTCGAGGGAGGGGACCATCCAATCATCTTCGGTCGGAAGGACGATCCGCATCCCTTTACCGTAGAAGAAGTCGACCTTGGATCGGATGCCGGGAGACTACCTCTATATCTTTATAGCCTCCAATCTAAATATCTCATACAGAAACATGGGTATGATCTGGAAATGATGCTGGGCTTGAATTACGGTACTGAACGACGATTACCTTTGAAGCCACCGATCCCGGCTGGCAAACCACGGGACTACTATAGCAAGACTCGATGTGGATTAGGGTATGTGACACCCACGACGACCCCTGAAAGTTCAGATGAAGAATGCGACTGACATTCACATTCGACCGGGTCACCAACTTTCGACTCAGATACCAGCATCGGAGACGTATTCAGACAAGTCCTGTCAGTCAACATGGCATTTGCCAACGCTTATGAAGAAGATGAAGACATTCTGGAAATTCTCAAGCTAGAGCCGTGGGCCCAACAGCTAGATGAACAATAGGAAAAGCATTTCGAGCAAAGAGAACCTCCCACTGAGGATGAGGTCATACAAGTTAATCTTGGTAATAAAGCCTCTCCGAAACCAATCTTCATCAGCCAGAGTCTGACAGATGAAGAGCGAGAGTCGCTGCTCCAACTCGTCAAAGAGTATATCGATGTGTTCGCCTGGAGCTATGAAGATATGCCAGGATTGGACCCCGAGATCACACTTCACAAACTCAATATTCGTCCAGATGCAAAACCTGTCAAGCAACAGCAACGACAGTTTTGCCCCGATGTCATGAATGCTATTGAAGCCGAGGTCAACAAACTGATAGACAGCGGCTTTATTCACGAAGAGCAGCATCCAGACTAGGTAGCCAACATCGTACTAGTTCTCAAGAAGAGCGTGAAGATTCGAATATGCATTGACTTCCAGAATCTGAATGAGGCATGCCCTAAAGATGAATTCCCTCTCCCTATTACGGATATCATGATCGACAACACTTGCGGCTTTGAACGTATGTCCTTCATGGATGGCTTCTCAGGATACAACCAGATCAAGATGTTCCTCGACGACGAGAAATATACATCATTCCGAACACCAATTGGTACATATTGCTACACCATTATGCCTTTCGGGTTAAGGAATGCTGGCGCCACTTACCAGAGAGCTATGAGCGTCATCTTTAGGGACCACCTGTGCAAGACAGTGGAGTGCTACGTCGACGACATCGCCGTCAAAAGCCGTTCGAAGGAAGATCATCTGCAAGATCTCCGGACAGTGTTCGACCTAATGCGAGCACACAACTTAAAGATGAACCCTACTAAATCATTTTTGGGTGTCTCCAGCGCGAAATTCTTGGGTTTCGTCATCACTTCTCAGGGCATTCACATTGACCCCGAGAAAACAAAGTCAATCATGGAGATGGGTCCCCCGAGAAATCTCCACGAACTCCGAGGCCTTCAAGGCAGGCTAGCTTACATCAGGAGATTCATCTCTAATCTTTTCGGACGATGTCAACCATTCACCCATCTCATAAAGAAGGGAGTCTCTTTCGTATGGGATGAGGAATGCCAGCGCGCTTTCGACAGCATCAAAGAATATTTATCGAACCCTCCAGTCCTGGTAGCTCCCGTTGCTGGGAAGCCATTCCTACTCTATGTACGAGCTATAGAACATTCTCTTGGTGCCCTATTGGCACAGAACAATGATGTGGGCCACGAACAAGCTATGTACTACCTCAGTCGGAAGATGATCGGGCCTGAATATCGATACACGGCCGTAGAGAAGGAATGCCTTGCTCTCGTGTTCGCAATCCAGAAGACACGACACTACGTCACGGGACAAACCATCTACGTGATATCGCGGATCAACCCCATCAGGGTCCTCATGACCAAACCTGGGGCACTCAGCTCTCGTCTTGCTACCTGGGCGATATTACTATCACCATACCACATGATCTTCGTCCCGCAAAAGGCTGTTAAAGGCCAGGCTCTAACAGACTTTCTAGCAGCCCATCCAGGTTCGGAGACGACTAGGGTATATGAAGAAATACCGGATGAGGTTACCAGTTCAAATGCAGTCTCCCATGATACCATCTGGCGAATGTTCTTCGACGGTGCTTCAAGAACTGGACCCAAAGGCAACATCGTCGCTGGAGTTGGAGTGGTACTGATTTCTCCCTTCGGCTTGGTGATCAATCGGGCCTACTCACTCATAGAGCCCTGTTCAAATAATGTGGCCGAATACAATGCCTTGGTTATTGGCCTCCGGCTTGCGAAGGAGCTAGGGTTAGAGTATCTTAAAGCATACGGTGACTCACAGTTAATCGTCAATCAGATTCGGGGGGCGTACGAGGTCCGCCACGAAGACATGATCCCATATCATCGAATAGCATTCGACATCATCTCGTCTCTGGGAGGATTCTTCATAGAACATGTTCCCAGACTCCAGAATATTGAGGCTGATGCCCTAGCTGGTTTGGCCGCTTCCCTAGCTGTGCCAAATTACGCTCGTCATCAGGTCGACATAATAGGCCGTGAACTGGTCTGTCCAAAGGATAATGTTCAATGCATGGAAAGCTACTCCGCCCTTGCGGTCGACGAAGTACCAGACTGGAGACAGCCGTTCATCGACTTCGTAGTATACGACATCCTGCCAGAGAATCCGAAGGAAGCTACTTCTATCAGAAGACGTTCTCTCAGATTTTTCTACGATACGGAGACAAAAATGTTGTATCGCCGATCCTATGATGGTTTACTGCTTCGGTGTCTATCAAATACAGAAGCCAAGGAAGCCGTGCACAAGGCCCATGATGGTGTCTGCGGAGCCCATCAACCTGGCCCAAAACTGCAAGACCGCCTTCGCCGAATGGGCTATTACTGGCCCACAATGGTGGCAGACGCAATAGATTATACACGAAAGTGCAAAGCCTGCCAAATCCACGCCGACTTCATCCACCAGCCATCTGAATTCCTACATCCGACGGTGGCCTCCTGGCTATTCGAAGCATGGGGTATGGATATCGTCGGCCCAATCATCCCGCCTTCGTCCAGAGGACACCGATTCATACTCGCAATCACCGATTACTTCTCCAAATGGGCGGAAGCCATCCCATTGGAAGAGGTGAAAACTTCAAACATGATCAGCTTCCTTAAGCATCATGTCATCTACCGCTTTGGACTACCCCGAAGGATCATTCACGACAATGGGCCACAGTTCGCAAGCCATACGTTTTATCGGTTCTGCGACAAGTACCGAATTCAGAACATTGCTTCGACACCCTACAACCCAGCAGCCAACGGGTTAGCAGAAGCATTCAACAAAACTATAATCAAGCTACTCAAGAAATTCGTGTCCTCTAACAAGCGCGACTGGAACGAGAAGCTCGGCGAATGCTTATGGGCGTATCGCACCACAGTTCGAACAGCCACCGGGAATACACCATTTTCCCTGGTGTACGGGAGTGAGGCAGTTCTCCCACTAGAGACTCAAATTCCCTCACTCCGCATCGCCCTCACACATCAGTTGACGACAGACGAAAACCACCATCATCGACTACAGGAATTGGAGGCCCTAGATGAGAAACGTCTGTTAGCTCAACAGCGAATCGAACTATATCAGGCCAGAATCTCCGAAGCTTTCAACAAGAAGGTCAAGGTCAGAACATTCCAAGTAGGCAATTTCGTTCTAGCGGTTCTAAGGCCGATGGTTATGACGCATAAAACTGCCGGTAAATTCCAACCAAAATGGGAAGGCCCGTTCATCATCGAGGACGTATTCTCCAACGGCGCCTACCGCCTCGCAAAGCAAAATGGAGACTTGCTCATGTTACCCATCAACGACAAGTTTTTGAAGAAGTATTATGTCTGAAACAAAATCCTTAAGACATCTCAGAGTGTAGAGTCATGTACCTTCCTGTACCACTGAACTAACATTCTGGTTCCATGCATAAGAGTCACGTGCCTGCTGGTACCTCTGAACTCATTCCCCACATTTTACAAACATTTGAGTCACGTGCCTGCTGGTACCTCTGAACTCATTCCTCACATTTTCCAGATCAACGAGTCACGTACCCGCTCGTACCGCTGAACTCACTCTCACCACTCTCTAGATTCCCGAGTCATGTACCCTCTCGTACCGCTGAACTCACATCCATAACATCCAAGATTATCGAGTCATGTGCCCGCTGGTACCACTGAACTCACACTTTCACAATATCGAGTCATGTACCCGCTGGTGCCCCTGAACTCACATCCCGGTCACTCTTTCAGATAGTAAGTCATGTATGATCATACATCTGAACTTTCTTCCTATAAGAGATCCTCCCTCATGATCCACTACCCGCACTCCCAGTGCACAAAAAAGGGTAACGGGTCCACAAACATCCAAAACGACCATGTCGATGCTACCTCTGAGTCGTTTCACTTCCGCCAAAAATAAATCACCCCCTACATAAAACTTCCATGTCCTTATTACCTCTGAGTCGTTTTATGTACCCCCTCTTCATTGAGCCCACTCCTACCATGTCCTCATTACCTCTGAATGGGAAGGCTCCATAGAAGAAACCTTCATACTTGCCATGTCCTCATTACCTCTGAGTAAGTATGTCGGTTCCCTTTCAACCTATTATCTGTACCCACAACCGGAGTATGACAAGGATAATAGGTCCATAAATGTCCTATATTGACCACAAATGTCCTTTGTTGACCACAAATATCCTCTATTGACCACAAATGTCCTCTGTTGACCACCAATGTCCTCTGTTGACCACAAATGTCCTCTGATGACAACAAATATCCTCAGTCGACCACAGATGCTGTACTGGATCTCCAGTACACGCCCATCCCTTCCCTATCATGCCTGGGAGCCCAGTTGCTCCTTGGCGTTCTTCCGAATACCAAAAACTTCTATAGCTGTCTTATCACGAAGTTGTTCTAGGTATTCCTCTCCAAAACTTGTTACTTGTACCTAAAACCAAGGTACGCCCAGGGTAATAGGTCCACAAATAATCCCCCAGCAGGTCCAATTCCACAAATACCACAAGTACAAGAAAGAGAAGATGAGTTGAAACATGCTCATTTATTCAAAATTCAAAGTGCTACATCATTTGGGATCTCATCCCTTACAAAATGAAGACAAAAAGAAAAAAAAGACAACAAAAGAAAAACAGAAGACTGATTATTGCTCCGGGGCACATAACGCCATGAGACGGTCCGTCAGCAAGGCAACCGATCGCTCAAGCCTCTGTTTAGCTCGACGCTCCGCTTCTTGGCTCAGCACCGCCGCATCCTCCAGATGAGCATGAACTTGCCAGTTGTCTTCGAATTTCTTGAAAGCCCGCTCTAGGTTAACAGAAGATCGGGAAACCTTCTCGGCCTCCTGAACGATTGACTCCTGTTCCGCATGAGCAGCCTTCAGCTCTGACTCTAAGAAGGCCAACTCCCTCTGAAGGGCGAGAATCCGCTCCTTCGTGTCAGTTATTCCACGAGAAGCAGACTCTTCCCGAGCCCTACAAGCCTGACTTCGACGACCCAGCCTGTCATACGAAGCGGAGAACTTGTCAAGGTCGTCCTGCACAACTGGCCCGACAGTATCTCGAGCAAGCTTGATCCTATCCCGAGCAGCAATGAGGAAGCCCCGCTCCCGTTCAATCGCAGCAGGCAAGCCAGCCTGCCGTATCGCCAGCAATTGGGTCACAAGTTGATCAGCCTCTGCCAACTTAGGCTCCAGGAGTTCAGCCAACCTCACCCCGCGAGGAAGAGCCTTCAAAGTGTTAATCTGACCCCGAGCGCCCCGCAGAGATAGAGAAAAAGGGATCCCCCATTCTACGGCAGCGTCTACGCCCCTCTTTAAGTGGCGATAGAAGCTGTCGACCACATCCTGCGTCACCTCGTCCAGAGCCTCCGAAGAAGCCGGTGTCAATGGGAGTGTAGCTGGCAACGCTGAAGAAGACGTAATAGAATCTGTCGCTCCTGCCACAAGGGAAACAAACTCCGTACGGAAGAACGCATGAACAACGGCCAACTCCTCTTCAGCAGCCCGCATAACTTGAATGCTCGGCAGGGTCAAGAGGTCAATCTCCGAAGCCGTATAAGCAGCAGAGGATGAGGCGGAGACCATCGCCAGCTCCATTCCCATCTGCCCGGAACTGGCGAGAGGCCCCTCGACATGAGACGGTAAAGGAGAGGAAACGCTCCTTTCCCCCAGATTGCGACAGGCCAAGCCTTCCCCAAGAACATCCGCGGTGGGAAGTAAAGGGTCAGGACCTGTAGGGCCAAGACAACCATGAATCGATTTGACCCGGAGGATATGTTGATAGAGCAAATAGGCCCCCTCACTAGTTAATATTTGGCTTATCTTACCAGCGGAAGAGTGTGGAGGCTGAGGTTCGCCTACAGCCACCGCAACCTCTTCACCAGCAGCCTCCGAGTTGAATATGATAGGCTCCTCCGCCCCAGCACCCTCGGGAGGGGATGCGACGAGGTCGGTGTCGCCTTGCAAAAATTTAGCAATCTCGGAGACAGGCCCGAGGGAACCTTCGTCATCCCGGACTGGGGCCTCAGCAACTTGGGGGTCCTCAGCCGCCGCTGAGAGAGCCCCCGCAGAGAGGACCGCGGCACACATGCCACTAATCAAAGCAGCAAGGGCCGGATCAACTCCAGGGGCAGCAGACGGTTCAGGAGAGCCTGGTTCGTCAGACGCCTACAAAAAAAATGATTAGGCCATATCTCCAAGAAAAAAAGAAAACCACAACAAGGAGACAGCCCCAACATAGTCTTACCTCCGGAGCATCGTCAACATCCTCACCCCTCTCGAAAATATACAATCCCCGAGACCTAACGACGGCTCTTTTTACAGAAAAGGTTGTTCAGCCGTCAGAAGACTCACGTCTGACTCATTTGCGTGAGGAACCAGGCACAGCGGGAGGCTGTCCTTCCCTCACTACTTCCTCTTGTGTAGCAAGCGACGGATCCTCCGCCAGTTCGTCTGGTGTGGTAAGCGGTTGATCCGCTACTTCTTCACCCCCACAAGAAAGAGGGTCTTCGCTATCATGATCATCATCCTCCTCAGCCGCCTCGGAAGATTCTGATTCAGGGAGGGGAGTCTGGAGCGCTAGTTGCTTTCTAGCCTTAGCCCCCTTGGGCTTTTCCTCTAAACCGGTACCCACGATGAAACTGGTACTCGAATCAAAATTGACAGGAGGCTTGTTCGCCATAACATGATATAAGGCAGCCACGTACAAAATTTTCCTCGGCACCTTAGCATCAGGGACCGAGAAGCTGGCCCGAGTATGATAAGCGACATAATAATTCCATGCCCTGACACCGTCAAGAATGCTACCTTCAAAGCCCAAGCAAGGGCTGGGACAGTCAAAGAATAACTGGTTATAGCCGAATTGGCAGGAAAACCTACTAGGCAGGTAGGGCTCCAAGTACACATTATCGTGGTTACGATAAACCTGATGCGCGGGGTGGATGTTGCGTAACCAGGTGAGCATCTTCGGAGACAGAAAGTGAGGAGGTCCGGTACCATCAAGGTGTACATCCCTCACTTCCTCATCAGAAAAATAAAGAACAGACACGAAAAAGTCACACCCATCCACCCTCGCCAGCGCCCTCCGACAAGCTGGCATAGTACTGTATTCCCAAGGTTGGTGATGGCATTGGAAAAGGAAAGCGTCTTCGTTTGTAGCATCTTCTGCTATTCCAGATCCCATCAAAGACTTGTAGTGCATCAACAACCACCCCCATCAAATAGTGGAAAGGTAGCTCTATGCGCTCAAAATCCAGCATCTTCTTGCGGGCAATAACCTTGGGCGAGAATGTTCGAAGACCATGGTGTATGCTACACACCATAGCCGGGAGAAGAGCCAGTCTAACTTCAAATACCAGCTTAACGGCAGGGAGAATGAAATGGCGGCTGATACTCTCAATAGAACCTGCCCCTCCGAGACTACGCAGTTCCGTAGCCATATCATCAAAAATCCAGCCAGGAGCGCCTTCTCTGACACTGCCTGGTACCGTAGTAAAAATAGCTGAGAGAGTCAGTTTGACTCTCAAATATGTCGCTATTAGACCGCGACTTCTTGACGCTCAACATTAGGTCTTTTATCTCTCCCCGGGTTTGAGGGGTTCGAGGAACAACCTCGCCAGAAGGGCCAACTTTAAAAAGATAATTGACCCAGGATGTGGTTTGGGGAGCGTTCCCTTCTGAGCTATCCTCTTTTTTTATAGCCATCTGATGACAAGCACTATGATGGCATAGCAACTCCTGGTACACCGTAACAAAACCTGGGAGTCGTCGATTCTGGTCCTCGAACTCCTCATTCGACGGGGTGTACACCTCGAAAGGCTCGTTCCCCTACGAAAGTTTGGAGACAGTATACATCTCATGGAGAGCAAGCTCCAACTCCCCTCCGGGTGCAAAGAACGTCCCTGTTCGCCGGTTATACATCTCCAAGAGCGCCACGAACAATGGTTTATCGATAGAAAGCCTGTGACAGGTGCCCCGAATGGCATGATAGAGTCCCACCTCCCGCAGAAATGTTCTGTAGGTCTGCAGAACCCAAGTGGTCAAGTGGGCCCACGTAAAAGTGGGGTTTATCCAGTTCAGCAATGCCAGTCTGCCAATCGGATAAGATTTTTTGTGAGCGAGCCGATTCAAAAATGTATCAGCTTGAGTGAATGTGAAGTTGGGACCATATACGTTCATGAAAGAACCTGGAGCCAGGACCATCATGTACCGGAGGATGGAATCCTTACCTGCGTACGCTGGCCTAAGGTTCGGGTTATAATGGATGTCGCCCATCAACATCCCTGATTGGGTAGGAGTTAAGTTACACACCATCTTCCTGTCCAACAATACCATATTGAACCACGACAGAGGATAATGATGCTCCATGAGAGGAATATGGATCGCCATCCCATCCAAAGTAAAATCCCAGTTCTCAGAGATCTCTAATACCCGGGGATTCTTTATGATCAAAGCATCTCCGAAGAGGAATGAGGGCTTCAGGTATGATCCATCCAACTTCCCAGAATTCATCATGGCACGGAGATAATGGAGGGTCTGATTCTCGATGGCGTTCAACCTCCCCGAAGGCTCATTAACAGGAAATTGATTCAGCACGTACTTAACTAAGTCATCAAGACGCACGCCTAAGGCAAACTGATTCGAGCCCACCAGAAGTTTTCCCGCAGGATTTACTGGCAGATTTACTGAAGAAAGAAAAAAAATAAGATTAGAAGATAGTCAAAATCAAAAAGCACTTGAAAGATCATTAGAGTCTATGCGGCTCGGGTCGTCATAGCCTCATGCGGCTCTGAACCCGATGAGTCCATACGGTTCTGTTCATCACGGCCTTATGCGGCTCCAAGTCAGACGAGTCCATGCAAATCAAGTTCAGATGAGCTTATGAAGCTTCTGCGGTTTGGGTTCAGAAGGGCCTATACGGTTCAAGGTTCACATGGACTCAACGAACAAACCTAGACGCTGATGCGGCTCAGTTTCAGGTGAGACTATACGGTTCAAAGACCACGCAGACTCATACGGCCCTGAACAGATATACTCATGCGGCTACAAGCAGACGAGCTCATGCGGTTCAAAAGTGAACTACGCTCATGCGGCCCAAACTGAAAATATATATGCGGTTCAGATCGAGTATGACAAGACCATGCGGCCCCCCTGGACGAAGTGCTTATGCGGTCATATCGACGAACCTTGTACATGCGGCTTGTGCATAAATTATACAGCAGAGCCATGGCACTTAGGGTTCTAAAGCAATGCCCTTACCAGCAATCGGCGGATGAACGTCGGGGTGAACGGGGGGAACAGCAGCCGACGGGGGAGCGGCCACGTTCGTCGCCGCAGTCGCCGTAGAAGCAACCGCCTTGCCCTTCGCAGCCTTCGACCCAGCAACCTTCTTGGGAGCCATGGATGTTTGGGAGAGAAAGGAAGTTAGAACAGTGAAAGATCGAAGAGAGAAAGAAGATTTCCTAGAACAAGAGTGTTCCTATTTATAGACAAAGAAGGAACGCCTCGATCCGCGTGCAACATAATGACCGACTCTTCGGCCATCGAGGCAAAAGACGGTTGAATAATAGCCTGACTCTTGGGATCCTGGCCCAAGAAAGCGGCTCTTAATATCCGCAGCAAATCAAGAGCATTAAATGCAGGAGATTCACAGAAGATTTGCACACGTGGCAGGAAGACGTGGCAAGAAGCTCATGCGGCCAAAATAGCCCATGCGGCTCAGAGAGTTATGCGGTTGAGGTAATCATGCGGCTGGTCAAATCCATACGACTAGGACAGAATACATCCATGCGGCTCTGGCATGATCATGCTTCTTATTCAAAGTATTTTAATTTTACAAATTGAAAACTTTGAAGGGGGTCTTGTAGAAGCATAAAAAAGAAGAGAAATATGATCCATGCGGCCAAGGGGCCACATACGGCTCAAGAGCCCCATGCGGCTCAAACACAGAGCGGACTCCATGCGGCCAGCAGAGGGAAGCCACATGTTCTTTTTTAGAACGGTTGTAACCAGCATCATTCAAACGCAATTAATGCCCAGACGGCTGACAATTAATGCTCTGACAGTTGACAGCTGACAGCCCTAAAGAAAAGTAGTCATAATGACTGAAACAAGAGCAACATCTTCCTAGGGAACTGAAGAAAATCTTCACAAACTTCGAGGCTAGTTTATACGGCCAATCTAGACGAGTTCATGCGGCCTGTGCAGAGAAACCTATGCGGTTCGATCATGAAGGTCCCCCATGCGGCTCGGTCATAAAAGAAACCCATGCGGCTCGGCCATGAAGACTCTCATACAGTTCGGCCATGAAGACCCCTATGCGGCTCGGTCATGATGACCTTCAAACGGTTCGAGTATAGAGACTATTCATGCGGCTCGGTCATGAAACCTTTCATGCGGCTCGGTCATGACGACCTTCATGCGGCCCAAATATGAACGCTCCTCATACGGCTCAACAATGATGACAGAACACGTGTCCTAAAGATAATCAAATTTTGGATCAGATCCCAATGATTTGGGACACGTGGCAAGAGAATGAATTAAATTGATTCATTCAGATTTACGGATATTAGCAAATCATCATGATGGGGATTTATTGCAATCAACATTAATGACTGACATGATTTGGCATAATCCTCATTAATGGCCCAGATCCTTCACGCTCAAGATTAATGGTCCAGATTGATCATTTACCAGGCGACCGCCACTTTGGGAATGGGCAATCATTGTAAACCCTAATGATGCTCCCCACTATTATAAATAGCAGGGTGCCATTCCCTTACAAAGGAGACCCACAGAGAGAGATACGCACATACGGAGAGATACTCCCCCAATAATCAGAGAGAAATCCACAGAGATCAATCCAGAAAGAGAGAAGCCAGAAAAGCAATAAGAGGAGAGCAAGAAGAGCATTTCTTCATCAACGCCAACCATCTCGTCACAGGAGCCAAGGCTACGCCCGATCATCCAAGAAGTAAGGCAGAGCTGCCGTCGCTTTCTCGAGCCTCTATCGTCAACCCCAGAATTAAAAATAAATAATTGTACTTAGATTGCTGTACCTAGGTTTTCGTCCCTAGGCTTTCTTTGTACAAATGAGTTTGTAACGTGAAGTAAAAGTCCAATCCTTCCATAAGACTGTTCTGCTCTTTTATATTTCATGGCAAACATATATCATATCGTGCTTCTTTTTCCTTAGTTGTGATTGAGTTTACATTCTGCTATGTCACCCCCATTCGGGGAGTATAAACTGCTTAGCATTATATTGTTAGATGTTGTGACCTAGGACAGCGTTCTATCGCCGACACTGCAGCGTATGATGGACGTACCCACTTCTCGTGCCCTTACTCTAGGGTGCGGGTCGTGACATACCGCAAAGTTCGAAGCCAAAATTGTTGCTCTAAGGGATAGTATCAATCGATTGTGTATCCCTTAGATTTTCTCTTCTAATAGGCTCAATTAGCCGTCAAGACTCCTGTATCTTTTTCTTTTCTCTGTTTTTTGATAGACGTTTTTAATAAAGAATCTTTTGGCTTTCAAAATTCATGAATAAAGTTTATGAAATATCAGAACTAGAGGTAATGTGGACGTAGTAAGGATATTTCTGGTGGGTATTCCGCTGGAGAATTTGATGTGGACTTATTATCTGTTTTATATTCAAGGTTCTTGAATATAGATAATAAATTTAAAGAAGCTGCTAATAGAGGTAATATGGACGTGGAAGGATATATAACATTAGGTAGGAGTGGATAATTCAGAAGTAATATGGACATGATTATCCTTGATGAATGCTTTGCTCAGAGGTTATATGGATGTAGCAAAATATTTCTTAATCATCCTGCTGGGGAAATAATTATCAAAAAATAGTTCAGAGGTAATATGGACGTGACTTGTTTTCGTCAGACCGAGTTTGGGCAGAGTCCAAAACGAAAATAATTCCACTAGGGAATCTTTTTAAGGACCTATTATCCATGGCGTATTCAAGACTCTTGAAATACAGATAATAGTTAAATGATTTTTTTTGAATCACATAAACATTGCACTGTACATTTATATAACTAAAACAGGGTATATATGAACGTTGTTCATGAAGGTTACACATAATATTTTTCAGGAACTTGTCATTGATCAGCATCATGAGCAAGTCACCATCAGGTTTAGTTAGTCGATACGCACCATTAGAATATATTGTTTCTGTAACGAAAGGACCTTTCCATTTAGGCTGGAATTTTTTTTGTCTTGTGCGTCATGACCATTGGTCTTCTCACTGCTAAGACCAGATCACCAACTTAGAAGATTCTTTCCTTCATCTTTTTATTAAAGGCTCTGGAAAGACGTGCTTGGTATAGCTCAATACGCTGCTGAGCTAATAAGCATTTTTTGTCTAGCGCTTCGAGCTCTTGTAGTTGCAGACAGTAACTTTCTTCGACAGTCAACTCACTGGCTAAGTCTACTCGAAGAGAGGAAATCTAGATTTCTAGGGGAAGAAATGCCTCACTCCCATAAACCAGAGAAAATGGCATACTACTTGTTGGAGTCCGGACCGATGTACGATAGGCCCAGAGACATTCGTCGAGCTTCTTATTCCAATCGCGCTTGTTTGAAGACACGAACTTCTTGAGAAGATTAATGATGGTCATATTGAAGGCTTCTGCTAACCCATTAGCCGCTGGATTGTAGGCAGTAGTGGCTATATTCTGGATTTGATTCTTATCGTAGAACCGATAGAATATATGGCTCGCAAATTATGGACGATTATCATGGATGATCCTGCGAGGTAGGTCGAAGCGATAGATAATATGATATTTGATGAAACTGATCATGTTTGACGTCTTCACTTCGGTGAGCGGTATAGCTTCTGCCCATTTGGAGAAGTAATCGTTTATAGCTAGGATGAACCGATGTCCTCTAGAAGATGGCGGGCTTATTGGGCCTATGATGTCCATACTGTCACCCTCAGATTTTGTTATACATATTTTGGTATACGTGTACGTACCTCGAACCCGTATTTTGACTTGTCCTGGCTGGCTAGTCTTGGGTTTCTTACATTGGCATGGGTTAGTTGGCATTTCATGGCTCGTGTGGTTTATTCTGGCTTGGGCATGCATCGGGTTCGGTTGGGTTCGGTTTGGTTTGGTTTGGTTTGGTTTGGGCTAGTATGTAAACCCCTACCTACCACCATCCCCGATTTATTAACCCAATAACCCATCTCTCTCCTCATTCATTTCTCATTACTACTCTCTTCTTCTTCATTTCTCCACTGACCACTGCAGTAGGCAAGTGCAACTTGCTTCATGGAGGAACTCAATTTTGTTGTTCCATTATCTTCCTCACGAGATTCTAAGACACTTTAGTACTTAGCATTTTTAATTTTCATGGTTTATTTCGTGTAGATCTATGTTTTAGTATTTTGATCTTCATGGTTTTGATCTTCTTAACTTGGTTGTTTTCGAAAATGGAGAGTTCTATGTGGTAGAAATTCCGATTTTAAGCAAGTTTGGCTTTTGAATGGTTAGATTTCATCTAGTCTTGGCCGAGATGGGGTTCCTTGAGTTCTTGAGTCCCATGGCTGCTTGTCTCGGCCTTGGGGGAGAAGACGATCCCTTTACACATACGTTCATACGTTCTCGCGTAGTGACCTTCCGTTACGCCTATGTTTTACGTGCCAACATTGCTTTTTCCTCCTTTATGAACACGTTTTCACGTGCCAGTGTAGTGATTCCCTTTTTACGCATACGCATTGCGTGCCCGTGTAACCCGTTCTACGCCGAGCTCATTCGAGCTCTACGCAGGGGCTACTCCCGCTCGCGTAGAGTCTTGCGTGAGTAGAGTCCCGCTCAGGGCGCTCGCGTGCGTAGAATGCTTGCTCGCGTAGAGTGCTTGCTCGCGTAGAGTGCTTGCTCGCATAGAGGGGACCTTCCTGGGTCTTGCTCGCGTAAAGCTATTTTTACGCTCGGGGCCCCTATCCTAGCATAGTTTCTCTCGCATAAAGGCTTTGAGCCCCTATGCGTACCCGTGTGCCTTTTGTGATTGTACCCTCTTGTCAGAGACTTGATAACCTTGAATTGTTTGACATGATTGGACAGATAATTGTATATGGCATGGTATGACAAGTAACTGACATGACATGACATGACATGGCAAGACATGACTAGCAAGCATGATGGAAACTATTGATTGCTGTTGCGACAGCTAGCATGACATGACAAGAATGAATGGCCTGGACACTGTAGATGATTGCGTTTGTACAAATGAACCAGTATTGTCTTGCATCATGTCCAGGGCAGGGACCCCTGAGTACCACGGTCAGGGGTACCTACTGAAATTGATTAAGGCTAATAACTAGAATAATCTAGTAGTCATGAAGAGATTTTCTAGCTACAGGCAATCCCGTTATCTGGGTGCCCTACCTGGGATCTGTAGCCTACCGTCGAGTAGGGCACATTTTCAGCACACTGTCATGTGTTGCACCCTTCAAGCTACTTAAGGGTACATGCATTTCCTGGACGATGTACCCACATGAACTCAACCCCTAATTTGCGTCTGAATAGCCTGGATAGTCTGCAGGGCTTGTGGCTGTGGAACAATCTTATTGTATCTTGCTAGTAACTAGGCCTGTGATAACCCTAGTTAGTAAAAGTATCAAGCTGTACTCATTGCTTGGCCGTGATTGATTGGATGGAGTCTAATCCAGTCTAGTCTTGTCCTGATCCTGTACAAGATGGTTACATGACCTGATTGCTTATGCTTTTACTTTATCGATAAATGGTGGGAAACCCAGTTCTGTTCAGACGAAGGGTTACAACCCCGGTCCTTGTTTGGTATAAGGGTTGTAACTTGGTTATCTGAATAGTCCCATGGTTATCTTATCGTATATCATCCTAATTTTCCATATTTCCTGTCTTTTATTATATAATTATGTTTTGTGCTAATTGTTGGTTTTAGTTCTTAAGTGAACCCTCCTTGTGGCACTTGCTCTTTCTGGGATCTGTCCCAGCTGGTTTTGTATGGCGAGATACCAGAACAGCTCCTGAGGATCTCCCTACCTTCCAGCCAGATGGTGACCACCAGGCATAACCCTGACAATGAGTGAGTTTTATTTTGGCTCCCCTACTTCATTGTAAAATTATTCTTTTGAGGCATTTAACCGACGAGCATGTGTTAGCTCGATTTTATTTTACTTACTGTCTGTCTACGGACTGTAACATGATTGACAAATCCTAGAGTTGATCATGTATGACTGAAATTCTTGCTAGTCCTCACATTTTGTATTACTAGCTTCATGATCATCTGAATATGCAATGTTTGGGACGCCTTACCTTGTATGTCTGATAATCTAATATATTGTAACATTTACTTACTTGCTTGAGATTGAGATAATAGGCTTGTTCATGACCATAAGAGACTGATGACTTGTAGTTAAAACCCTCATGTATCTAGACAGCCGTGACCGTATAGCGAGGTAGATTATACTTCAATATATATAGCTGGCTGTGTCTGCCCCCGCTTTCCAGTATTCTAGTTCTGGGGCATGACACAGTTTAAGTGGTAGCCCATACAGGTCATGTGAATCAAGATATGTGAGGGTTTACCGAATAGATGTCTCAATCAGCACTCGCCTTTGATCTCTGCTCGTATCCTCCAATCCCTAAAATCTTGACCTGATCACATGCTTATATCCTTAATCTGTCATGGTCCTTCCTTATTGTTCCCTGTGTCGTCTTCTTCAGTAGCATTGTTCCTGGTCCTGCCAATCAGACGAAAGGAGCTCAACGAGTACCTCCGCAACAACAGGATCAAGCTCAGCACTCAGGAGCCACTTTCCGAATCATGCTTTCCGGAGATCCAGAACCCCTAGTACAGCCAGCCCAGCCTGCAAGGCAGGATGATGGAGTCTTGGTGGGACTCATCAGGGAGTTGCTTGCATCACAGGATCGTCGAGGTGATATATTACACCAGATAGTACAAGATACTCTGAGCAGAGGTGGTCATCAAGGTAACAGTGCGGCCAACAGCTTCAAGCGCTTGAACCCTCCATTTTTCGATTGTAGCAAAGATGCTATTATCGCAAATGCTTGGCTGCAGGATACTGAGGTTATTCTAGAAGCAGCTAGGTCCCCAGAAGATGAGAAGGTGGCCTTGATGCGCCTGCAGTTATTGGATCTAGCCCGCAGCTGGTCGACGGCACATGCCGTTGGATTAAGGGCACCTATTGCATGGAAAGTATTCCGAGAGAGATTTTAGACCAAGTACTTTGACGCTGTAGCTCGATATGATCTACAGACGAGGTTCACTAATTTGAAGCAGATGGACAGGATGGTCGATGGATATGCGACCGAGTTCTCCAGGCTTAGTCGGTTTGCTTCCATCTTGGTGGCGATCGAGTTCGACAGAGCTCAGTGGTTCCAGCAAAGACTGCACCTAGAGATTTTACTGGCGGTGGAGCAGTTTGAGCATCAGACTCTCGATGCAGTATTGAGAGCAGCTAGACGACATGTGTATACCTTCCAGAGGATTGTGGACCGGACCGAAAGTCGGAAGCGGTCTTACGGCCAGATGAACCAGTCTTCAGCACCAGCCCCGACAGCTAGGGCTTTGACCATTGGAGCTAGCTCCGAGGCGGGCGGCTTCTATTGTGTCGATTCAGCATTCGACCCCGACATATCCCCAGCAGCAGCAGAAGCAGACTTCTGCAATGGGTTGCACTCATTGTGGGAAGCCAGGGCACGTGGTGTCAGAATATCGTAGAGCACAGGGTTTGTGCTTGGCTTATGGGGTACCGAACCACAGGGTTGGGAACTGCCTGAATAGGGGGAGTTCCTCTTCATCAACCTTTTCTAGTCCCTCAGTTAGGGGGCCAGCCCCAGCACCAGTTCATCGACAGCAGCAGTACCCGTTTCCGAGGCCCTTGCCGCCTCAGACCCAAGTGTTTCAACGGCAGAACCCCCAGCAGTATGCACAAGTCCAAGCTTAGACCCAGAACCGCTGGAGAGGTTTCCAGCAAAGGGACCAGTACCCAGAGAACACGGTCAAGTGATGGCTTTGACCGTAGAGGAGGAGTTAGCATCAGGTGAGGTAGTGGAAAGTACTATTCTCGTCAACTCCTTCCCAGCATTAGCATTGTTTGATTTTGGTGCATCATATTCATTTATGTCTGTACGATTCGCGACACGAATAGGGCTAGAGCCCGAGTCATTATCAGTAAGGCTCAATATACTTACTGGTAACGGACTTGTGGGAGTAGATAGAGTATTTTCCTCGTATCGGATCATAGTTAGCGGTAGAGAGTTTCCCGTTAGGTTGATAGAATTTTCGATGGCCTATTATGATGTAGTCTTAGGGATGGATTGGTTGAGGGACCAGTATGCTAGAATAGATTGCCATATCGGCAAGATTATTTTTAGTATTCTGGTGAGCCAGAGTTTTTATTTTTTCGAGGCAGAATAGAGCCTTCTTCTCCAGTATTTCGGATGGCAGTAGCAGCGGCAGTTCAGTTTTCCAGAATTATAGAAGAATTTCTCAATATTTTCCCCGAGGAGCTTCTAGGTATGCCACCAGAGAGAGAGATCGAGTTCACCATAGACTTGATCCCCGAAACAGCACCAGTATCAGAGAGAGTCTACCGGATGGCGCCGTCAGAATTAGAGATCTTGTATAAGATGATTGAAGAACTCAGGACCAAGGGATTCATCCGTGCTAGTGGATCGCCTTGGGGAGCCCTAATGCTTCTTGTTAAAAAGAAGGATGGTACAACTAGATTATGTGTTGACTATCGTACCTTGAACTCAGTGACAATCACGAACAGATACCCTCTCCCGAGGATAGATGACTTATTTGATCAACTCAAAGTGGCATCCGTATTTTTAAAGATTGACTTGCTGTCAGGATACCATCAGATCAGAGTTAGAGAGCAGGACATCCCGAAGACGGTATTTAGATCCAGGCATGGGCATTGGAAGTTCCTTGTTATGCCCTTTGGAGCAACCAATGCACCGGTTGTATTCATGGACTCATGAATCGTATCTTCATGCCTTATTTGGATCAGTTCGTGATTGTGTTTATAGACGACATCCTGGTCTACAGTAAGAATAAAGCGGAGCATGAGCAACATCTTCGTGTAGTTCTTCAGATTCTCTGAAAGCACTAGTTGTATGCAAAGTTCAGTAAATGCGAGTTCTGGCTCGATCGCATTTCATACTTGGATCATATCATCATTAGAGGTAGAGTGGAAGTGGATCCCCAGAAGATCGTGGCTATTGAGACGTGGCCGGTACCCAATACAGTTGTAGAAGTTCGTAGTTTTCTTGGCTTAGCCGGCTACTAACGGTAATTTGTTTCAGACTTTGCTCGAATTTCAGCACCATTGACGCAGTTGACCCGTAAGGATGTGCAGTTTGCTTGGACAGCAGAATATCAGGATTCTTTTGAGATGTTGAAGCGAGGATTGATGACGACACCCATTCCCACGCTTCCAGATGGGACCGGAGGATTTTCAGTGTATTGTGATGCTTCAGGCAGAGGTTTAGGATGTATTTTGATGCATCTTGGAAAGGTAATAGCTTATGTATCATGTCAACTTCGTGATCATGAGAGGAATTACCCGACCCACGACTTGGAGCTGGCTGTAGTAGTGTTTGCACTTAAGTTGTGGAGGCATTACTTGTATGGAGATATGGTGGAGATTTTCACCGACCACAAGAGCCTGAAGTATGTATTTATCCAGAAGAATCTTAACATGCGTCAGAGGAGATGGCTAGAGCTACTTATGGATTATGACATCAACCTGCAGTATCATCCTAGGAAGGCCAACGTTGTTGCAGATGCATTGAGCAGAAGAGCCAGAGTTTATTTTTTGACAGTACAACCAGAGTTGTTAGCAGATCTTCAGAAGATGGGTATAGAAGTTGTCCTTCCTACCAGTGTGGCATTGATGGCCAGTATGCAAGTTCAGTCCAGTATAGTTAAGAGGATCAAGTTAGCTCAGTCAATGGATTCTAAGCTTTAGCAGCTTAGGGCAAAATGTGTAGCAGGGCGAAGACCAGATTTATGTGTCCATGAGGACAGTACACTTCGGCATGGGAGGCGTCTTTGTGTACCTAGTGGTGCTATCAGACAGAAGATCATTGCAGAAGCTCACAGTTCTCAGTATTCGATTCATCCGGGCGATACGAAGATGTATCATGATATCCGGCAGCATTTTTGGTAGAATGGCATGAAGAGGGAGATAACTCGGTTTGTCTCTCGATATTTAGTTTGCCAACAAGTTAAAGCTGAACATCAGAGATCGACTGGACTTCTTCAACCTTTACCTAACTCGGAATGGAAATGGGAGCACATTACCATAGATTTTGTAACGGGATTACCTAGATCTCCAACTGAAAGAGATGCTATCTGGGTTATAGTCAACAGACTCACCAAGGTAGCTCATTTTTTTTCTTTCAGGATTGGTCAGTCGACGGACCAGTTTGCAAAGATGTACCTCAGGTAGATAGTCAGGTTATATGGAGTACCAGTCAGTATTGTGTCCGACAGAGATTCAAGATTCACGTCGCACTTTTGGCAGAGTCTTCAAAAAATTATGGAGGCTCGTCTCAAGTTCAGTTCAGCTTATCATCCACAGACAGATGGTCAGTCAGAGCGCACGATCCAGACTCTTGAAGATATGTTGCGATCCTGTACACTCGACTTCAGTGGTTCGTAGAAAAAATCACTTACATCTAGTAGAGTTCTCCTACAATAACAGTTTCTAGGCCAGTATCCAGATGGCACCCTTTGAGGCCTTGTACGACTGGAAGTGCAGATCTCCTTTAGCTTGGGATGATATCGGTGAGAGACAAATACTTGGTCCCGAGATGGTGACGCGGACTATCGAGGTGGACAGGCAAGTCAGAGATCATCTTCGAGTTGCACAAGATCGGCAGCATCATTGGGCCGATTCTCATCGACGTCCCCTTGAATTTTCTGTCAGCGACCATGTATTCCTTAGGATCTCGCCTACCTTTGGTGTCATTCGTTTCGACGTATGGGGCAAGCTCAGTCCTAGGTACATAGGGCCATTCGATATTCTGGAGCGAGTAGGTGATGTGTCCTATCGTCTCGCTCTTCCGTCGTCGTTACGTGAGGTGCATGATGTCTTCTATATATCCCAATTACGACGGTATATCCCGGATCCGAGTCATGTCCTTGATCATTAGAAATTGGTTGTTGGTACCAACCTTTCGTATGAGGAGAGATCCATATCCATATTGGACCGAAGAGAGAAGATACTCAAGAACAAGACTATCAAGTTAGTCCGTGTTGCTTGGGGTCATCACCCTTTGGGTGAGTCAATGTAGGAGCGTAAAGATGACATCCGATCGCGATATCCAGACCTATTTGACTCGTGAGGTATAATGTCTTCCTTATGCCTCATGCCTTCGTTTCCTTACTTGCATGATTGATTGTTTGATTGATTGCTTAGTTATATCTTACCTGTGATTAGTATAGCTTGCTCGACATCTCTAGCCTCTTGATTAAATTCTGAGGACAGAATTCTTTTAAGGTGGATAGAGTTGTCAAGCTCAGATTTTGTTATACGTATTTTGGTATACGTGTACGTACCTATGACCTGTATTTTGACTTGTCCTGGCTGGCTAGTCTTGGGTTTCTTGCATTAGCATGGATTAGTTGGCATTTCATGGCTCGTGTGGTTTATTCTGGCTTGGGCATGCATCGGGTTGGGTTGGGTTTGGTTTGGTTTGGTTTTGTTTGGGTTAATATGCAAACCCCTACCTACCACCATCCCTATTTATTAACCCAACAACCCTTCTCTCTCCTCATTCATTTTATATTACTACTCTCTTCTTCTTCATTTCTCCACCGACCACTGCAGTAGGCAAGTACAACTTGTTTCATGGAGGAACTCAAATTTGTTGTTCTATTATCTTCCTCACGAGATTATAAGATACTTTAGTACTTAGCATTTTTAATTTCCATGGTTCATTTCGTGTAGATCTATGTTTTAGTATTTTTGATCTTCATGGTTTTGATCTTCTTAACTTGGTTGTTTTCGAAAATGGAGAGTTCCATGTGGTGGGAATTCTGATTTTAAGCAAGTTTGGCTTTTGAATGGTTGGATTTCATCTAGTCTTGGCCGAGATGGGGTTTCTTGAGTTCTTGAGTCCCATGGCTGCTTGTCTCGGCCTTGGGGAAGAAGACGAGCCCTTTACGCACATGTTCATACATGCTCACGTAGTGACCTTCCTTTACGCCCATGTTTTCCAGTATTCTGCTTTTTCCTCCTTTACGCACACGTTTTCACGTGCCGGCGTAGTGATTTCCTTTTTACGCATACGTATTGCGTGCCCGCGTAACCCGTTCTACGCCGAGCTCATTCGAGCTCTACGTAGGAGCTACTCCCGCTCGCGTAGAGTCTCACGTGCGTAGAGTCCCGCTCAGGGCGCTCGCGTGCGTAGTATGCTTGCTCGCGTAGAGTGCTTGCTCGCGTAGAGGGGACCTTCCTGGGTCTTGCTCGCGTAAAGCTATTCTTACGCTTGGGGCCCCTAGCCTAGCGTAGTTTCTCTCGCATAGAGGCTTTGAGCCCCTATGCGTACCCGTATGCCTTTTGTGCTTGCACCCTCTTGTTATAGACTTGATAACCTTGAATTGATTGACACGACTGGACATATAATTGTATATGGCATGGTATGACAAGTAACTGACATGACATGACATGACATGTTAAGACATGACTAGCAAGCATGATGGGAACAATTGAATGCTGTTGCGACAGCTAGCATGACATGGAAAGAATGAATGGCCTGGACACCGTGGACGATTGCGTTTGTACAAATAAACCAGTATTGTCTCGCATCATGTCTAGGGCAGGGACCCCTGAGTACCACGGTAAGGGGTACCTGCTGAAATTGACTACGGTTAATAACTAGAATAATCCAGTAGTCATGAATAGATTTTCCAGCTACAAGCAATCCCGTTATCTGGACGCCCTACCTAGGATCTGTAGCCTGCCGTCGAGTAGGGCACATTTCCAGCACAGTCATGTGTTGCACCCTTCAAGATACTTAAGGTTATATGTATTTCCTGGACGATGTACCCACATAAACTTAACCCCTAATTTGCATCCGGATAGCCTGGATGGTCTGCAGGGCTTGTGGCTGTGGAACAATCTCATTGCATCTTTCTAGTAACTAGGCCTGTGATAACCCTAGTTCGTTAAAGTATCAATCCGTACTCATTGCTTGGCCATGATTGATTGGATGGAGTCTAACCCAGTCTAGTCTTGTCCTGATCCTGTACAAGATGGGTACATGACCTGATTGCTTATGCTTTTACTTTATCGATAAATGGTGGAAAACCAAGTTCCGTTCAGACGAAGGGTTACAACCCCGATCCTTGTTTGGTTTAAGGGTTGTAACTTGGTTATCAGAATAGTCCCATGGTTATCTTATCGTATATCATTCTAATTTTCTATATTTCCAGTCTTTTATTATATAATTATATTTTGTGCTAATTGCTGGTTTTAGTTCTTAAGTGAAGCCTCCTTGTGGCACTTGCTCTTTCTGGGATCTGACCCAGCTGGTTTTATATGGCCAGATACTGGAGCAGCTCTAGAGGATTTCCCTACCTTCCAGCCAGATGGTGACCACCAGGCATAACCCTGACAACGAGTAGATTTTATTTTGGCCCTCCCACTCCATTGTAAAATTATTCTTTTGAGGCGTTTAGCCGACGAGCACGTGTTAGCTCAATTTTATTTTACTTACTGTCCGCTTATGGGCTGTAACATGATTAACAAATCCTAGGGTTGATCATGTATGACTGAAATTCTTGCTAGTCCTCACATTTTGTATGACTAGCTTCATGATCATCTGAATATGTAATGTTTGGGACGCCTTACCTTGTATGTATGATGATCTAATATCTTGTAACATTTACTTACTTGCTTGAGATTGAGATAATAGGCTTGTTCATGACCATAAGAGACTGATGGCTTGTAGTTAAACCCTCATGTATCTAGACAGCCATGACCGTATAGTGAGGTAGATTATACTTCAATATACGTAGCTGGCTATGTCCGCCCCCCGCTCTCCAGTATTCTGGTTCTGGGGCGTGACACATACCCTAGGCTTAAAAGGCCAAGATGCTGCCGTCGGGTGTAGAAACTTCGAAGGTTGATGAATGAAGTTGGCGTAGAACTGACAAGCCCTATACTTCTTTGCATATTCAACATCATCTGCTATCATCGTGGGCCAATAATAACCCATTCGTCTGAGGCAATCTTGTAATTTGGGGCCTGGTTGATGTGCACCATAAACTCTGTCGTGAGCCTTGCGGAATCCATGTTTGGCTTCTGTGTATGATACACATTGTAACAGTAGCCCGTCGTAAGAGCGTTAGTACAAGATTTTGGTAGCTGTATTATAGTAAAATCTGTCGCCTTTGGACAGACACTTCTTCCTTTGGGTCCTCAGGAAGGATTCCGTAGATGGCATAGTGTATGAAAGGAATCTCCAGTCTTTAATGTTGACGTTTGTTTCTGTTGCGTAACTATGATGAATATGCAAAGTATCTTTCACACAGAATAGTTCTCGACCAGATACTATGATCGAACGCTGAGTATTGGTAGGGATGGTCAAGGAAGCAGCAAGATCGGCTAAAGCATCTGCTTCTATATTATGTAGCCGAGGCACGTGCTCGATGAAAAATCCAGCGAAAGTAGAGGCCAATTCGATTGTCACTTTGTGATATGGGATGTGGTCTTCATGACAAACTTTATAATCCTCTCGGACCTGACTAACTATTAGCTTAGAATCGCCGTAAGCTTCTAGATAGTCAACTTCCAGTTGTTTTGTCAGTTGAAGGCCGATCAGTAGGGCATTATATTCGGCCACATTATTTTTACAGGGTTCCACGAGAGAACATGCATGGTGTATAACTAGATGGTCGAGTGACACAAGCACGATGCCTACTCCGGCTACGATATTTCCTTTAGGTCTTGTTTTTGATGCACCGTCAAAGAACATTCGCCAAATAGGAATTTCCTCAATTGCGGTGTTAGACTCCACTACTTCATCCGGGATTTCATCGTACAGTTTGGAAGATTCTGACACCGGATGAGCTGCTAGGAAATCAGCTAACGCTTGGCCTTTTGCTGCCTTCTGAGGGACGAATAAATTATCGTATGGAGTCAACAGCATTGCCCATGTAGCTAAACGGAAATTAAGAGAACACGGTTTAGTCATGAGTATTCTGAGCGGATTGACTTTAGATATGATGTGGATAGTCTGTCCAGACACATAGTGGCGTGTCTTCTGGATATCAAATACCAGTACGAGACATTCCTTTTCTGTAGGTGTGTATCTGTGCTCGGTAGCCACCATCGTACGTCTGAGGTAGTAGATTTCCTGTTCATGGCCGCCTTCATTCTTCTGAGCTAATAGGGCACCAAGGGAATGGTCCATAGCGCGGACATATAGTAAGAAGGGCTTCCCCATTATTGCAGCCACCAATACTGGGGGCTTATGAGATACTTCTTGATGTCATCAAATACGTGTTGACATTGTTCAGTCCAGACGAAAGATACTCCTTTCTTCATGAGCTGAGTAAACGGTTAACACCTACCAAAAAGATTTGAAATGAATCATCTGATGTAGGCTAGCCTTCCTTGAAGTCCGCGTAGCTCTTTGAGATTTCTTGGAGGATGCATATCGAGGATAGCTTTCATTTTTTTTGGGTCAAGATGTATACCCTTTGAAGTGATAACAAAACCAAGGAACTTGCCGCTGGAGACTCCCAGAAAAGACTTGGTTGGATTCATCTTGAGTTGGTGTGCACGCATTAGTTCGAACACCATTCTCAAATCTTGGAGGTGGTTGCCCTTGAGACGACTTTTAACTGCGATATCATCTACGTAGCATTCTATTGTTTTGCGCAAATGATCGCAAAAAATTGTGTTCATAGCTCGCTGGTATGTCGCCCTTGCATTTTTCAATCCGAAGGGCATCACCGTATAGCAGTATACCCACAACGGTGTTCGAAAAGATATGTGTTTCTCATCGTCGGGGAACATCTTGATCTGGTTGTAGCCTGAGAACCCATCCATGAAGGACATCCGCTCGAAGCTGCAAGTATTGTCGATCATTACGTCGGTGATCGATAGAGGGAACTCATCTTTCGGGCATACAGAGTTCAAATCATGGTAATCGATACAGACTCGAACTTTACCATTCTTTTTCATAACTGGCACAATGTTAGCGACCCAGTCAGGGTGTTGTTCTTCGCGAATGAACCCCCTTGAAATAAGCTTCTTGACTTCACTTTCGATGGCCTACGTGACATCTGGTCAAAATCGACGTTGCTGCTGCTTCACTGGCATAGCTTTGGATGAGATATTTAGGCGGTACATAGCAACTTTAGGGTCCAAGCCTGGCATGTCTTCATAGCTCCATGCAAAGACGTTAATGTAATCTTTTATAAGCTGTATAAGAGGTTATCGTTCTTCGCTAGACAGACTTTTGCTGATGAAGATTGGTTTAAGAGATGATTCATCTCCTAAATTATCTTGGACGATTTCGTCTTCAGTAGGTGATTCATGTTGTTCGAAACATAACTCCTACCTAGTATCCATCTTTTGAGCCCATTGTTCAAGCTCGATCGATTGGACATCGTCTGTAATTTGGTCAATTGACACCATGTTGACGGACAAAGTTGCTTTGAATATGGCTCAAATACTGGAGTTTGAATCCCAAAGGCAGGAATCAGAAGAATGAGAACAACGATCTGCTTCGACGTCTGATCTTTCAGGATTTGTAGGAGGAGTAACGTAACCCAAACCAACACCATTTTGTTGATAATAGTTCTCGGGTTTGCCTGGAGGAGCAAAGTGACGTATTGGCAATCATCGTCCTTGACCGTAGTTTAGACCCTGGTCGCTTTTTATATCATATCCTATATTCTGGATGATATTCTTGGCATGCCAACTATATCGGTAAAGTTGTATTTTTTCAGAGTCATAGTCATCTTTAGTGTTGTGATTGGGAGAAGTAGAGTCCAGAATGAACTTTCTTTCACCAATTATTCGACCGAAGATGATCAATTCTTCACCCTTCTTTCTAGCTGGAACGATGAAGTAGTGGATATCTTCTGGCTAGACTTTTTCCCGTAGATGAGGTGTCGTGGCCGGCACGCAGAGATGTGGTCCTATACCGTGCTCTAGGGCATATATCGTATCTATGTACTGGTTTATAGATTGGTAGACATCGAAGTAATTCAAAGATAAACCTTTACTTAGAAATATGCAAGTTCTTCTTCAGGGATAACATCATCCACTGAAGGTACATTATTTTGAGTATTGATATACTCATTGAGGGGATCATTGTCTGGAACAGGAGCCACAAACTTGGCCAAGTTTGCCACATAGGATAACTCTTCAGGATTGGGAGGACGGACTTCAGCAGGTTCTATCCGAGGTGTTTTACGGAGAGTGATGGTCAAGGGTTTGACCTTATCAGGATTCTTCTTTTTTAACCCAGATTGTGAGAGGCTTTGGAGTACTTTTTGGAGTAGTACGTCTTTTGACTCGGATAATCAGGAGACCATCACTGGTGGATGAATTAACTTCAGCTTCATCGTCAGCTTCGTTGCCACCATCTTTGGGAGGCTGAGATTGATATAGTACCGAATCTCCGTAGTAGGCTTCAATGCCCTTAAAAGGATCGACATCGATAAACTCTGTCTTTACAATGCCATCACCGTTGACATACTTGAAGCACTGGTGAAGTGTAGAAGGAACAATCATATTCTCGTGTATCTACGAACGTCCCAACAAGACGTTGTAGGATACATTAACGTCGATTACATAGCAAAAAACCTCTGTTCGGAGATCGCCAATCTGGCACTTGAGACGGATCTTGCCCAGTGGATGGCTTCTTCTAGCATTGAAAGCCATGATATTTGTATTGGTTACAGATAGCTTGTGTAGAGGGATCCCTAGAATTTAGAGTGAACTTCTAGGAATGATGCTGAGGGAGGAACCTGGATCGATATGCATCCGATCCACCTTAATCGCCCCGATATACCTTGTATAGTACAGAGGTCTATAATGACGATTGTTTTTGAGTAGCATGTCCTCCTGTGAAAAGGTGATGTTGGGCACCACTTCCATAGTGTTGTGGCAGTGGGGACAGGAGACGGGATCTTCAATGGGGGCTTTGACTTCAGTAAGATAAGAGTCGGCATGTAGCAATGCCTCGCTTAAGGCCTTCTGCATTTCTTTGGAGTGTCGCAATAGATCGAACAAAGACAACCTGGCAGGTGTATTGGCCAGCTGGGCCAGTATGTTAAAGTTGTAAGGCCGATCCAAGCCTTCGGGAGCTGGCACCTTCAGAGACTTATCAAATCGTGTCTCCTTCTGCTTGGCTTTGTCGGTAGTTGAGGGCTTAGATAGACCGACTTCTAAACTTGTGGGTGGCAGCAGAAGCTTGAGAAGGTACTACTTCTTCTTGTACGGGGTCATAAGTCCGTAGGTAAGCCTTTCCAGATCGTGTCTCGCCAGATAGAACTTCGTAAATTGGAGAAGACACCATATGACATGATTTGTATTTCTTGCCCCTCTTTACTTTGGAAGATACCACCCCCTGCGTCATTTATTGCACAAGGTTCGGATGGACCCACATGATCTCACCACATTCGGTCGTGAGTTGCACGAAGGTTGAGTTGCAAGCTGGCAGCCGGTTGACGACTTTCATTATTGCCTTGGGGATTGGGACTACGCCGTCTGGGACTTCTGTGGATAGAAAGTCACCAAATTGAAGAGAGATCATGTTAGAAGATACAACCTTGTCTTTAGCTTCGAGGTTGATCACTTGGCGGTCGATAAGCTATTGTATCTTCTTCTTTAGGACGATGCAATCCTCGGAAGAGTGGTGTACGTAATGATGATAAAGACAGTACTTGGGATTGTTGAGTTGGTTCGCCTTCGCAGGACGTCGTGGTGGAGGCAATGTCAGTTTATTATCCTTCATCAATGTATGAAAAATGGTAATAATACAATCCTCGTCAAAGGAGGAAGTCTCCTTAGGTTTGTCAGGAGCGCCCTAAGAATTGGAAGCTCCCTTGGAAGTGTCAACCTTCAAGACTTCTTTCCTTTTACCCCCACGGAGAAGGATAGTTTGAGGGTGCTTGCATTTGTCTTCAGATTTGGGTGTATTCAACCCCAGTAATTCCAGATTAGGGACGTTATTTTCAGCAGCATCAGCAGCCCCAATGAAAGCAAGCCATGTATCATACTTATGTATACCCAGACAGAACTTTACTGTAGGAAGGAAGTTATGTCGACAAGTATACATAAGTTCTGAGTCTGGTATACCGAAGGGCATCTTTAATGCTAGTCGTCTGAAGCGTTCGATGAAAGCAATAACAGACTCAGTCCTCCTTTGCTTGGTCTCGATGAGGGTGGACATACTAACATGCATGCCACTCTCATAAAACCTATTGAGGAATAACCTCTCTAAGTCTTTAAAAGAATTAATACAACCGTCAGGCAGACTGCAGAACCATTCAAAAGCTACCCCCTGCAAGGTGCTAATAAACATATTTGACAAGAATGGGTCGCCCCTGGGTAAATGTAGATTCTGCGTGTTGAAGTATGTCATGTGTTGGCGAGGAGAAGTCATCCCGTCAAATGAATTTAGCGTCAGTGGCTTGTAGTTAGGAGGGCAAGTAGCATTCTCCCATTCAGGAGGATAAGGTTGAGATATACCCATCTTCTAAAGCTCATCTTTGTGTGAGATGGTATCGAAACAAGCAACAAGAGAATGAATTGCATCCTTTTGATTGAGCAGATGCTAAGAAATGGCTGTTGTACAGTTCTTAGGCGTCATTGGTGAAGGACCACGGCCAGCATTTGTAAGATTTGGAGGATGCGCAACGGAATGAAACTCCTTATGTGGTGAAGGATGGTTGTTGCTATGAGCCGGACTTACGTGAGCTGAGACATTTGATTGAGGTAGAGGAACAGCCCCAGCTGTTTGGACTGCCATGATACTGGTAAGCATATCAGTGATCTTGGCAAATGCTGTTTCAAGACTCTTTAGCCGTTTGTTGGTCTGATCGCTGGCTTCTTCAGGTCTCTCTCCATCTGCCATGTACGTAGATAACATGCGAGGATGAATAGAGGAGACAGTACAACTGGTGCTGATACTGTCTGTCTTTGAGTTAAAAAGTCCCTCATCTTCAGGTAGGGGAGGTAGATAGTCACCGTCAGACTCGGAGAGATCATCGTCATCTGGAAGGCTACCCCCGGCGTGAAGGTCATCTGCTTCAAACTCTGAGGGAATACTACCCCCAGCTGAAGGATCATCACCTCCAGCTTGGGAGTCCTCGTCATCTATACAGAATCTCGTCCTTGACTGAGTACCGATATAGACTCCTTCAGATGTAACAGCTCGCTGGCTATCTGTTGGTAGACTTCTTCTTCTTCTTCTGTTTGCAGAACTGAGAGAAAAAGTTGGGTTCATGGTCCACATTTTTTGGTTGGGGATCCAGTAAGGAGGAACCCATGAAGCTATGTTGGATGAAACATATAGCGAATTTTCATCATCAGAGCGATGCAGTCGTCGAAACACGGACTGCCTCTGAGGTACTCTCGTTGCTTTGGAGCAGCAACAGTTGATGACAAAACTGGTGCACGGATGTACGCCATAAATTGTCGTATCCTCCCTCGCTTTACGCTTATGATTTATTATGTCGCGTAAATCAGCGGAAGGGAGTTTTGCCTTAAAACCCATGTCACATGCATCGCCGAGCTTTGTATATGGGTTTGTAAGGGAAGTTGGCGCATCCGGACTTAGATCACATGCAGGGGCAACCCCCACACCTAAGTTCTGTGATGACCTTAAAGACAGCCCCGTGCTATATGCGTTGGAGCCTGTCTTTTTGCTGTGGGCGCATAGACCTTGGAGTCTGCCTTTGGGTGCATGCTTCCCAGAAGTCCTGGCAGCATGCTTGAGCTTCCTGAATGTGGGCGCATAGTATGGGTCAGCAGAGCTTGGGCGCATAGACTTAGGCGCATGACCCTGGGCGCATAGTCTGTCGAAGACAGAAGTCTTCTGGCCAGAGTTATGCGCCCACACACCCTTTTGGGCGCATAGCTTTGGGCGCATGCTTCGTGAAGCAGCGCTATTTTCTTCCAGTTTTACCTTCTTCGTTTGTGAGCCTTACTGAATTTGCCCAGAGCGTCGAACACTTTGATTATTGGCATCGTAGTATTTTCCTTTGCCAAGTTTCGAGCGTTGAATACTCTGTTGCTGATTGCACAAGAGAGAAGTCGCTGGGCTAGTAGAGCCCGGAACGGTATGCGCCTTCTTCATTTGTGGAGCTTCTGTGGCAGAGCTATGCGCCCACGTGGAAGACCTATACGCCAACGTGACAGAGGTCTTTGGCTGCATATCTTCTACGACACTGGCAGGATATGCACCATAAGCCTTCGGAAGCCAAGTCTTATGAGACTTGTTCGGCTTTACTGATTTTGAGGAAGTAGCGCCGTCCCTCGAGTGCATCTCTTCAAACGCTGCTGATCGAACTTCATGATCAACATCTTCTGAGTGCTCCCCACTTTATCGGTATCGGATTACCTTACCACCTTCTCGTTAGAGGAAAAGGTAGTCCCCAGCAGAGTCGCCTTTTTTGTGGACACACAAAAGAAGAAGAAGAAACACTATCTTTTCTTATTGGTGCAAGGCACCATAAATCGAGTACGCCTGAGAGATCCTGCGCTGAGGATCTCCGAGTACAAAAAGAATTCTGGGAAATGGGATGATAGAGATCGAGCGGCAGTTGCTCCTTTACTCCGTTGATACTCCGATTATAAAAGTGGGAGAAAACCTAAGAAAATTGCTAACTCTCAGCTCACTGGCAAGAAGGGCAGCAATTTGGCTCTTGAAATGCTCTCCGTTCTGTCTTTTGAAGATGTATAAGACCCCTTTTTATAGTCATTTTTGTGCTGGAATGATGTTATGCGCCCATATGAGAAAATATACTAATTTTCATGTGGGCGCATAGTCCTGCTTTGGGCGCATAGAGTGTAGGCACATGCAGACTGCGTGATCGTGGGGTTGACGTGGCTGCATGCTTCGGTGCACGACTGCTCGTAGAGACTGACGTGGTCGTATGCTTCAGTGCACGATTGATTGTGCGTTTGACCGAGTTGGGGGCTGTCCTGACTTGGACACATAGCCTGAAATAGGGCTATCCGCCCCCTTCTGGAGGAGTCCAGAGTGGACGCATACGGGATGTATGCCATCAACATGGGCGCATAGCTTGCTCTGGTGACTTGGGCACATGTGGGCTGTCCTGGCTTGGGCGCATATGTCTTCCTGTCTTAGGAGCATATTACTTCCTGGCTTGGGCGCATAGTTGTCAAGATTGCTAAAATTTTCATGCTTCTACAATCATTTTTGTCAATGTTCTGTTCTTTCTATGTGCTACTCCGTTAGATTGAGAAGAATACGGACTAGTAGTCTTGTTGATGATTTCATGTTCTTTGCAGAACGATGCAAATTTATGAGACTGATACTCTCTACCTCGATCACTTTGTAGCCTCTGAGTTGTTGTCCAGTTTGCCGTTCAGCCTCAGCTCTGAACTCCTTGAAATTCTCGAATGCTTCATCTTTAGACTTGAGCAAGTAGAAAAATGCATACTTTGAGAAGTCATCGATGAAGGCTATGAAATACTTCATCCCGGCCTTTGTAGAGAATTGCTTGAAGTCACAGATATCGGAGTGCACCAACTCCAGAAGATCTGTGCTTCGATTAACCCGATGAAAGGATTTCCTTGTAATCTTTGTCTGAGCACATACTTCACACTTCTCTACCTTACCCCCATATTTGGAGGTAAGTCCTAGACTGGACATTTTGTTTATCCTTTTATAGTGAACATGTCCTAGCCTATTATGCCACAACTCAAGAGAATAATCAGAACGAGCAGTTGTATTAACTTTATTTGACTAGTTTACAAGCTGAACTTTAAACATTCATTCGGTTTGAAAAGCCTTTCCGAAGTATGTTCCCTTTTTGGACATTACCATCTGGCCAGCATTAATGTCCATCCTCAAGCCTGCGTTGCTAAGCAGGCTCCCAGAGGTCAAGTTCTTAGCAATCACCGGAACATACTTCACACCTTGAAGCGTCAGAGTATTCCTGAAAGTAAGTTTTAGATCCACAGTCCTGATCCCCAGAACTTCAGCTTGGGCCTGGTTCGCCATGATAACTTTCTCGAAAGTTACCTGGTACGTGAGGAACCATTTCTTGCCAGAACAGACATGACAGGTCGTACCAGTATCAATCCACCAGTCAGAGTCAGCCCCCACAGCTATGACCTGAGCGATCATAGCAACAATGTTAGAAACCATGGAAACCTTGCTAGGGTCACCTTGCTTAGCTTGTTTGGGCTTGGATTTGCATTCACTCTTGTAGTAGCCCTTCTTGCCACAGTTGAGCAAGTCACATGGGACTTGGACTTCTGTTACTTGAACGAAGGCCCTTCACTTTCAGATTAGTGGAGTCCTTCTTCTTGTGATGGGAAGCCGTCTACTTCTCCTTGAATTATCTGGTCTGTACCAAGTTGGCTTTAGCCAGTTGTTTGGACAGGGAGTCCATCTTTTATTGAGACCGCATCTCGTCCTCAATATGGATCTCTTGCAGGAGATCATCCATGCTAATGTCCAACTTCTTTCGATGCATTCTTGCATAGAAGTTGCTCCATCCAGCAGGAAGTTTCGAGACTATCCCTCCAACGACAAACTTGTCGACGAGGGGCATCTTCTCGTCATCCAACTTTTGGCACAACTTCAGGAATTCCTTCACTTGAGGCAGCATCTCGTCTTCGAAGAGCCACTTCTGGTACTTCTCGATAATGAAAATTTTGGACCTGATCTCATCATCTTCATATAGCTTTCCCAAAGAATCCCAGATCTCTTTGGCCTTTACCATCTTAGAAGATGACTCTGCCAGAGAGTTTTCTATAGAATTAAGAATCAGTAGTTTACAGATGCTATTTTCTCTCTTCGACTTGCTCTGTTTGACATGTGCAGCAGCAATAGCATCTGTACTACCACCTTCTGGAATCATCGGTTCATCCTCAACCAATACATGGTCGACGTCCACGAGTTGAAGATTGAGGGTGATATTCCTCTTCCAAATTTAGAAATGTTCTCCATCGAATTTCTCTAACTTGTTAAAGTTGGTATCGAGGAGAAAAGCACAAGAGTTTTCCATTTTCTTATCTAGCTTTGAGATTGTTAGTCTCTGGGCATAATTTCAGAAGAAAACTCTGCGAAAAATGTAATTAGAAGGCTCTCGACTGAAAGTCATGCTTCTGATACCTGACAGCAGCGAGGTGGAGGCTAAATATTTTTTGACTACAGCAGAAGACGTTCTTCCTCATAAAGTAGTTGTGTTTGAGACAGAACGTTTAAAGTATAGGAAGAAGAAGAATGAGGAAGAGAAATCTTGCTGGGGTATAAGAACACTGGCGCTCAAAGCTAGATCCGCCCACATGGTCAGCTTCCAGGAACCAGCAAGTTCGTTAGAACTCTGGAATGCTCTGCCAATATGCTCGCAGACTCCTCGGTCGGATGAAAAAAACTACAGGGTGCCGACACAGAAGAACTCTCTAGAAAAAATCGTAAGAAGTTACTTTCTGAGAGATAAGAAAGTCTCTACTTATAGTGTTTCACTGTAACTGCTCAGATCCGAAATGTGTGTAACGCCCCAGTCCCAAAATAGAAGGACTAGAACGTAATCATGCCAGCTGTATACATACGAAGTATATGGACCCCCGTATATTTAAATAAGCTGTAAAATGCAGTAACCAGGGTACTAAATCTCATCCACAAAGATAAATATGATATAAAAGCAACTTTGAATTTGTCATGTATACAATCGTTGGGCGGAGACAAATCCATTACCAACAAGTAAGAAAAATACATGAAAAATACAATAAGTTTAGCGGGCGAAGCGAAGACGATCAAAGCGCAATCATCCTTGGAAAATAGTGTCAATTATGGCCACAACTAGAACACCTGCGAAAGACAAGAACACACACCTGACGAGATAACCAGGTCCTCAGAGGGACGTAACAAGATACATCAACATGCCATATAATACTGAATATAAATATGCCACAATCAAAGAAAGTGACAAGACACAATTAAGGTAATCTAACCAAACTAAAGTGAACATACAGTTAAGAACAAACCTTTCGTCGCATGAGCCCTGGCTGTAATGGGATCTAGTATAGTCCCCACTTGGGCACCAATGACCGAGAGCATGACGTTCAAAAATGACAGTGGCCAACCTGAGAGGCTCATACCCGTATCTCCAGTGGAGCTTTCGGGTTATAGCGGAAGTGCAATCGAAGCCCATACGACAAGGAAATATTCTCTCCACCCAATGTACCTATCATGTCGCATCCACGACCATGTAACACTACTAACCGTCAAGTCTTCTAACATACAGCTATTGACAGTTAGACCTAACGCACGTCCTGCACGCATCAGTGATCAGCCAACACGCAAGTCCGTAGACTATATGCTACTCATAACTCACACATCTCGTGGCACAACAGTGTCAAAGTCTATGCAATGCACTAAGCTAATGGTAGTCCCTTAACTCTAAGTCCATATGCAATCAAAGGGTAAATAACAAGGTACATCTAATATCACTGAGCAGGCAGTAATCAAGAACTAGAAATAAATGAACAGTGATATGTAATAAAATGCAACTAAAAATAAACAGTATAATGGCAAGGTATCTTGCCTGGTGTGTCGCCTGGTATGGTACGGTGTTCTCTGACATGTTTCAATAGTCCAATAGCCACGATCGAGGCGTAGGGGTCCGAAATCGGGAAGGAAGTAGGGATACGATTAGTCATGATCAACTAAGACAATTGAAAGGAATCTACGACATAAATACATGGGCAAAATTTATAATACTTGAGAAATATATGTTTTTTTTAAAACCTTAAGTTTGTAAAAATAGATTTTATTCGTTAGGTGGAAAAGCTATAAAAATATCTATAGATAAATATTCCCAAAATCGTTTTAGTTCAAACAAATTTTAAATGGGTAGAATACTACTATAATATTTTAGGAAAATATTTTAAATTACTATCAATATACTATTTTTGTAAAACTATATTTTAAACATATTAATATAATCTTGGAGATAATTTAATGTATATATACTAATTAATAATAATATTACCATAATTCAAAAATATGTTTTCCTAATTACATACTGCCACTAGTACAATCTATACACTTTTAATTAACAAACAAGAACAAAAATTAATAATATTAAGGATGATAAAAATATCAGTAATAATAATAACAACAATCATATTAATAAAAATAAAGCTTTTACTAATATTCTCTTTAATAGCTACTCATTTAATAATAATAATAAACTTAATAATATTTAATAATTATAAATAATAACAGCTTAACCCTTTTTAGATAATAATAATAATAATAATAATAATAATAATAATAATAAAAATAATAATATGGATAACTTATTAATAAAACTTATTAATCAGGTCATCCATTTCAACACTCCCCCTCCCTCAAAATATCGACAGGAGAGAGAAATAGGAAGAGGGGGCGAAGGGGTCGCTCACCTGAGAGCTCGGCGGCGCAGGGCTGAGGTCGGTGGCGTGCGGAAGGAGGCGGCGGACCGGGATGGCCACCGGAGATGGGTGGAGGTGCGTCGACGCCCGCGGAACCACGACGGAGGCGGTCGGAGGGACCGAGGCGGCGTCGGGGGCTCGTTCCGGTGCTGGAGCGGCGCACGGCGGAGTCGGGGGATCGGTGACCGGCGGTGGCATGGTGGGTTCATGGAGGTGGACCCACCAGATCTGGATGGTGCCGGTTGTGCGCAGGCGGGGGTTGGGGAAAGTGAGTTTTTCCGGCGGGCGAGCGGCGTCGGTCCTCCATCGGCGTGCTCGACGACGGCGGGCGAGCGGCATCGGTCCTCCATCGGCGTGCTCGATGACGGCGGCCGAGGCTCAAAAAGGCGGCGGGAACCAGCGGACAGGGCGCGGTGGTCGGTGGTGACCCCATGCACGGTGGCTCCGGCGGGTGGACGCCGGTTCAGGTACGGCGATGGGGATTTTCGGCATGCTTCGGAGGGCGGAGGTGGCGGGTCGGACGGGCGGCGCGTCCGTCGGAGTGGCAGTCGGCCCGGCGGTGGATGACGCCCGAGACGGCGCTGGAGGTGGCACAGTCGCTCATGGCGGAGGACACCTGTGCGCACGGTGGGAGGCGATGGTGGCCACGACAGTGGCGGAGGTGATTTCTACTTTTCTCTTTTTCTTTTGTCGTAGATTATGGTCGAGGGTTGCAGATTTCTGGCGGTTTGATGCCGGCCTGGCAATGGCGGAAGGGTACTGTCGGGATGGATCGGAACGATGATGGTGATGACGGAGGTACTGGTGGTGTGGAGGCTGGGTTCGGCCGAGGCCGTAGATGGAGTCGGGTAGACGGGTTAGAACGGAGACACAAGGGAGGCAGGGTGATGGCGCGGGAACGACAGGGAGGAGTAGGGGATAGGGTACGTCGTGTCGAGGGTGTTTGACACGACGGGGATGGAGGTCCGGATCTGTCGGGCCCGATTAACAATGTATTTGTATTGGTGGGGATTATAGTGGATGGGAGGCACGGACACGATGCACCATGGGGTAGAAATTATGGTTGAAAATTCTGGAGGAGTACCTGCCTATTTATAGGATGTGGGAATTCCCAGTTGGATAGGGATTGGGATGATTTAAATCCCAATTAGATAATTCCCCTTTTAATTTAAATTGATTCAAATTCAAAGCAATCCAATCTAAATATATTCTATACTTAATTTAAAACATTTTAAATAAAGTCAATGAAATCTTTTCCAATCTAAATTAGCATATTTAACCAAATATTAAGATCAACCAAATCTCAAGTATCATTTCCATATTTAAATAAATATAAAAATAATTAATTTCAAAAATTAAGGATATTACTTAAATATTAAATTATAAAAATAGCTTTTGTAAGTGACAAAATAGATTAATAACCAATTTCAAATTTTGCAATTATCTAGAATATCTCTTATATAAACAAAAATCTCCAAATCAATATTTATTTTTAAATGACGAATAAAATAACTTTTTTATACAAAATAAAAATATTTATAAAATTTATAATAAAAATATTTTTCTAACATATGTACCTCGACACATATTCGCACTCGTCGAGAAATTACGAACGCAATCTCGCACGTTACGTAAATTCAACCATGAGAACTCGTATGCGACGTGCAAATACGAAATACAAAATGAATACAAAATTATATATAAAAAAATCGTAGTAGAAATTTAGGGGTTTTACATCCTACCCAACTTAAAAGAATTTCGTCCTCGAAATTTAGGAAAAATTAGGATAGGTAGGGTGAAGGAGATAGAAGGAGTATAATCGATAAGAATGTGATTCATATTGAACAAAAAGACAATCAATTGTTTAACGAGAATGAAACGACATTTCGATCGCAATATGTCATTCGATCGATTAGAACAAAATTTCGATGGTTTTAGATTACGATCATGCACATGACAATCGATCAATGACTAAGCTCGATCATCCCTAACATTAACCTCAAAAAGGGGCAACCTGACAAGTAGGTAATAAACTCCTTAATTCTTTGATATCATCAATATTCACTTATCATAAATCGTTCTTCCCAAGAATTACTTCCGTTCCACGTCCTCTTAAACAAAACAAATATGGTTATAAATGTACTCTAATTTTCTCTATTTTGTCATAGAATTTCCGATAATCTCAAATTTTGAATTCCATAATCTCCATTTATACTAGCTCACTTATATATATCTTTCCAAGTTATACTTTTCCTCTAAAAAAATTTTAAACCTTCAACCAATTTGGCTCAAGTAGAAATTGAAATTCTCTTTACTGCAAATTTATTGGTCAATGTACGATGCATCTATATGTATCAAAAATCCGTCTTCAATGATAATTCTCGAAAACTAACAGTATGCCTTCATAACTCAATCTTCTATTGTCATAATTGAAATTTTCTATAATGTTCATTAGTCTCTCTCGAAAATTTGAATTCAACAATCTCATCTTTTGATGAAAACTCATATTATCTTCATATTCCTAATCATCTTAGAACTTAATAAAAAATATAAAGGTTTCTTTCTCCAACAATTGGTTACCCTTGAAAAATAATATCATCATAACGTCAACATTTGTCTTTATCAAAAAAAATTGCATCCCTAAATTTTATATATAAATTTGGTTCTTAAACCACCAACACTTTAGAAGATTTTCCACTCGACTATATAGTTACCTTAAAACAAATTTGAAATTCACGAAGTCTATTTATCCTTGAGTGTTTCATCAAAACCTAATATACCATTCCATACTTCATTGATTCGGATTTATTGCACATTTCCATTTATTTCTCACCTATAGCTCATAATCTCGTAATTATCTTAACCAACTACATTATTTATCCATGCTGTGAGGTTCTCCAATCTAGCTTCTACTAACTCAAGATTGTCATGATCAAATTTTATTTCGCATAAGGGAATCATACAAGGAACAAGGTGGCGTAAACAATGGAGAAATCATAGTGAAATATAAGTAAAGCAATTTAATTGGAAGGGAGAAAAGTAAATGTTTCTAATATTGCATGAAGAGTAAAAGGTGGTATGGGTCTAAGTAATTCAAGATAATATAAGAAAAAGGACAAGAGTTAAGCAGTCAAGATAAAAACACAAGGTTAAGCATTTAACGGATTTAGTAGATCGCAATCGGGCCGAAGATTTGAGTCGAGATTAAGTCCAAAAGTATAGCCAAAAGTATATCGGTACCATGGTATAGGTTATAGTTGAGTCTTTATGACCCGAAAGTCGTACCATAAAAATAGAGTACAAGGGGACGTGTTTTAGTGGGACATGATATACCTACACGAAGGTGAGCTCGTCTAGGTCTTGCATGTGTAATTGGTTGGAAGAAAAAGTCTAGTGTTGTGCTTCAAATATCAAAGTCACGATAGGGAACGCTAAAGGATCAAAATAGAAAGTGGGTTTTCATAAGGTACTAATTAATACTCAAAATCAAAGGATGAAGCACGAAATAATGATAATTTAGGAAATCTCGTAGATCAAGCTAAGATAAGTTAGAGGCACAGTTTCTAGAGAGAAAATAGGGTATGGTCAAGGGAACGACTCTAATCATTTCTAAGTTTCAAACAAGTAGATGGTTACAAATAATGATCTAGATTTGAGGGAAGGTCGAAAAAGTCAAAGATATGTTCATCGGTTCGGTCGATGACTAACTATACTGGTGTATATGCAATATCATAATCATAGGTGGTATGGCCATCTAATGTGGAATACTTCTATCTTACTAGGGTGACCTTACTTGCTCCTTGGTCCTCTACCAATATATGATCTAATCTAAACATTTAAGTTCCTCGAAAGTTTCTCAATAAAATTTCCAAGATACTCTGCCAAAATTTTAATTATCTTAGACTGTCAACTTTAATCAAAATTTTAAATCTCTAGTCAATCTCGAAACAACCCTTGTATATCGCATCTTGAATAATAACCTTTTTTTTTTCCAAATCTTAAACTCAACATTTAATAAGTTTATCCGTCGAAATTCATACTACAAAATGGGACGTTTAAATAACTCCCAAATTTTAATTCTATATCCTTCAAATGTGTATATCTAGCTTCCAATAAGTCACAACTACTCTACAAAAGTGATTTTTTTTCCACCAAAATTTAAATATCCATAATCAAGGCTTTAAACTCGAAATCTAAATAACTTTATATATCATAGATCATATGAGCAAATTTTTAATATTTAAATCTTTCCTTCAAAGTCGATTTCATATCTTCCAAAAATATTTCAAACAAAATTTTTACCATTATCTCTTCAAGCTCAAAATTAAATACTTATAATTCGTAAATCGTAGAATCAATTTAAAACCTCAAGCTCCCTAATAAACCGTAAATCATAACCCTCCGCATTTTCTAGTCGTTTACAAAATCACAACTTATAAAAACTCCTTAATAAATTTTGAGGTAAACTTTTACAGTCCAAATTTGAACTTAATCGTAAATCATGTGTCACAATTTAAAGATATTTTCCAAATCGAGTTCATATCTCAATAAATCATAAACTATTTCGCAATTTCCAAAAATCATAAATTATAAATTATTTTCTTGATCTAGCTATTCTCTTGTGTACACCACCATGTAATAGCAAAATAAAATTCCAACTATCATTTGAAAGTGGTAAATGCTACTACCCAACTAGGATTTAACTAATCCTTAAGAATCTTATTTCTAGAAAAATAACTGTCTTTATAACTCAAATAGATTTTCAATGCATATTAATTGTCAATGCAATCTATCCAGCCATGTGTTTAACCTATAGGCATATACCAGTGTAGTCATCTTTACTAAACACGAAACTAAGAAATTACGGTAGAAGGAGTCAAGCAAGATGCAATTCAAGGAGGTCGAATGAGAATTCAAAATTTGAAGTCAAGAAGGGAAGTCAAGTAGATGGATGAGATTATAAACTCTAATCCTATATTGCAGGCCCGTTCGGTACAGTCATGTAACCGAAACGGGAAACTCGACCTGCATGGGCCACCACAAAAACATGTAACGCCCCAGTCCTAAAATAGAAGGACTAGAACGTAATTATGCCAGCTGTATACATACGAAGTATATGGACCATCGTATATTTACATAAGCTGTAAAATGCAGTAACCAAGGTACTAAATCTCATCCACAAAGATAAATATGATATAAAAGCAACTTTGAATTTGTCATGTATACAATCGTGGGGCGGAGACAAATCCACTACCAACAAGTAAGGAAAAATACATGAAAAATACAATGAGTTTGGCGGGCGAAGCGAAGACGATCAAAGCGCAATCATCCTCGAAAAATAGTATCAATCATGGCCACGACTAGAACACCTGCGAAAGACAAGAACACACACCTGGCGAGATAACCAGGTCCTCAGAGGGACGTAACAAGATACATCAACATGCCATATAATGCTGAATATAAATATGCCACAATAAAAAAAGTGACAAGACACAATTAAGGTAATCTAACCAAACTAAAGTGAACATGCAGTTAAGAACAAACCTTTTGTCGCATGAGCCCTGGCTGTAATGGGATCTAGTATAATCCCCACTTGGGCACCAGTGACCGAGAGCATGACGTTCAAAAACGACAGTGGCCAACCTGAGAGGCTCATACCCATATCTCCAGCGGAGCTTCCGGGTTATAGGGGAAGTGCAATCGAAACCCATACGACAAGGAAAAGTTCTCCCCACCCAATGTACCTATCATGTCGCATCCACGACCATGTAACACTACTAACCGTCAAGTCTTCTAACATACAATTATTGACAGTTAGACCTAACGCACGTCCTGCACGCATCAGTGATCAGCCAACACGCAAGTCCGTAGACTATATGCTACTCATAACTCACACATCTCGTGGCACAACAGTGTCAAAGTCTATGCAATGCACTAAGCTAATGGTAGTCCCTTAACTCTAAGTCCATATACAATCAAAGGGTAAATAACAAGGTACAGCTAATATCACTGAGCAGGCAGTAATCAAGAACTAGAAATAAATGAACAGTGATATATAATAAAATACAACTAAAAATAAACAGTATAATGGCAATGTATCTTGCCTGGTGTGTCACCTGGTATGGTGCGGTGTTCTCTGACATGTTTCAATAGTCCAATAGCCACGATCGAGGCGTAGGGGTCCAAAATCGGGAAGGAAGTAGGGATACGATTAGTCATGATCAACTAAGACAATTGAAAGGAATCTACGACATAAATACATTGGCAAAATTTATAATACTTGAGAAATATATGTTTTTTTTAAAACCTTAAGTTTGTAAAAATAGATTTTATTCGTTAGGTGGAAAAGCTATAAAAATATCTATTGATAAATATTCCCAAAATTGTTTTAGTTCAAACAAATTTTAAATGGGTAGAATACTACTATAATATTTTAGGAAAATATTTTAAATTACTATAAATATACTATTTTTGTAAAACTATATTTTAAACATATTAATATAATCTTAGAGATAATTTAATGTATATATACTAATTAATAATAATATTACCATAATTCAAAAATATGTTTTCCTAATTACATACTGCCACTAGTACAATCTATACCCTTTTAATTAACAAACAAAAATAAAAATTAATAATATTAAGGATGATAAAAATATCAGTAATAATAATAACAACAATCATATTAATAAAAATAAAGCTTTTACTAATATTCTCTTTAATAGCTACTCATTTAATAATAATAATAATAAACTTAATAATATTTAATAATAATAAATAATAACAGCTTAACCCTTTTTAGATAAAAATAATAATAATAATAATAATAATAATAATAATAATAATAATAATAATAATAAGGATAACTTATTAATAAAACTTATTAATCAGGTCATCCATTTCAACACTCCCCCTCCTTCAAAATATCGACAAGAGAGAGAAATAGGAAGAGGGGGCGAAGGGGTCGCTCATTTGAGAGCTCGGCGGCGCAGGGCTGAGGTCGGTGGCGTGAGGAAGGAGGCGGCGGACCGGAATGGCCACCGGAGATGGATAGAGGCGCGTCGACGCCCGTGGAACCACGGCGGAGGCGGTCGGAGGGACCGAGGCGGCGTCGGGGGCTCGTTTCGGTGCTGGAGCGGCGCACGGTGGAGTCGGGGGATCGGTGACCGGCGGTGGCACGGTGGGTTCGTGGAGGTGGACCCACCAGATCTGGATGGCGCCGGTGGTGCGTAGGCGGGGGTTGGGGAAAGTGAGTTTTTCCAGCGGGCGAGCGGCGTCGGTCCTCCATCGGCGTGCTCGACGACGGCGGCCGAGGCTCAAAAAGGCGGCTGGAACCAGCGGGCAGGGCGTGATGGTCGGCGGTGAGCCCACGCGCGGTGGCTCCGGCGGGTGGGCGCCGGTTCAGGTACGGCGATGGGGGTTTTCGGCGTGGTTCGGAGGGCGGAGGTGGCGGGTCGGACGGGCGGCGCGTCCGTCGGAGTGGCAGTCGGCCCGGCGGTGGAAGATGCCCGAGACGGCGCTGGAAGTGGCGCAGTCGCTCGTGGCGGAGGACACCTGTGCGCGCGGTGGGAGGCGATGGTGGCCGCGGCAGTGGCGGAGGTGATTTCTACTTTTCTTTTTTTCTTTTGTCGTAGATTATGGTCGAGGGTTGCGGATTTCCGGCGGTTTGATGCCGGCCTGGCTATGGCGGAAGGGTGCTGTCGGGATGGATCGGAACGATGATGGTGATGACGGAGGTACTGGTGGTGTGGAGGCTGGGTTCGGCCGAGGCCGTAGATGGAGTCGGGTAGACGGGTTAGAGCGACGACACAAGGGAGGCAGGGTGATGGTGCGGGAATGACAGGAAGGAGTAGGGGATAGGGTACGTCGTGTCGAGGGTGTTTGACACGACAGGGATGGATGTCCGGATCTGTCGGGCCCGATTAATAATGTATTTGTATTGGTGGGGATTATAATGGATGGAAGGCACGGACACGATGCACCATGGAGTAAAAATTGTGGTTGAAAATTCTGGAGAAGTACCTGCCTATTTATAGGATGTAGGAATTTCCAGTTGGATATGGATTGGGATGATTTAAATCCCAATTAGATAATTCTCCTATTAATTTAAATTGATTCAAATTCAAAGCAATCCAATCTAAATATATTCTCAAGTATCATTTCCATATTTAAATAAATATAAAAATAATTAATTTCAAAAATTAAGGATATTACTTAAATATTAAATTATAAAAATAGCTTTTGTAAATGACAAAATAGATTAATAACCAATTTCAATTTTTGCAATTATCTAGAATATCTCTTATATAAACAAAAATCTCCAAATCAATATTTATTTTTAAATGACGAATAAAATAACTTTTTTATACAAAATAAAAATATTTATAAAATTTATAATAAAAATATGTTTCTAACATATGTACCTCGACACGTATTCGCACTCGTCGAGAAATTACGAACGCAATCTCACACGTTACGTAAATTCAACCATGAGAACTCGTATGCGACGTGCAAATACGAAATACAAAATGAATACAAAATTATATATATATAAAATCGTAGTAGAAATTTAGGGGTTTTACAACGTGCTCGACATTGAATGTCAGATCCGAAATTATCGGATCCGTTATCGCACGTTTCAGAACGGTTTAGAACATGGACATCCACGTTCTGAGCGTTACAGTGCCACAGTGCGCTAATGCACGCGGGCCCGGTGCCTGGCGCCTATGCGCTCTGGCACCCTGGCACCCGTGCGTCCGTGAGCCCTCGCGCCCGTGCGTCCAAGCACCCGAGCACCCAGTGCGCCCAGTGGCGCCCGACCTTGCTCCCAAATAAGCGCCCAAACTGGCGCACAAACGGTCGCACAGAGGCTCGCGCAACAATAGTGCACAATGTGACCATGCTGACGTGCTTAGTGCAAAGTACGCCAACAAAATACCACATTACTCCTCATGATCCCATGAGCCCGAGTCCTAGTCCGAGTCTGAGTTGCTAGGCCCCTTTGGGGCTTAGCCCCAATGGAATTAAATTGAGCTTGGCCAAAAAGCATGAATGCTTTTAATAGTGTGTTATCCTTACCTCCGTGTAAAATCACCCACATGGTCCCCTCCTTAGGGACACCATCCCATGTGCATCTCCCTACTCCTCAAGAGAGGTTATATTGATATACCCATGAGTTTTTCTTTCCAATGTGGGACTAAACTTACATGGCTTGTTGAGAGCAAGCTCTCTACAAGTTCAAGGAAATAAAAAACTCCAACATCTAGCAGTATGGAATCCATATCTTGAAAGTACTCAACCTGACTATCATCTCCTCCACCAATCTAGTTCATAGAGCTCAAAAACATCAACCTTGATTTCAACAGTAGTATAATATCATACAGATGTAGGTATACAAAGTATCACTATACATTCTTAAGCTGACTTTATCGCCCACCATATATATATATATATATATATATATATATATATATATAACAATACAAGGGATGTATCAATACATCCCAAACCTTTGCATTGAAAATTATGAAAGGTGTTTACATTGACTTTGGCTTTACCTGCTATAGCAAGTCATATTAACATGCTTACTTTATTAAAAAACCCTCCTAGATTACCGTAATTTGTTGGACATTGTACATTCAACATTTATATTTTTCACCCTACATTAACGCATGTTTTTTATTTTACAATATGTTGGACATTGTACAGTATGTTTATCTATTCTTCCCATTCGTCAGGTCCATTCGCTTCTCATTCGCTCCTCCTCCACCTCCCTCTTATGTTCACGCCTAGGTGCCTGGATCTGTACTCCCCATTCGTCAGGTTGGCAAACTTGTTCATACCGAGCAAAAAGTGCTCCCCGGCGGCGGCATTGTGCTCGTGGACGAACCAAAGGTTGTCCTTGAATATCTCGAACCGGCGGTCCTTCTCTCTGAGCGCATTGTAGCTCCTCTTGTGCCTCGCCAGCTAGTCCTCGAAGAGGTGGCAGACCGGGCGGTCGGAGTTGTACACAATGATCGATGAAATATTGAAGGAATTCCATTCGTCAGTTGTGGAGGTGGTCGCCACCGAGATGAGGAGAAGGAGCAGGGGAAGAAGAGAGAGAAATTAGAAGGTAGTCATTGGCAAATGGAGAAAGTAAAGGTTCTTTGGAGTGTTTCTTCTGATGTGGTTATTGATTGAGATCAAAGGGTCATCGGTTACTCGAGGAAGCTCCAGTTTGAAAATATAGACAGTAAACAAATTTGAATAAATCTTATCCGTTATTTATAAAGTTGGACAGTACCAGATAAAGGTTAGACTAACCGAAAACATTCTCCTCTTTTCTAATATGTCGTTCTTCCTCTTAAATGGTGAAGAAAACCAAAACAAGGTGATTTGAATAAATTTTAAACGTGTGTTTGAATATAATTAACCTACCATCCAAGAGAAGTTTTCTTACATTACATACTTTGCTTCAACAATAGCAAGGGATGAATAGGCAGGATTACATTATGCTTTAAACTGACATCGAATTTATACTGATAGCCTCGATGTACTGATTATTTACAGAAAGCAGAACACATTCCAATCAAATAAAGTTTTAGTGATCCTAGGAATGCACCCGGAATGAAGGCCAACTGTAAATCCTAAGAATGCACCCAGGACTCATCAAATCTATGAAGTCCATTTGCAAATCAAAGAAATACACCAAAAGATCAAAAACATCTGTGAAGGCCAACTACAAATTAAATGAATGCACACAAATATCATGACCCGTACCCACTGTGAGGGTATGAGAACGTAACAACGCCCAGCCTACGCCGTAGTGTTGGCGATAGAACGCTGTCCTAGGTCAATCATCTAACAATATAAAGGTACATGTACAGTATATACACTCCGAATGGAGGTGACATAGCAATGTACAGTCTTAATCACATCTAAGGCAGAATGATAAGATAGAAAGATAGATAATAAATACTAAAATGAAAGGATCCACATAAATACAACCAGAGAGTCTAAGTGTCTAAGATAACATCTCAGCAAACATCCAGAAATAAAAGTCTCAACTACTGAATATGAAAGAATATATACAATCCAGATCTCAAATGACAGAAATAATAAAACCTAGACTAGGGAGCCTCAGCCTTTATAGCTAGCGGATCCGACTGGAAATTTGGGTCACAAGAGTAATCTACAACTATCCCATAGTAGGTGTCTACGCTGGCCTCATCCTCATCCTCTGTAATATTTTTAACAGGTCCTGTCAGGACAGGAGCGAGCACAAAATATCTCACTCAGTTCATATCAAGTTAGGAAATATAAAGCATGCAATATAGTAAGGTACAGAAAATGCTGAAAGAAGGATGTATATGAAAAATAGCAGAGATTTGATAACGAAAAATATCTATATATGATAAGTAAGAACTGTAAGCAACATGTGATTTAGAGTACAATATGGTTATGTAAACGGTTTAGGACAATGCAATGGTAACTCCATTGTACGTGAGTGTACAATAGACATACAATAGTTATATAATATTGTATAATAGGATTTGATTACATAACCAATTCTACTCCCCCTCTCCAATCAATACACAAAGATCCACTCCAGTTACGTTATCTTATATAATAGTATACAATGTTATACAATAGATGTACAATGTTATATAATAGTTGTACAATGGTCTATCCCTGGGACTCATGTGATAATGAGAGTACAATATGCATAATGAGTATACAAGGATAAGGGTATTCAATAAATACAATATGTAAGTGAAACGCACATCACAATATGTATTTAGTGAATACAAGGGGATAATATCTCAAAAGAAGATCCATATAGTACCAATCCGTGATAACAATCGTGTCAGCATCAAGTACAGTAATCTAGCGCAAGAATGTAAATCCAAACAAGTATGAAATAGTCAGAGAATGTACTCGCCTGATCTCCTGAATGACCGAAAGAAAACTACTGCCTGAGGAGTGGTATCTGCCTCCTATCAGAACAGTACAAGTCACTACATGTTTAAAATGATAATAAGATGCATTATAATGCATTCTATATGAATCTAGGTTAATTTAGGTCAAACCTAAGTCATACTAGGTCATACTGGATCATACCAGGTCACTGGGAGTCAATCCAAGTCAAACTAGGTCAAACGGGATCAAAGGTTAACTTACAGTTGACTTTTGGTCAACTGGTCAACCTTGGTCAACTCTGGTCAACTCTAGGTCAAACTAGTCTAATGTTGACCAACTGTTGACTTTCAGTCAACTCTGGTTTGGTTTCGATCAAATCTAGTCGCTTAAAGGCTAAGTTTGACTCTCGGTTGACTTTTGGTCAAAATGGTCAACTGACGTCAAAACTAGTCTAGGATCACTACATTTGATCATTACCAACCAAGGGAACCAAGTTCTAACCATATCTTAGACTCCAAACTCAAATACCTCAGGTCTAGGTAAATCCTACATTACCCTTACCAAGGTAAATCCCGATACCTTGCACATACCACTTTAACCTAGGAATACTAGCCTAGGTTTCCTAGGATAGCTAGATACTATCCTATACTAACATTACCTACCAAGAAATCCTAGTATCTAGGTCATCTAGATCATCTTATGACACATGTTAATTTCTAACCATTACCTTACCCTATACCCTCTTCACATCTACTAAACACTCACATACCCAAACTCATCACTCACTCACTCACTATGGTTCACAATAGGCTCTTACCTATAGGTTCACACATAGGCTAACACTCATGCTCACACCTATAGGCTATTAGCTAACTTATAGGCTCACACACTCACACACATATATCACTCACATACCCATATATAAACACACACACTCAATAGGCTTTTTAGGACTGATATAGGGTGCTAAATAGGCTGTGTACAAGGGGCTGTTGAAGGGGTGAAATGGGACAGTTATATGAGGCTGATATGGGGCCTGCAAATGGAGTTTTTGGGACTGATTTTGTGGTGTGTTAAAGGGAATGTTGGCTGAGTCAAAGGGCAGGTTTATAGGGACTGTTTTGTATGTGTTTGGGGCTATCAATGAGCATCAAATTAGACTGATTTTTGGGGCAGTACATGGGTGGTTTTAGGGACTGCTAACAGGGTGTTTCATGGACTGGTTTTAGTTGGGTTTTGGGGCTTCCCAATGGGGCTAAACTCTTCCTAAAACTGCTGCTAGTATAGCTGCTGTTAGCAGCTGTTATGTAGACTGTTTAGGGTACAAATGGACTGCGTTTTAGACAGGATATGGACTGCCAAGGGACAGCATATAGGGTGCCATTTAGGACAGCTATAGGTTGCCATTTAGTGGCCTATTTTGGGGTTGCTACAAGGGCTAGATTGAGGGTGGTTTAGGACTGCCTAAAGGCTGAACTTAAGGGCTGGTACATGGCTAATATATAGGGGCTGTTATAGGCATATTAGGACAGGTGAAGGGGCTGGAATGTTGGTGATATTAGGACAGCTAAGTGGACTGAATGAAGGGCAACTAGTGACAGGTTTTTGGGGTTTCAAGGGACTGATATGGGGTCTAGATGGACTGAAATTTGGATGGTGCTAAGGGGCTGGTATGGACAGCAATGTGGGGGTTTTATGAACTGGTTTTAGGCAGCAAGAGGCCACTGTCCTGCTGCTGTTAGCAGCAGGGTCCCCCCCTCAACACCACTCTCTACTCTAACTCAACACTTAATCCCTCTCTAACATTCACTCAAACACCACACATACACCCACTCTTACTAAGCTCTAACTAACACAAACACCCACACCAATTCCCTTACTTGGCCGAACCTCTATGTGCCCCCATACCAAACACAAAATTACACATTCACTCCATAGTATATATACATATATATATATAAGCCTTAATATATATATATATATATATATATATATATATATATATAAAATATATATATATATATATATATATATATATATATATATATATATATATATATATATATATATATACATACATATATAGATTTGATAATATGATACTTAGGAAAACACATCCCAAATCAATAGAAATTTGGGATTTAAACTCTCATAGATCATCCACGATATATACATAATAAATACAAGTGTCCAAATAGATTTTTCCCACTAGGACACAACCTACACCTAGGACACACCTAAAAGTCTCCAAATGGACACAAAATGGACATAAATGGAGAGACAACCATGGGGGTCATTCCTATGGGTCAAAATCAACCTAAATGCATGAGAAAAATGAGAAGAAGAAGGGGTTTATACCTCCCGATAGATCGAATCGAAGAAAAGCCTTCCCGATGCGACACCAACACGTTGGAATCCCGAATGGACACGAACGAGCTCCGAATCCTCCCAAACTTGGCTAGCTTCCTCCTTGGCTTGAGTAGAGAAGGAAAGAAGAAGGTTGGGTGGAAAAATGGAAGGATTTGGTGGAGAAAAAGCTAGGGGTTGCTCTCTAGAAATTTGGGGAAGAACAAGAGAGAGAAAATGAGAGGGGATAATGATGGAATGATGGAGCCTATCCATACAATAGTGGTCGGGCATGGGGTGCTAGGTGGCACCTTGTGGGTTGCCTAAAATACCCCTACACTAATCTATTATCAATACAATGGAAAGGGGTTTAAGTCGGGGGCTAGTTTAGTCATTCTAACATACTAATCTAACTAATCCGAACCAAAATAAATTAGCCTAGTCACTAACTAAAATAATTAACATGTGGGCCATGGCTAACTAGTGTATCGGTCCACTAGAATCAAAACTATCCCGGGTCCCCGTTTCAAGTCGGATTGAGTTGAAATTCGAACCCGACTTAAATAACCCCAAAATAATATTATAAAAAATAAATAATTTCAAAAATATTCTAAAATGAAAAAAATGACAAAAATACTCCTGTTTCTGAAAACTGGGGGTGACAAATCTATCCACCTTAAAAAATTTTGTCCTCGAAATTAAAACCAAACAATAGTAAAATATCAAAAACACAAGTCATGGCTTAAAATTTAAAATAATTTAAAATCTCAAAAATCACAGCATGGATTAAATGACTAAAATTATAAAATTTAAAATTACTCTAAAATAGATGCTATAAGTCTATCCATCTTAAAAGAATCATCCAAATTTTTTTAAAACAAAGTAAATACAGAAAAATTATGCAAATCGATAATCGTATGCGTCTGTCCAATCATCATGATACTCAGAATCTTCGTTATGCCAGTGAGCAAGGCTATGATAATCACAGAGTCCCCAACTACGGTACATACCTCTAGAATTATGGTATTTAAAATTTTTGTATTACTGCATGCTTGGCAGCGAAAACCTTAAATTCCCACCACTACTAAAATACCCCACTTTACCGACGGAAGTTTAGCGACGGACGGATTCCGTCGCTAATAGCGACCAGTTTCCGACATCTTAGCGACGGACTAGCGACAGACAACATAACATAATTTTTTCCAATTTTAAATATAAAAATTTGTCGAGTTTCCGTCGCTAAGTCGACGAACGTTAGCGACGGATTCTTTTTCGTCGCTTATTCGTCGCAAATGTTGGCGGCAAAATCTTTAAAACATTGGCGGGAACTTTAGCGACTAACTGGCGACGGATATATCCGTCGGAAAACACCTTTTAATTGGCGACGGTTTAGCGACTAATTTATTCCGTCGCTATTCCGTCGCTAGGTTCTGTGCCCTAACTTAAATTGAACCGACGGGGGGGAATTTTTCATTCCCTCCAAAACTCTCTCTCTCTCTCGCGGCTCTCTCTCTCTCGCGCGCGGCTCTCTCTCTCTCTCTCTCTCGCGGCTCTCTCTCTCTCTCTACCAGGTATCTCTCTCTGTCTCTCTCTCTCTCTCTCTCTCCCTCTTTCTCTAATTTTGGGTTTTGGGGCCGGGGAGGGGGAGTGGGGGGGGGGGGTCGGCTTCGCGGGGGGTGGAGAGGGCGGGGGGGTGGTGAATGGGGTCAGGGGATCGGGGGGGTGTGGGGAATGGGGGCAGGGGGTGGGGGGGGTGGGGAATGAGGGTCGGGGGGTCGGGGGGGTGGGGAATGGGGGCAGGGGGGTCGGGGGGTGGGGGGTGTAGAGGGCAGGGGGGTCGGGGGGGGTCGGGAATGGGGGCAGGAGGGTCGGGGGGCGGGGGGTGGGGGGTGGAGAGGGCAGGGGGGTCGGGGGGGGGTGGGGAATGGGGGCAGGGGGGTCGGGGGAGGGTGGGTAATGGAGAGGGCAGGGGGGTCGGGGGGGGGTGTTGAATGGGGGCAAGGGGGTCGGGGGGTGGGGAATGGGTTGCATTCCCCGATACGGATACGGTTTGGCATGTCCCGATCCTAAGAAATAATACTATTTCATTTAATTTAATTTTATTTAATTTCAAAACTACTAAGAAATAATACTTAAAACACTTAAAATTATGCCTAAATGTATAAATTATATGTTTTTAAATATAAATAATTTATTAATAATTATTTGTTTTCCAATACCAAAAAAATCCGATACTTCGATCCGATACCGCCGATACTACCGATATCGCCGATACCAATACTAGATTGCTTAGACTTATATTGCAAGGTAACTAGATACAAGTTATGATACAATGTAAATGCAAGTATACATGTTAGCTAGATAGCTTAGACTTATATTGCAATCTCCTATTCACACGAGTATTGATATCGCCGATGCCAATACTCGTAGGAATATATAGTCCGATACCGATTCCGATACCGATACTTTGAACCTTGATTTAAATACATGTTAGTATAGTATCTTCACATTTATGTTAAGAGTATATACATGATTAGCAAGGTAACTAGATACAAGTTATGATACAATATAAATGCAAGTATACATGTTAGCTAGATAGCTTAGACTTATATTGCAATCTCCTATTCACACGAGTATTGATATCGCCGATGCCAATACTCGTAGGAATATATAGTCCGATACCGATTCCGATACCGATACTTTGAACCTTGATTTAAATACATGTTAGTATAGTATCTTCACATTTATGTTAAGAGTATATACATGATTAGCAAGGTAACTAGATACAAGTTATGATACAATGTAAATGCAAGTATACATGTTAGCTAGATAGCTTAGACTTATATTGCAATCTCCTATTCACACGAGTATTGATATCGCCGATGCCAATACTCGTAGGAATATATAGTCCGATACCGATTCCGATACCGATACTTTAAACCTTGATTTAAATACATGTTAGTATAGTGTCTTCACATATATGTTAAGAGTATATACATGATTAGCAAGGTAACTAGATACAAGTTATGATACAATGTAAATGCAAGTATACATGTTAGCTAGATAGCTTAGACTTATATTGCAATCTCCTATTCACACGAGTATTGATATCGCCGATGCCAATACTCGTAGGAATATATAGTCCGATACCGATTCCGATACCGATACTTTGAACCTTGATTTAAATACATGTTAGTATAGTGTCTTCACATATATGTTAAGAGTATATACATGATTAGCAAGGTAACTAGATACAAGTTATGATACAATGAAAATGCAAGTATACATGTTAGCTAGATAGCTTAGACTTATATTGCAATCTCCTATTCACACGAGTATTGATATCGCCGATGCCAATACTCGTAGGAATATATAGTCCGATACCGATTCCGATACCGATACTTTGAACCTTGATTTAAATACATGTTAGTATAGTGTCTTCACATATATGTTAAGAGTATATACATGATTAGCAAGGTAACTAGATACAAGTTATGATACAATGTAAATGCAAGTATACATGTTAGCTAGATAGCTTAGACTTATATTGCAATCTCCTATTCACACGAGTATTGATATCGCCGATGCCAATACTCGTAGGAATATATAGTCCGATACCGATTCCGATATCGATACTTTGAACCTTGATTTAAATACATGTTAGTATAGTATCTTCACATTTATGTTAAGAGTATATACATGATTAGCAAGGTAACTAGATACAAGTTATGATACAATGTAAATGCAAGTATACATGTTAGCTAGATAGCTTAGACTTATATTGCAATCTCCTATTCACACGAGTATTGATATCGCCGATGCCAATACTCGTAGGAATATATAGTCCGATACCGATTCCGATACCGATACTTTGAACCTTGATTTAAATACATGTTAGTATAGTATCTTCACATTTATGTTAAGAGTATATACATGATTAGCAAGGTAACTAGATACAAGTTATGATACAATGTAAATGCAAGTATACATGTTAGCTAGAAAGCTTAGACTTATATTGCAATCTCCTATTCACACGAGTATTGATATCACCGATGCCAATACTCGTAGGAATATATAGTCCGATACCGATTCCGATACCGATACTTTGAACCTTTATTTAAATACATGTTAGTATAGTGTCTTCACATATATGTTAAGAGTATATACATGATTAGCAAGGTAACTAGATACAAGTTATGATACAATGTAAATGCAAGTATACATGTTAGCTAGATAGCTTAGACTTATATTGCAATCTCCTATTCACACGAGTATTGATATCGCCGATGCCAATACTCGTAGGAATATATAGTCCGATACCGATTCCGATACCGATACTTTGAACCTTGATTTAAATACATGTTAGTATAGTGTCTTCACATATATGTTAAGAGTATATACATGATTAGCAAGGTAACTAGATACAAGTTATGATACAATGTAAATGCAAGTATACATGTTAGCTAGATAGCTTAGACTTATATTGCAATCTCCTATTCACACGAGTATTGATATCGCCGATGCCAATACTCGTAGGAATATATAGTCTGATACCGATTCCGATACCGATACTTTGAACCTTGATTTAAATACATGTTAGTATAGTGTCTTCACATATATGTTAAGAGTATATACATGATTAGCAAGGTAACTAGATACAAGTTATGATACAATGTAAATGCAAGTATACATGTTAGCTAGATAGCTTAGACTTATATTGCAATCTCCTATTCACACGAGTATTGATATCGCCGATGCCAATACTCGTAGGAATATATATTCCGATACCGATTCCGATATCGAAACTTTGAACCTTGATTTAAATACACGTTAGTATAGTATCTTCACATTTATGTTAAAAGTATATACATGATTAGCAAGGTAACTAGATACAAGTTATGATACAATGTAAATGCAAGTATACATGTTAGCTAGATAGCTTAGACTTATATTGCAATCTCCTATTCACACGAGTATTGATATCGCCGATGCCAATACTCGTAGGAATATATAGTCCGATACCGATTCCGATACCGATACTTTGAACCTTGATTTAAATACATGTTAGTATAGTATCTTCACATTTATGTTAAGAGTATATACATGATTAGCAAGGTAACTAGATACAAGTTATGATACAATGTAAATGCAAGTATACATGTTAGCTAGATAGCTTAGACTTATATTGCAATCTCCTATTCACACGAGTATTGATATCGCCGATGCCAATACTCGTAGGAATATATAGTCCGATACCGATTCCGATACCGATACTTTGAACCTTGATTTAAATACATGTTAGTATAGTATCTTCACATTTATGTTAAGAGCATATACATGATTAGCAAGGTAACTAGATACAAGTTATGATACAATGTAAATGCAAGTATACATGTTAGCTAGATAGCTTAGACTTATATTGCAATCTCCTATTCACACGAGTATTGATATCGCCGATGCCAATACTCGTAGGAATATATAGTCCGATACCGATTCCGATACCGATACTTTGAACCTTGATTTAAATACATGTTAGTATAGTGTCTTCACATATATGTTAAGAGTATATACATGATTAGCAAGGTAACTAGATACAAGTTATGATACAATGTAAATACAAGTATACATGTTAGCTAGATAGCTTAGACTTATATTGCAATCTCCTATTCACACGAGTATTGATATCGCCGATGCCAATACTCGTAGGAATATATAGTCCGATACCGATTCCGATACCGATACTTTGAACCTTGATTTAAATACATGTTAGTATAGTGTCTTCACATATATGTTAAGAGTATATACATGATTAGCAAGGTAACTAGATACAAGTTATGATACAATGAAAATGCAAGTATACATGTTAGCTAGATAGCTTAGACTTATATTGCAATCTCCTATTCACACGAGTATTGATATCGCCGATGCCAATACTCGTAGGAATATATAGTCCGATACCGATTCCGATACCGATACTTTGAACCTTGATTTAAATACATGTTAGTATAGTGTCTTCACATATATGTTAAGAGTATATACATGATTAGCAAGGTAACTAGATACAAGTTATGATACAATGTAAATGCAAGTATACATGTTAGCTAGATAGCTTAGACTTATATTGCAATCTCCTATTCACACGAGTATTGATATCGCCGATGCCAATACTCGTAGGAATATATAGTCCGATACCGATTCCGATATCGATACTTTGAACCTTGATTTAAATACATGTTAGTATAGTATCTTCACATTTATGTTAAGAGTATATACATGATTAGCAAGGTAACTAGATACAAGTTATGATACAATGTAAATGCAAGTATACATGTTAGCTAGATAGCTTAGACTTATATTGCAATCTCCTATTCACACGAGTATTGATATCGCCGATGCCAATACTCGTAGGAATATATAGTCCGATACCGATTCCGATACCGATACTTTGAACCTTGATTTAAATACATGTTAGTATAGTATCTTCACATTTATGTTAAGAGTATATACATGATTAGCAAGGTAACTAGATACAAGTTATGATACAATATAAATGCAAGTATACATGTTAGCTAGATAGCTTAGACTTATATTGCAATCTCCTATTCACACGAGTATTGATATCACCGATGCCAATACTCGTAGGAATATATAGTCCTATACCGATTCCGATACCGATACTTTGAACCTTTATTTAAATACATGTTAGTATAGTGTCTTCACATATATGTTAAGAGTATATACATGATTAGCAAGGTAACTAGATACAAGTTATGATACAATGTAAATGCAAGTATACATGTTAGCTAGATAGCTTAGACTTATATTGCAATCTCCTATTCACACGAGTATTGATATCGCCGATGCCAATACTCGTAGGAATATATAGTCCGATACCGATTCCGATACCGATACTTTGAACCTTGATTTAAATACATGTTAGTATAGTGTCTTCACATATATGTTAAGAGTATATACATGATTAGCAAGGTAACTAGATACAAGTTATGATACAATGTAAATGCAAGTATACATGTTAGCTAGATAGCTTAGACTTATATTGCAATCTCCTATTCACACGAGTATTGATATCGCCGATGCCAATACTCGTAGGAATATATAGTCTGATACCGATTCCGATACCGATACTTTGAACCTTGATTTAAATACATGTTAGTATAGTGTCTTCACATATATGTTAAGAGTATATACATGATTAGCAAGGTAACTAGATACAAGTTATGATACAATGTAAATGCAAGTATATATGTTAGCTAGATAGCTTAGACTTATATTGCAATCTCCTATTCACACGAGTATTGATATCGCCGATGCCAATACTCGTAGGAATATATATTCCGATACCGATTCCGATATCGAAACTTTGAACCGTGATTTAAATACACGTTAGTATAGTATCTTCACATTTATGTTAAAAGTATATACATGATTAGCAAGGTAACTAGATACAAGTTATGATACAATGTAAATGCAAGTATACATGTTAGCTAGATAGCTTAGACTTATATTGCAATCTCCTATTCACACGAGTATTGATATCGCCGATGCCAATACTCGTAGGAATATATAGTCCGATACCGATTCCGATACCGATACTTTGAACCTTGATTTAAATACATGTTAGTATAGTATCTTCACATTTATGTTAAGAGTATATACATGATTAGCAAGGTAACTAGATACAAGTTATGATACAATGTAAATGCAAGTATACATGTTAGCTAGATAGCTTAGACTTATATTGCAATCTCCTATTCACACGAGTATTGATATCGTCGATGCCAATACTCGTAGGAATATATAGTCCGATACCGATTCCGATACCGATACTTTGAACCTTGATTTAAATACATGTTAGTATAGTGTCTTCACATATATGTTAAGAGTATATACATGATTAGCAAGGTAACTAGATACAAGTTATGATACAATGTAAATGCAAGTATACATGTTAGCTAGATAGCTTAGACTTATATTGCAATCTCCTATTCACACGAGTATTGATATCGCCGATGCTAATACTCGTAGGAATATATAGTCCGATACCGATTCCGATACCGATACTTTGAACCTTGATTTAAATACATGTTAGTATAGTGTCTTCACATATATGTTAAGAGTATACATGATTAGCAAGGTAACTAGATACAAGTTATGATACAATGTAAATGCAAGTATACATGTTAGCTAGATAGCTTAGACTTATATTGCAATCTCCTATTCACACGAGTATTGATATCGCCGATGCCAATACTCGTAGGAATATATAGTCCGATACCGATTCCGATACCGATACTTTGAACCTTGATTTAAATACATGTTAGTATAGTATCTTCACATATATGTTAAGAGTATATACATGATTAGCAAGGTAACTAGATACAAGTTATGATACAATGTAAATGCAAGTATACATGTTAGCTAGATAGCTTAGACTTATATTGCAATCTCCTATTCACACGAGTATTGATATCGCCGATACCAATACTCGTAGGAATAGTCCGATACCGATATACATTGTAGAGCTCTGTTTTGCTATTCTGGACATGTTGTGACCTGTGCTGTTCTAAATAGGAGCCAGACACACTCCTGAGACGGGGGAGTATGTATAGTGATGTGGATTCTTACTAACTTATCATGTGAACCCATTTATGGGCCCTTCATTGAACCTTCTCATGTGCAACTTTCAGTCCATTCACAGTTCCCTATATTGTACTCTATATCACCTAGTTCACTTATATCTAACATCCTAACCCTAATCCAAATTTATGAGTATCGGTATCGGGCTATTCTTATGTTTAGTTTGTCTTACGATACAGATTTTCATATCCAAATTGAGGATGAGTCGTTATTTTGTTGATCGTACATGGATGTACAAACGGCAACACGAGAGTAGAATTGGTGTGAGTGACGATTTTCAGGCAGGCGTGGAAGTATTTCTTAATTATGCTATGAGCAAAGCTCAGTACATGGACGGTAACAAAATTAAGTGTCCATGTGTTAAATGTCACAATAGACGTTACGAAAAAGTGGTGACTGTGAGAGATCATTTGACCCGTAAGGGTTTCGTACGTAATTACGGCCTGTGGTCATCGCAAGGTGAACTATATTCGGAAAGACAGGCTGCGGAAGCTGCTACTTATGCTTTTGATGATAATGCTGCAACGGATGTCATCGAAGACCACGGATGCTCTGTTGATTATGGAGATCTGCAGAACCTTGCACGAGATATGGTGTATGATGCGACAGGGCCTAATTTTGATCCGGAGGATCCTAATCCCGAGGCGAAGGAGTTCTATGACATTTTTCAGGACGCAGATACTTCTCTATATCCTGGTTGTGAGACTCATTCCGCACTGTCAGTGACGATGCGGTTGTTGAACATAAAGTCTGATTTTAACTTGCCACAAGCTTGCTATAATCGGATCACAGAAGTAATCAAGGAGGTGTTACCGAAGGAATCAAAAGAGCTACCAAAAAACTTCTACAAGTCAAAGATGATGGTCCGACAACTGGGACTGGGGTACGAGAAGATAGATTGTTGTCGCAACGGATGCATGTTGTAACTACAAAGAGAATTGCGTATCAGAAAGTTGCAGCTTCTGTAATGCGGATCGTTACAAGCCAGTACAGGGAAAAGGAAAGTCGACTAGAAAACGACGTCCTTACAAGTATATACATTACTTGTCGATCACGAAGCGCTTGCAGAGGATGTATATGTCTCTAAATACAGCAGAACACATGACGTGGCACAGCGAAGAACGCATAAAGGACGAAGGAGAATTGTCACATCCTTCGGATGGAGAGGCGTGGAAACATTTTGATTTGTGTCATCCAGATTTTGTTGCAGAGCCTAGAAATGTACGCCTGGCGCTATGTGCTGATGGCTTCGCCCCTTTCGGACAGTCGGGATCTCAGTACTCATGCTGGCCGGTCATTCTTACCCCTTACAATCTGCCACCATGGATGTGTATGAAGACTCCTTATACGTTTCTGACAGCTATCATACCCGGTCCTAAAATCCGACGAAGAACATCGATATATATTTACAGCCGTTGGTGGATGAGCTGAAATAGCTGTGGGAGATCGGCGTCACGACCTATGATATTTCCAGGAAACAGAACTTTCAGATGAGAGCTTCACTCATGTGGACAATCAATGATTTTCCAGCATACGGTATGCTGTCGGGATGGAGTACGCACGGCAACATGTCTTGTCCGATATGCATAGAAAATAGTAAGGCGTTCCGCCTTAGGCATGGAGGAAAAACTTCTTTCTTTGACTGTCACCGTCAATTTCTGCCCGCGACCCATCCTTGGAGAAAGAATAAGGACGCGTTCAGATATGGAAAACAAGAATTTTCTCAACCTCCTGCCAGATTTTCGGGATACGATATTTGGAAAGCTGTACAGGAATTGCCCACCGCAATGGAAGATCCATCGAACCATCGTGTCGAGGGGTTCGGATAAAGCCATAACTGGACCAAACGGAGTATCTTCTGGGACTTGCCTTATTGGAAAGATAATCTTATAAGACATAATCTTGATGTCATGCATATCGAAAAGAACGTGTTCGATAATGTCTTCAATACCGTCATGGATATTAAAGGAAAGACGAAGGACAATCCAAAAGCAAGACAAGACATAGCCGAGATATGCAAGCGTCCTCATCTGAACTTGATATAAAGGGGTGCTGGTGGACAATTAAGTAAGCCTATAGCGCCATACACATTGAGCAAGGAAGATAGATTAATAATCTGCAAGTGGATATCTAATTTAAGATTTCCCGACAGCTATGTTTCGAATTTGTCTAGATGCGTTGATCTCAATGAACGCAAGCTAACGGGAATGAAGAGTCACGACTGCCACGTGTTTATGGAAAGATTACTGCCCATTGCTTTGAGAGAGTTGTTGCCTTCTGCTGTATGGGTTCCGTTGGCCGAGCTGTCTACATTCTTCAGGGATATCTGTTCAACTAAGCTGACGGTGCAACATATGGTACAACTTGAGGAGAAGATTGTCTTAACAATCTGCAAGTTAGAGAAAATATTTCCACCAGGCTTTTTCGACAGCATGGAGCATCTACCGATTCATCTAGCATACGAAGCCCGTGTCGGTGCATCTGTTCATTATCGATGGATGTACCCCTTTGAAAGATAAATAAAAATCGATATAATTTAAGTGAAATTTAAGTGGATTTTACAATTCATTGTTAATTCTCAAGATAATTTGTCTCTTTAGGTACCTACACCATCTAAAGAAGAAAGTTGGCAACAAGGCTCATATAGAGGCTTCGATATGCGAATCATATCTTATCGAGGAGGTGTCAAATTTCTGCTCCATTTATTTCGATACTCATGTCGAGACAAATCGAAATAGACCTCAAAGGAATGAAGAAGACGTTGAGGATGGAGGTATATTCAATTTAAGGGGCAAGCCTATTGGGGCTAGTAAGAAACGATGGTTGACCGACGATGAGTATGATACCGCTCACCGATATGTCTTGTTAAATTGTGACATACAAGAAGTGAGAGATTTGGAGAAGTAAGTAACTACGCCTCGTTATAATCTCTAATTTGGAGAATTAAGTGACTACACTTATTTTTATTCTCTCTAACAGTGTATTTAGAGGTGAAGTCAAAATGAGGACACCATATATTACAGATGAGGGACTTCAAAGAGAGGTTGATTGTACCTTTCCGTCCTGGTTTCGTAAATACGTAAGTAACTGAGATAATATGTTATGCGGCTACCATTAAAATATATGCAGCTAAAATATTTAAATTATCAATACATGTTTACAGGTTTTATTGCCTGAAACAACACTCATAAATGAGAGCATTCGTTATTTGGCATTGGGACCGAAGAAGCATGCAAAGACTTTGTCAGGCTATGTCGTTAATGGCTTCAAGTTTAAGTCAACTCAGCATGCTATAAATGCCGAATTTCTCAATGACGGCTTCGATACCAAGAATTCTGGTGTTTGCATAAGAGGCACCATCTATGACGACGAGCCGGACTTTGACTATTATGGAGTACTTCGGGAGATTGTAGATTTACAATATAGTGCCCCATATGATATGCATATTGTGATGTTCAAATGTGAGTGGTTCGATACGAGACCAAATATCGGTTGGAGAATCGATAAACAATTTGGATTCGTCGATATAAATCATCGCAGGAGGTATAGAGGGTCCGACACGTTTGCGATAGCAAGTCAGGCTGTTCAAGTCTACTATACAAGCTACCCAAGGCGTCGTAGAGATCGATTTGACTGGTGGGCAGTATGCAAGATTAAATCTAGAAATACATTCAACGTTGGAGACCCAGCATACCAAGAGGACCAGATCGAGAAGCCCCAATACATGGGATAACAGTCGGATACCATGGACGTGGAAGATGTCGATATACCTCATGCTGAGGAAAATAGAGGGGAGGAAGAGGTTGATATACAAGACTTAGCTGTCAACCAGGGGAGAAAGAGGCGTCTTGTCCCAAGTATTGAGCCTGAAGAAGAAGTAGAAGAAGAAGAAGAAGAAGAAGAAGAAGAAGAGGATGAGGATGAGGATGAGGATGATGATACAGATGAAGTCGACGATGAGGATGATGATATAGATGAAGTCGACGATGAGAATGAGGATGAGAACGATGACGATGACGATGAGGACGAGGACGATAACGATGATTAGATTAAATATCGGTATATATTAGAAGCACTTACAACTAACTTAGTGAATTCAGTTTAGACGGACACATTCTTATTTCAGTTTATGTTTTTGTCGTTCGATCATCTACTTATTGTATGATTTTCTTTTTACAGATGGCACTCTTAGTTCTCATTGTCTTGACGGCACTCGCCGCCCTGCTGCTGGTATATATATTTTAGTTCAGTTTTATATTCATTTATACTTCTATATTGTTAATTATATTTATGTGTTCTATTTACAGGTCATGGTCACTACCACTCGTGCTGCTGGTAGCGGCAGTGGCCGTGGCCGTGGTGGTGCTGGTGGTGGCGGTACTGGCCGTGGTGGGCGTGGTGGTAGCGGCACTGGCCGTGGACGTGATGGTAGCGGTCGTGGTGGTAGCGGTCGTGGTCGCCTTCCACATTCCCCGGATATAGAGTCCTCCGATCCCGACCTGGAGAGCCCGGCCACAGACTCTTCCCGCCGTCGATCTACCTCTGCGCTACCTTCATCTTCATCGAGGCCTGAGACTCCATCCGCTAGCGGATCCGTTCCGCCCCCGGATGCACCAGCGGGTACACCATCAGTTACTGCAGGGTGGGCTCCGGAGTACCCCTGGATTCAGCTTCATCCTGCTACCGGTGAGTACATCCACGGACCCGTGGATCCTCCGACGCCTCCAGAGAGGCCGATAGGCGAGAACCGACGAGAGCTATGGCCCGCGGGTGATACGTAAGTAAATTTAAGTTAATTTATTAAATTTGTTTCATTTATTCAAGTTAATAATCCAGTCTTTACTTCTTTGTAGGTTTTTCCCGTATGATGCTGCCCGGATACTCGGGCAAATTATCCGGGAAAACTACCATGGCCCCTACCTCAATTTTTCTGAGGTGCCTCAGAACATGCAGTACGTCTGGCTCGAGGAGATGAAGGTATATATATATCTTTTGGTTAATTATTAATTATTCTTTAATCCACTAATTTTTTAATTACGTGATAATTTAATTTGTATGTCAGACGACGTTCTGGTGGCCCCCCCATCGCGAGGAGTTGATTCGCAAGTCCTACAAAGCCGCCGCCGGGAAAAAGATACGGGATGCGGTGTACGACGTTCGTACGGCGCATTCGAGGAAGAAGTGGCTCCGGGAGGAGTACTACGAGCAGATGTTGGATAAGATGAATACTGCTTAGTACAGGGAGAAATCAGAGAAAGCGAAGGCGAGCAGACAGGCCGCTGGTCTGCATACGGGAGGTTCAAAGTCCCACGCAGCGACGCGTGCAGATTTGGTGAGATACCGCAAATTCATTTCACTATTAAATTCAGTACTATTAATATACGTAGCTAATTAAATTCGACGTATATTTCGTATGCAGGCACAACGGGCGGTAAAGGAGGGAAGAGAGCCGGAGTCGGTCACCGCCTACGATATATTCCTGCATACACACAAGAGGCGGGCAGACGGGAGCTTCGTCGACGCGAGGGCCCAGGCGACTGATGTAAGTAATTACGTTTATGAGATTTATATTAGAAATATAATTATTGTTAACTTAATTAGGTGAACGTAGGATTCAAATTATAACTTAGGAAAACATAGGATTTAGATTATAACTTAGGAAAACTTATAGTATAAACACATTCATTGGATAGGCTGCATATCGTGAGGCCCTTAGTCAGATTGAGCCCCCTGCCGAGGTTGTCGGCGAAACGACGCCCACCCAGACGCCCTCTTCTATGGCCGCTCGCTACGATGACGTGTTCGTAGAGTCTGTCGGCGGCTTTAATAAAGGGCACGTCTACGGCGTAGGTTCCATGGCGGCGTCGTTGCAGGGCGCGACTCCGAGATATCCACCGCCCCCGCCTCCTCCCGCGCCCCCGTCGGACGATATGAGGGCGCAGCTTGCGACTCTCACCTCCGATATGTCGGAAATGCGGAGTCTAATGTCGGATGTGCTGGAGCGCCTTCCGCGTCCTTCTTCTGCTCCCGGTCCAGATCCGTCTGCTCCCGGTACGTCTAGTGCGGTTGCCGGTCCTTCCGACCCTGGACGTTATTCATTTGACCATTCTGCCGAGGTCCGCCTGGTACCGGATACTGCGCTCATTGGGCTCATGGACTTGATGTCGCCAGAGCAGCTCCGCACGCTTCCAGAGCATGTGTTGTCCCAGGTGCCGGCGTACATGGTGGAAGAGTACATCCGCAGAGCCGAGGCGGCGCCGAGACGACGACGCGATCCATCTCAATGATATTTGTACTGTTTTTGGATATTTGTACTGTTTTTGGATTTTGAATTCTGGATATTTTGGAAGCGTACATGAATGTTTGGATATTATGAATTTGTGTATTTGTGTTTGGATATTTGTACATAGATGTTTGGATATTTCTGTTTGATATTAGATATTATGAATTTGGATATTTGTTGATCGTACATGGATGTTTGGATATTGGATATTATGAATATGTGTAATATTTACGAAAAGGAAATAGAATGTTTCTGTAATTTTTTTTAATTAATGTTGCATTTAGCGACGGACTAGCGACTAACTAGCGACGAATATATCTTTTAGCGACCGATGAGCGACTAACTAGCGACGGCAAATCCGTCGCTAACTGGGTTATATAAATATTTGCAGTTACCGACGGATGAGCGACGGAATATCCGTCGCTAACTGGGTGATATAAATATTTTGCAGTTAGCGACCACCTAGCGACTACCTAGCGACGGCGAATCCGTCGCTAACTGGTTGAATAAATTTGCAGGTAGCGATGAGCTAGCGACGAACTAGCGACGGAACGAAGCTAGCGACGGAATATCGACTTCCTAGCGACGGCAAATCCGTCGACATGGTTCTGGAAATATGGTAGGTTTCCAGAGACTTAGCGACGGATAGTGGGTCGCTAATCCGTCGCTAATCTGTCGAGGATGACGACGGACTAGCGACGGCTTAGCGACCCATTATCCGTCGACATGGTTCTGGAAATATGGAAGCTTTCCAGAACCAGGCCGACGCCCTACCCGTCGCTAATCCGTCGCTATAACGTCGAGGTTAACGACGGAATGGCAACGGAATAGCGACTGATTTTGCGTATCAGGAACCTCTCTGATACGCTTTTACCGACCTATTTACGACGGCTTAGCGACGGATATTTTAATATTATATGGCATGTAAACCGACGGGAACAAGTCGCTAATCCGTCGCTAAACCATTGAAAGGCAACCGTCGGTAATCAGTCACTAGTCCGTCGGTTAATCATTTGTCCGACGGCTTAGCGACGGACAAATTTTAGTGACGACGTATTTCCCGACGGCCGTTTTCATCAAATATCCGTCGCTATTCCGTCGGTAATTTATGTTACCGACGGATGAGCGACGGATGTGGCCGTCGCTAAAGTTGGTTATTTTGGTAGTGCACATCCGAGAAATACGTCCATAATCCGACTATATGTCCTCACTATGCCTGCTAGCATGACACTAGAGGATTCTAAAATCTCATAACCGAGGCGACCTAGCCCATACGACTTATCTCAGAAGAAAATTAAATCATAATGAAACACCAGATCAAAACTTATCAACAATAAGGAAACATATAGGAATAGATGGAATTGAATTTCAAGCTAGGTGTAATGAGACAAGGTGGAAATGGAATCGAGAAGATCAGAACCTGCAAGCACCTCTCCTACTGCCTGAGCAACCTCGGCTGTCATGGCAAAAGCTCGCCCTGGCTGGCCTCTCCAGGCCTGCTGCTGATGCTGTACGAACCTCTGCTGCTGAGTCTGCAATGGTGGTCCTCTCTACTACCCTGCCAGAGCCCTAGCTCCTGGTGCTACCTGAGCCAATGGTGTCAGGTTCTTGGGACACTCTCTATACTGATGCTCCGCCGAACCGCAAAGTAAACACATGTCCAGCCTCTTCCTACAGTCGTCCCACCCATGGCCTTGCTTCTTACAGAAGTTGCACACAGTGTTCTGCTGCTGCCTGGGTGCCTGCTGATACAGTACCTGTCTCCGTCCCTGATGCTGAACTGGCCTCTGCTGCTGCTGGAAGTGGATCATCGGCTGCTGATACTGCTGCTGAATCTGTATGTGAGGCCTCTTGGCCTGGCCTCCGCTGCTACTGGCTCCGATAGTGTCTCGTCCCCTCTTAAGCTGCAGCTCAAGATCGTCCTCAGCCAATAAAGCTCCCATCAAAATCTCCTCGAAAGTGGCATCCCTGTTGCCCTTGGTCAAGGACTTGACTTCCTTGACCAGACCCTTTTGGAACCTCTGGGCCTTCGTCGTCTCGCTCAAGCCCTCTACGAATCTGCCGAGGCGACCGAACTCCCCAGCGTACTCCTCTACTAACAGGCTCCCCTGAACTAAGCTCTCAAACTGCAACTCCAAGGCTCGGAGCGCTGCATCTGGAAAAAACTTCTTCTTAAAGAAGCCCTTGAACTCCTCTCAGGTCTGTCCAGCTACCCCCACCCTGGGGTCTGACTGATACCAGGTGCGAGCAAGATCTCGCATCCAGCTAGCTGCTGCCTCTATCAGGAGATCTGTCGGTATCCGGGCCAGGCGAAAGATCTCCTCTATATGCTCGATCCACTCGTCAGCATATAAAATCCCTTCCGTCCCCAGGAAGTCTCTAGGGCTCATTTTTTGGAACAGCTCTATCCCAGGTGTATTCAACTGCGGGACTGCTGGTCGAGCTGCTACTGTCGTAAGGGCCAACTCCATGCTCCTGGCCTGCCGGTCCTGCTGCACCTCCATAAACTGCTGAAAGTAGGCGAACATCTGTGCCGCGTCCACGTATCCTGTAGGCGGCGGCTGCTAGAAAGGCACCTCTGGGATGACTGGGTCCTGCCTCCGAACTGGTGGAGGCATACCCCCTGCTGCAGGTGGAAGGGCTCCTCCGAACGCAGCTGAAATACCTACCATAGCTGGCATGACTGGGGCTGCGGTACCAGGGGCTGGCTGCTGGATATAAGAGGTGGCAGACCTCTCATCGGCGCCCCTCTGGCCCTGGCGATGTGATCTTGTCTCAACCATCCTGGAGACAGATCAAAAGAAATAATTACGGAGAATGAGTCGAAATAGCAAGAGAGGACAGTTATATTCAAGGGAAAATAATATCAGCAAGAACTGAGATGGTATGAATTAGATAAAAGTTTTTCCTAATGTGATTGAGTACCTTCAAAATATCCTAATCCTACTGCAGGCTGTAGTGATACTCTAGTTCGAATACCACTATATAAACTCGACCTGCATGGGCCGTCACTAAAAACGTATCACGACCCACACCCACTGTGAGGGTATGAGAACGTAACAACACCCAGCCTACGCCGCTGTATCGGTGGTAGAACGCTGTCCTAGGTTAATCATCTAATAATATAAAGGTACCTGTACAGTATATACACTCCGAATGGAGGTGACATAGCAATATATAGTCTCATTCACATCTAAGGTAGAATGATAATATAGAAAGATAGATAGATAAATAATGAAATGAAAGGATCCACATAAATACAACCAGAGAGTCTAAGTGTTTAAGATAACATCTCAGCAAACAACCAGAAATATAAGTCTCAACTACTGAATATGAAAGAATATATACAATCCAGATCTCAAATGACAGAAATAATAAAACCTAGACTAGGGAGCCTCAGTCTCTATAGCTAGTAGATCCGACTGGAAATCTGGGTCACAAGAGTCATCTACAGCTGTCCCATAGTAGGTGTCTACCCAGGCCTCATCCTCATCCTCTATAATATTTTCAACAGGTCCAGTCAGGACAGGAGTGAGCACAAAACATCTCACGCAGTTCATATCAAGTTAGGAAATATAAAGCATGCAATAGAGTAAGGTACAGAAAACGCTGAAAGAAGAATGTATATAAAAAACAGCAGAGATTTGACAACGAGAAATATCTATATGTGATAAGTATGAACTGTAAGCAACATGTGATTTAGAGTACAATATGGTTATGTAAACGGTTTAGGACAATATAATGGTAACTCCATTGTACGTGAGTGTACAATAGACATATACAATAGTTATATAATATTGTACAATAGGATTTGATTACATAACCAATTCTACTCCCCCTCCCCAATCAATACACAAGGATCCACTCCAGTTATATTATCTTATACAATAGTGTACAATATTATACAATAGATGTACAATGTTATACAATAGTTGTACAATGGTCTATCCCTGGGACTCATGTGATAATGAGAGTACAATATTCACAATGAGAATACAAAGATAAAGGTATTCAATAAATACAATATGTAAGTAAAACGTACATCACAATATGTATTTAGTGAATACAAGGGGATAACATCTCAAAAGAAGATCCATATAGTACCAATCCGTGATAACAATCGTGTCAGCATCATGTATAGTAATCTAGAGCAAGAATATAAATCCAACAAGTATAAAATGGTCAGAGAATGTACTCGCCTGATCTCCTGAATGTCCGAAAGAAAACTACTGCCCGAGGAGTGGTGTCTGCCTCCTATCAGAACAGTACAAGTCACTACATGTCTAAAATGATAATAAGATGCATTACAATACATTCTATATAAATCTAGGTCAATCTAGGTCAAACCTAAGTCATACTAGGTCATACTGGATCATACCAGGTCACTGGGAGTCAATCCAAGTCAAACTAGGTCAAACGGGGTCAAAGGTTGACTTACAGTTGACTTTTGGTCAACTGGTCAACACTGCTCAACTCTGGTCAACTATGGTTAACTCTAGGTCAAACTAGTCTAATATTGACCAACTATTGACTTTCAGTCAACTGATCAACTCTGGTTTAGTTTCGGTCAAATCTAGTCGCTTAAAGACTAAGTTTAACTCTCGGTTGACTTTTGTTGACTTTTGGTCAAAATGGTCAATCGACGTCAAAATTAGTCTAGGAGCACTACATTTGATCATTACCAACCAAGGGAACCAAGTTCTAACCATATCTTAGACTCCAAACTCAAATACCTCAGCTCTAGGTAAATCCTACATTACCCTTACCAAGGTAAATTCCGATACCTTGCACATACCACTCTAACCTAGGAATACTAGCCTAGGTTTCCTAGGATAGCTAGATACTATCCTATACTAACATTACCTACCAAGAAATTCTAGTATCTAGGTCATCTAGATCATCTTATGACAAATGTTAATTTCTAACCATTACCTTACCTTATACCCTCTTCACATCTACTAAACACTCACATACCCAAACTCATCACTCACTCACTCACTATGGTTCATAATAGGTTCTTACCTATAGGTTCACACATAGGCTAACACTCATGCTCACACCTATAGGCTATTAGCTAACTTATAGGCTCACACACTCACACACATATATCACTCATATACCCATATATAAACACACACACTCAATAGGCTTTTTAGGACTGATATAGGGTGCTAAATAGGCTGTGTACAAGGGGCTATTGAAGGGGTGAAATGGGACAGTTATAGGAGGCTGATATGGGGCCTGCAGTGTGTTAAAGGGACTGTTGGCTGAGTCAAATGGCAGGTTTGTAGGGACTGTTTTGTATGTGTTTGGGACTATCAATGAGCATCAAATGGGACTAATTTTTGGGCAATGCATGGGTGGTTTTAGGGACTGCTAACAGGGTGTTTCATGGACTGGTTTTAGTTGGGTTTAGGGGCTTCCCAATGGGGCTAAACTCTCCCTAAAACTGCTGCTAGTATAGCTGCTGTTAGCAGCTGTTATGTGGACTATTTAGGGTGCATATGGACTGAGTTTTAGATAGGTTATGGACTGCCAAGGGACAACATATAGGGTGCCATTAAGGACAGCTTTAGGCTGCCATTTAGTGGACTGTTTTGGGGTTGCTACAAGGGCTAGATTGAGGGTGGTTTAGGACTGCCTAAAGGCTGAACTTAGGGGCTGGTATATGGCTAATATATGGGGGTTGTTATAGGCATGTTAGGACAGGTGAAGGGGCTGGAATATTGGTGATATTAGGACAGCTAAATGGACTGAATGAAGGGCAACTAGTGACAGGTTTTTGGGGTTTCAAGGGACTGATATGGGGTCTAGATGGACTAAAATTTGGATGGTGCTAAGGGGCTGGTATGGACAACAATGTGGGGATTTTATGGACTGGTTTTAGGCAGCAAGAGGCCACTATACTGCTGCTGTTAACAGCAGGGTCCCTCCCTCAACACCATTCTCCACTCTCCACTCTAACTCCACACTTACTCCCTCTCTAACATTCACTCAAACACCATACATAAACCCGTTCTTACTAAGCTCTAACTAACACAAACACCCACACCAATTCTTTTACTTGGCCGAACCTTTATGTGCCCCCATACCAAACACAAAATCACACATTCACTCCATAGTATATATATATATATATATATATATATATATATATATATATATATATATATATATATATATTATATATATATATATATATATATATATATATATATATAGGAAAATTCTACAATACATCCACCCATTTTGGATGTATCGATACATCCGAAATCTGGACCGTTGGATGTTAATCCAACGGTTCAGATTAAATTCAGATAAAATAATACAGGAGACATCATTTAATGCTGATTTAGACTTTTGACCTGTTGGTAACTTGCTTTAGCAGGTACTTTAATTTTTTCAATGAACACCCTAAATTAACTCATATTTACTCTATCTTTCGTCCATCCAAATTAATCTGAACCTTTTTTTTGGGTTACAGGCCATGGTAGTCGTGGTGGTGCTGGTGGTGGTGGAAAGAGAAACGGAGATGAAGAAGGAAATAAGAATCGGTTTGGATCGCGTCGAACGTCGTCGAGCCCTCCTAGAACAACGAAGAGTACCAGCTGCGCCGAGAAGAATCGGTCCGCTTCGCGTCGGACGTCGTCGAGACCTCCTCGAACAAGGAGAAGTACCAGCGACGCCGCTCTAATTTTACTTCCCATGCCATTGTCTAAAATTTTATTTTTCATTTAACAATTTAATATTTTGTTAATAAAGCTACATGTCATGGTAGTGGTGGTGAACTGAGGAAACCTGTTTCTGAGGTCGGGCGGATTATTTTTTAACTTTTCTAAAGATAATATTTTCGAGGAGAATATTTTTTTGGACAGAGAATGGCCATTCTCTTTGCTTTTAACACGGGGAATGGCCATTCTCTTTGCTTTTAATACGGCAAATGGACGGAGAATGGTACATTTAGGACGGAGAATGGTACATTTAGGACGGGGAATGGACAGAGAATACGACGAATGGCCATTCTCTTTGCTTTTAATACGGCGAATGGATGGTGAATACGGCGAATGGACGGAGAATGGCCATTCTCTTTGCTTTTAATACGACGAATGGACGGAGAATGACCATTCTCTTTGCTTTTAATACGGCGAATGGACAGAGAATGGTACATTTAGGACGGAGAATACGGCGAATGGCCATTCTCTTTGCTTTTAATATGGTGAATAAACGGTGAATACGGCGAATGGACGGAGAATGGCCATTCTCTTTGCTTTTATCACGGAGAATGGCCATTCTCTTTGCTTTTAATACGGCGAATGGACGGAGAATGGTACATTTAGGACGGAGAATGGTACATTTAGGAAGCCGACAAATGCTCGTTCTCTCAAATCTCTTCTTTGTGTAAATTAAATCCAAGAAGGACACAATCCCTAATTTTAGTTATTGCTTAGCAGAGTCTGCTTAGTTGTTGTAAAATTGTGGTATTGCTTCTGTGACACTTTCATCTTTAATCTCATATTTTCTATGAATATGTGTTCTGTTTGATTTTGATTTAGTAATCTTTCCGTAATTAGTTTTTTTTGTTTCATCTAACAATTTAATATTTTTGTTATAAAGCTACAGGGCATGGTGGTGGTGGTGGAAGGAGAAACGGAGATGAAGAAAAAAAGAAGAAGAAGTTCCGGTTCACGGCGGATTTTGTCGAGTTCCTCAATCAAGCGGAATTAAACCTCTTATAGAGTTCCTTAATTGAAGTTGATCACGATAACCTTTTGTATTTTTCAAACGGATAGTAGAATCTTCCGCGAGCCCTCCTCAATCAAACGGCTAGTAGAATCTTCCTCGAGCCCTCCTCAATCAAACGGCTAGCAGATTGTTTGCTAGTCTCGAAATTTATTTGTCTTTCCATCTTCCTCACTTTTTGTACTTCTCTCTTGCTATATATATACAATAGTTTTCTTATTTCATAGTACTATTATTCATTCTGAAATACATAGAATAGTTTTCTGAAATACAATAGTTTTCTTGTTCTCAAGATGTCTACTCGTGTGGGGGGAAATATGGAAGACGTAGAAGATTGGATGCCAAATCCAAATGAAACCTTCATTCCGTATTTGTTGTACAAGATTGAAGAACATCTGTCGAAGATTTTAGCTGATGTTGTAAAGATCAATTCTACGCTTAGTTCATTAAAAATTGAATAAATGAATTTATCTCGGCGTTTGGAGAAGATTGAAGAATCTCTAGCTTTGAAGGAGGCATCTTCATCTGGAGCATTTAATAATGTGAAGGTGGTTTCCGTTGTATCTTCTTCCGAAGAGGAGGACGTCGAGCTACAGTATCGTAGTAACGCATTGGACCGAATGCTCGCATTGGACCCTATAGAAGAAACTGACTTTAGCAGTCCTTCTAAAAGAATGTGTAGAAATTTACATCCGGTCACACCATCGAAAAATTTAATAAGGGGTTCAACCTCGAAGCCTAGCAATTGTACTAGTGTTTTTTCGAGATATTACGACTATATTTTTGCAGATGATAGACCTGACGAGTAAGTAATATGAGTTTTGATTTAATTCCAACAGTTTTTTTCCTAATTTATTCGTTTCTTTTCTTAGAGAAATAATATCATCTTGCAACAAAAACTATGTGTCTCGGTGGAAGATGAAGACCTTAGCTCCTTTAACGAAAATTAGCAATGGGGTATGTATAGATAGTATATTTCTTCTTAGATGCCATCTATGTTTACTTCGATTCCATCCTGACATTTTTAATGATTTATTCAGATTATAGGTATTGTCTCTGCTCTTCTCACCGCGGAGGAACGAAAAAGAACCTCCAATAAAGCTAATGTATGGTTTTTACCAATAAGGATATCGGTGAGTGAGCATTTTTATTCTTCAATGCATATGCATTAACAATTTTCTCGTTTGTTTGTCCATCGTAATGTATTAATTGATGTGTATGTAGAAAGCAACGTTACCTCCATCCGACAAAAAGCCTCATGAAATATAGAAGAAGTTTAAATATTTTCAGGATTACATGGGATCTTTAAGCACTTGTAAAGAGGTATTAATGTATTTATGTTTAAATATTAATCCTAATTTTTCTGAAAATTTACTAATTTGTTTTACCTAATTATCCTGATTCAGATATACATACCCATTCATTTGGGCGAACACGATACTCTTGCAAGAGTTCTGGTTAAAAAAAAGACTGTTGAAATTTGGGACTCACTTGCATCTAAAGATGATCCGATTCAAAGCAAAACAGTCATAAAAGAAATAGTAAGCTCATATTCATCAATTTTTATGAATTGGGTATAAGATACGCGGTATACTAATACATATTGTATTCTGGTAATTGTAGCTTTCAAATTTGGATCTCTTTCTCCAAGAAGAGATTTTGAAGTTGAGAGATGCTAGGTTCAGCTTTTCAACTTTTGCAATAAAACGTCATTCTTAGGTTCCCCGCCAAGGCAATTATGTTGATTGTGGAATTTTTGTAATATCATTCATGAAAGACCGATGTAGTCTAGACTACCGTTCTCTCCATGTAAGTCTGAAAATATGTCGTAAAAAACTTCAACTTTTTAGAGCAATATTTTTGATATTATGTTTGTTATATGCAGTTTGATGTGGAAAAGGAAAGACGCAAAGATGCTGAATGGATTACAACTTCAGAGCACAATGAAGAGCTAAAAAAGAAGTCCAATCTGAAATGATTGAATATAGAAGACGATGATTTTTTTGTTCTTCTTTTATATCTAATGTATGGAAACCCCTAATGTATTATGTTCATTTGTTTTATTGAGTTGTAATGACATTTTTTCCAAACGGCTTCGACCAGTATGCCAGCCGTATTCATCGATCCCATGAATCGTATCTTCATGCACTATTTGTGCAAATATTTGTGATAGTGTTCATAGACGACATCTTAGTCTATAGCTGTAGTGCCCCGTCCCTACATCGTGCCCCGTACTCCGTCCACGTGGTGCGCAAGAAAGCAACACTGTCGCTATCGATTCGGTCGGGACCGATAGGTCGGGATCGATTGACTCGATCGAACAGGAACGGTTGAATTAAGATCCATTCTCTCGCCTGAAGTAAACTCAAGGTGAGTGGCCGACCCTCCTCTTTTCGACCCCCTTCCTAGGTAAATCGATAATGTTGTTGCGAATGAAAGGATAAATGCAAGGGCACAAACACGAGAAAGGGATTGAGTTTTCAAAGATAATGTAGGCTATGTATTAATAACTAAAAGGAAAATATGTCTTTGCACGGTTATTGACAACTTGTCGACAAGGCGGTAGTTTCCTCGATCAGCAACCCGGGGCCACGGGACCGTTTCGACCTAGTAGGAAATAGGGTATAGTCGTGCATAAGGTTTCAGCACAGGTTAAGCGGGGACTTGCATCGGAGCTAGCTACTTGCGTTGAAAGGACCCCGATTAGCAAAGTTATACGTCCAGGATGGCTTGTGATGCCAGTGACGTCGAAGAGGGACGAGGCGAAGGAGGTCAGCCAATCGCCTTAGACTTGCTTCAAGCGAACGACTGGTTGGCTGTGCTGACGTCGCCTACGCGATCACCTGCAACCCGCTGAATATAGGACTTGGTTCCAGAGAAGCCATTCCATAATGTAGAATGGATCTTAATTCAACCGTTCCCGTTCGATCGACCCGACCGATTCTGACCTATCGGTTCCAACCGAATCGGTAGCGAGATTATTCCTTTCTCGCGCACCCTATCACGACCCGCACCCGGAGTAAGGGCGTGAGTGCGTGACAGCGTCCCAGCCTATACCACAGAAACGACGTAGAACGCTGTCTAGTTCTACTATCTAACAACAGTTATAATATCAAAACCTCTCGAGAACGGTCAACTCCGAATGGAGGACAAGCAATGTCAATATAATATACTCAATAAGCTATGATATTGTTGCGACCGTCCAGTGTTGGTATTTATATATGGTGTTTATGGTGCACATCATCTTAATTCAACCGAGTAGTTCAAAGAAGGGAATTATGTATGGTATTTATGGTGCACATCATTAGGACGGGTTACGACCGTCCAGTATTGTGATAAGCTATAATATCAGTAAGTTTGGGATCCTTCGGATATTGGGCTAGCAACCCGTATCGAAGCGATCATAGTCTTACACATAATTAAGGATGCCAAAGATGCATTACGGTGTGAAACACCGTGACCTTCATATAGATAGGGCCGGTGGGCTGAGATTAGCGCTGGATGCAGGCGTAGGGCCTGCCACCCTTATACATATGTTTAAGTTTACGGTTGGTTGGTTGAGTGAAATGATATGATTTCTTATGTAAAGTTCTAACCTTGTAGGCTAGGCGAAATGGGACATAGATGAGTACGATCACCATATTTATGTTAAGATTATGTCTAACTGTATCTGCCGCAGGGACACGGTAGTGGACAAGTTCAGGATATGGTCGGCTCGAGGCGGGGCTCGGCTTGGACGTGCCGAGGCATGGAGTCCTTAGCGTTCAAGAGGAGCTACCGCATTGGCGTTTGGACTTGCGACATGGAGATGTTCAGCCGAAGACTACTTGTTGGCTATAAAGAGGCATAATGTATGGAACAATGTACTCCTTTGTGAGCTAGAGAGATCATGAGCGTTGTAGCCAATTGGCATGTTAAGTTGGGCTATTCAGAGCTATTGTAACCTTCAGTTCATTATCAAAAAAAAAGATTCTTGTTGTATACAACGTTTTCCTTCTGCTGCTTATGTTATCAATTTGAGCTATAAACACTATTGTGAATCTGTTATCTTGCCTTGCACGAACGCAACTTCAGGCTCGTACGACATCACGCCCCAGCGATGACGATGATTCGGATAAAAACTTGATAATGATGAAGACGGTAACTCCGTCGACAAACGTAAGTATCGAGGTATGATCGAGAAAATTTTACAGTAGCATTAATATTAAATCAACATTGGCTTTTCTGTTAATTTAAAATTTACAATATAATTAAAACTAATATTACGAAAATGTTATTTGCTCCCAAAAAAATTGGGTGATACCATCTTCCATTATGTGGCATTTGACATGGTTGCTAACATGACAGCTGACATGGCAAAATTTAACAATAAAATTAATATTAAAATGAACATTAATAGTAAATAAATAATTTAATATTAAATTAACATTGATTAATATTAACATTAATATTAACATTAATATTAATATTAACATTAACATTAACATTAGCATTAGCATTAACATTAACATTAATATTAATATTGACATTAACATTAACATTAAAAAAAATTGGGTAATTAGTTTTTGGGTTAAAATTTGCCATGTTAGCTGTTATGTCATCTGCCATGTCAGATGCCACATAATGGGAGATGGCATCACCCAAATATGTTGGGAGCCCAAACGACTAATTGCTAATATTAATATAGTGGCATTACCGTTATTTCTCAATAGATTCGTGCCTTGTTCGGTCACACCCCTCCACGAGCGGGTTACACCCGCCTAAACGAGGGGTTAAATAGTCTTTTCCAAAGAAGAGAACCCATCCGACTAGAGAGAAACAAAGGAAAGAAGAAGAAGAACAGTCGCAATGGAGAGGAGCAAGATCAACTGCAGCGGATGGGCCGTCATCCCTACCGAGATTCTCTCGATGATATTGGTACTGTCGGGGATGCCGGCGGACGAGGTAATGTGTAACGTGGCTCCAGTTTGCCGTTCGTGGTGGAAGGCGCTCAACGGTCCCTTAGAATATTGGTCTAACGTCGACTTGGTACAGTGGTGCCGGAGGACCCAGCAAACCGCTGAGATTAGTTTGTCCGTAATGAAGCTCGTGGCTCGCAGTGGGGGATATCTAGGGTCCTTCTCCGCGTACAAGCTCGACGAAGCAGCCTTCTGTTTTGCATGTTTAAGGCCAGTGCAAAATTTTATTTGGTCTTATTCTAATACTTTATTTTTTCTATTACAAAATTTTACGTATACTTTTGTTAATTTCTATTGATGTTTTTCTATTTTTATAATACAGTGGGAAATTACTAAGGGTGCTGTGCATTCCGATGTGCGACGTGAGTGATGAAACTTTTGTGAGACACTTGGAGTTTCTCCCTGTGCTGGAAGAACCCGACATTAGCTACTGCCTCTATATCACGTCGACTGGAATATCTTCCGCCGGAAAGTATTGCCAACGTCTGGTCAAGCTGAGTAGGAACATGCCCCCTCCAGATTTTATGCTCAGGAACATGTTCGTGCTAGACATGAAAAACGAGGCAGAGGGAAAGGCCGTGGCTGATTCGATGCCGCATCTCGAGCACCTACATATGGGATTCAGCATGTTCAATGGAGACACGCTGCGATCTATCATATGCAACTGCAAGGGTCTTCGCGTGCTCGACATACGTGGGTGCTTCAACGTGATATTCGACGACGAACTATGGAAAATTTGTTATTCAATACAGACGTTTAAAAAACCCTTTGATAATGTAATCCTAGTACCAGGGGAACTTGTATACGAGATGTATAATGATTTAGATATGATCTATCATTCCTGGGGTGAATGGTGAAAACGTTAGCTTGCATGCATGCATGTATTTCTTTATATTTTTCACTAGTCTACATACAAGATATTTTTTATGAGTTCGATTCTCCATTTTGACAAAATTTTACTTTTGTCAATACTAATTTTTTAACATGATTAATTTTTTTTATATAAATAAAATGGACTGTGACATAATGACGCCTAAGACGGCTCACTTCTGAGATTTCGACATTTTCCAACACAGATTTTACCATTAATATAACATCTCAGTGTAATCATATCCAAGAGATTTCGCCATTTTCCAATACAGATTTTACCTTATTCAAAATGAATTCTGGCGGTATCAGTGCCATTCACCATAATTAATGGTGATCGATATGAAAACATTGGTTTCTTTTTCACAACCCTTTAAAATCTATTTACACAGCCAAACTAATTCATCTTCACGAGGCTTCAAAACCAATTTATATAGATTCAAAACAAAACTAAACAGCCAAACTATTTAAAATTCACAACCCTACAGAACAGTCCTAAATGTACCATTCTCCGTCTTATATGTACCATTCTCCGTCCTTCATGTATTATTCTCCGTCCTATCTCCGTCCTAAATGTACCATTCTCCGTCCTATATGGACCATTCTCCGTCCTACATGTATCATTCTCCGTCCTATATTTACCATTCTCCGTCCTAAATGTACCATTCGCCGTCCTAAATGTACAATTCTCCGTCCTAAATGTACCATTCTCTGTGTTAGTAGAATGGAGAATGGCCATTAATAGCCAAACAGCCAAACTAATTCATCTTCACAAGCTTTCAAAACCAATTTATATAGATTCAAACCAAAACTACACAGCCAAACTATTTAAAATTCACAACCCTACAGAACAGTCCTAAATGTACCATTCTCCGTCTTATATGTACCATTTTCCATCCTACATGTATCATTCTCCGTCCTACCTCCGTCCTAAATGTACCATTCTCTGTCCTATATGGACCATTCTCCGTCCTACATGTATCATTCTCCGTCCTATATTTATAATTCTCCGTCCTAAATGTACCATTCTCCGTGTTAGAGGAACGGAGAATGGCCATTAACAGTCCCAAAAATTGTTCCATACTAAGTTAAAAGGATATAATAGCACCCAAAAAATGTTAATAATAGAAAATCTACAGAACCCAAACACCAGACTCGAACCTAGGCCTTCCATATAAAAGCCAAACAGCACAACCAACTAAGCCTGGAATAAGACATCAATAATGCTAAGTCTACTACCAAATGCTTACAACACTTTTCCAACCTTCACCCATTGCTGACATGTGGGCCATGGCCCACATGTCCCCAACTTCCAATAAGGAAAAAAAATTGAATATCCCCAACTTCCAATAAGGAATAAGAAGAGTCGGTTAGGAACGTGTATATATATACATAGGGGTCCCCATTCATCTGAGTAGGTTGCACATTTAACATGGCCCCAAAAAGATCATCTGGTTGGGAACCATTGCCAGAGTCTTCTTCCAGTCGTCGCCGAGCCTCTCCGCATGGAGCACCCTTTGCGCCGCCTCCGGCCCATGACTGGCTGGCAGCGGCTACGGACTTTCCGACCTCCTGCGGGTTGTCACTGGAGGTCATCGCTCGACCTCTTCATCCGGCGCCCAACTTTGACCTGTTGTCGATCGCTCCAGAGGAACGGGATTCTCTGGAGAAGAGGGAAGCATTCCGCCGCCTGTGCCATAGGGCGGGTATGCGCACCCTGCAGGACTTTGTGGAGATCCTCCGCCAGGCCAGTGAGGGCTAGACCCCTTTTTTTTCTTTTTCTTTTTTTTTTCGTTTTTTACAGTTTTTTGTCCTCCTCTTGTATATTTCTCCGAAGAATGTTCCGGCGACGAAGCTGGGATTTAATGAAATATAATATTTTGTTAACTCAATTTGGTTTCGGCTACAATCAAACTTTTACAACCTTCTTACAACTTACACCCATTTGCTAATTATAGAATTGCTCTTTATAATTAACAAATCTTGTTACGTCAAATCTATATATCAGCGACGATATACCCATCAATGACTTGTTACGTCATAGAATTGATTATGCTGCTAGCGTCAATTTTGCCGTCAAATCTATCTTAAATATGATTACAAAGTAAAATAGAGGACAACTTTGAGTGTTTCAATTGTACTCTTTTCAAGTACATAGTCTTCTTATTTTCAAAAATTTAATCAAATATTCGAAAAATGGAAATATTGAGATTAAACTTCACATTCTTAAATATGTTGTCAATTTTTTTTAAATAAACATGTTTCCACCACGTTTTTTCTGCCAAAATTTTTAATAATTTGTACAGAACACGTGGATATATACTAGTAATAATAGTAATAAATTTAATTTTGGAAAGTAGTTTTTAAAATTAGGGTCTCAAAATCCCAAAGGTTTATGTAGTGATTTCACATGGATATATACTAGTAATAATAGTAATAAATTTAATTTTGGAAAGTAGTTTTTTAAATTTAATAGTAATAAATTCGACCGTCTTATACTAGTAATAATAGTAATAAATTTAATTTAAGACTCAAAACTATTCTAATTTTTTTCACTTTCTAAGGTCATATAATACGGTCGAATTTTCCCTCTTCTTCACTCAAACCCTCTTCCTTCTCCCAAACCCTCTCCCAAACCCTCTTCTAATCAAAATGCCGTCGAAGAAACAACGACCGTCGCCGAAAGGGAAGAATCCACAAAGGGATGCGATACATGCCCGAAGGGCAGAACTTGCAAGGGCGGCGAAAACCAAGATTATGGTCGCTAGGGCAGAGGCCGAAAGGGCAGCGGCAGAAGCAGCGGCGGCGGCAGCGACGATGAAAGCGGAGGCGGCAGCCAAGCCACGTGCAAAAAAGGCTAAAAACACTCATTGCTCGACAAAGATCGGAAAATCTATCTTCGATACAGAGTCGTCGGAAGACTCAACTTATGAAGATCGAAGGCGTACTCAAGCGAAGGCTAAGGTGGTAACAAATACAGAGTCATCAGCGTACTCTGTGGATTTTGAATCCTCATCAGAAGAGGAAAATGAAGAGGAAGAGCAATCATCAAATAAGTCCCAGGCTGGAGAGGAGGTAAAAAAAATTTAAAGACTCTAAAACTAAGAAGATTTACATTAAATATTTTAAGAAAAAGACTGTTATGCCTGAAAGATCAATTAAGATGGATGATATAGAAGACAAAGCTTTCCTGGATATATTAAAATTCTATCAATTGGAGAAACTGAACAAATCCTATCTTGAGAAAATCTTCCAAACAATAGTAAGAGAATTTTACTCAAATCTTCTGGCTGAAATTAAAGAAAAAGAAGAGGATCAACCACTGGTGTTTCCGAGAGGAAAACTGATTAGGGTAAATGCTGCTGTCATCAACGAATTTTATGGATTTGATCTAGTTCCTGAGTTTGATATGAAAGATATTGATAATGTTTACATGACGGATGCAATTCATGAGATTACAGGTGTTTCAATAGGTGCCAAAACCCCTCAAAATGTATACAAAGATCAATTAAAAACTTTGTATAAATTGTTGCATGCCTACGTATCTCAAACACTCAACCCTACTGGACATGAGTTTTCCATCCATCCCGAGAGAGTAAAATTTCTTTATTATATGGGGAAGAAAAAAAGGATGGATATAAGTTCCTACATGTTCAGTAGAATGATGCATCTCGTGGAAAAACCAACTGCAAGGACAGCTCTCCCTTTCGGAGGATTTGTATGCTCGATGGCTAATAAACATTCTGTCCCAAGCTTAGCAGGGGATGTTTATATTAAAAACAAAGGCCCCATGTAACACCTATATTCGGAATACGTATTTTATCAGGCTTATACGTATTTCGGACCTGTATTTTATTTTCTTGGATTTTGGCATGTACTTGTAATTGACTTGACTTGCGGATTTTGGTTCTCGTAATTGGGTTTTTACATGGCTTGGTTTATTTTGTGGAGAGGGTTTGGTTTGGTTTGGTTTATCATGAGAGGAACACTTTAACCTACACTCCACCCTCAACACAACACAACCCACCCTCATTAAAACCCACCAACCTTTCTTTCTCCTCATTATTTTCATTTATTTCTTCTTCTTCTTCCTTCCTCTACACAACACCATCACCTATAGGCAAGTGCACCTTGCCACCACTTGAGAACCACTTTTTATTTGTCTATTAGCTAGATTAGGCCATGGAGATCAATATTAGAACTTGACATTTTGTGATTTGGAGTTTCCATTGTTCTAGATCTAGGTTTTTACTATTTTCGAATTTGTATGATTTTGATCTACTTAACTTGGATTTTTGTTTGTTTTGATGCTTCCATGTGGAAGAGAATTCAATTTTACTCAAGTTAGAGCTTTGAAAATCTAAATTTCGTTTTGATTTGATCAAGTTATGAAGTTTTGAACTTTGGAGTTCTTGGAGTCTTCTTCTCGGCCTGGAGAAGAAGACAGCAGCCTGCGCTCTTTAACGCAGTACTGGATTGCGCATCCCCCTTGGCCAGCACTCTTTAGCGCAGCGCCGACCACGCAGCTTTCCTCTTGGCAAACTGCGCTCAACCCGAGTGCGCATGGATTCTTGCGCAGTCTGTTCATGCACAGTCTGCTCATGTGCAGTCCACTTCTGCGCAATCCATCCATGCGCAGTCCGACCCTGCGCAATCTGACCCTGCATAATCCATTCCTGCGCAACCTGATCCAGCGCAATCCATCTGCTGCACAATCCATTCCTGCGCAACCTGATCCAGCGCAATCCATCTGCTGCGCCATCCATTCCTGCGCAACCTGATCCAGCGCAATCCATCTGCTGCGCCATCCACCCCTGTGCAGTTGGTACCCTGCGCAGCTCACCCCTGCGCAGTTGGCTCCTAGCGTACTTGACTCCTGCGCAACCCGACCCCAGGGACCCTTGCGTAATTTGTCCATTCATGGAGATTTGGTTTTATTTTCTTTAAGCTTGGCTCTTCTATAGTCCTGTATATTGATATTTTATTAGATATTTTACGCCCATTTTATATCCTTACGCCTTTTGTCATGAACTTGATTTTACTTAATATGTTTGGAATGACTATTGTACATGGCATGGTATGACAAGGAACTAGCATAATATGACAGTGACCCGTAGTGGTGCACTCCTGACATGACCAACCTGACTTGATAGTGGCCCGTCGTGGCGCACTCCTGACTAGTACACTTGATATGATGACTTGACCTGATATATCTTGAATAGCTGTTGCGACGGCTACCTGACATGACATGACCTGTATAATTAATCCTGGCACCGTGGGCGATTGTGCTTGTACAAATAATCCAGTCATGTCTTACATCATGTCTAGGAGGGGACTCCTGAGTACCACGGTCAGGAGTACCTACTGAATTGGACTAAGGTTATAATTAGTATAATTTACTAGTCATGAAGAGATGTTCCCCAGTTACAGGCGATCCCGTTATCCCGGCCGCAAATGATTGGACTTGTAGCCTGCCGACGAGTAGGGCACATTTCCAGCCCACTGTTATGTGGGGCACTCACCATTGTCACTTAAATGATTGAACTCTATTGTCACTATAATGCATTGTACTCTCCAGATTATCACTATAATAATTGTCTGGATAACCTGGATAGCTGCAGGGCCTGTGACTACTTGGAGCATCTCATTGCATCTTGCTAGTAACTAGGATTGTGATAACCCTAGTTAGTTAATGTAGAAAGCCGTAGGCAATGATTGGCCGTGATTGCTTGGATGGAGTCTAGTCCAGTATAGTATTGTCTAGAATTGATTGATTGTAAGATTGTACCAGAACGATTGAAGGATTGTCACTCCAGATTGTCACTATAATGATTGTCACTCCAGATTGTTACTTGACCTGATTTTTTATATTTATTTTGCCGATAAATGGTGAGAGAAACCAAGTTTCGTTCAGACGAAGGGTTACAACCCCGGTCCTTGTTTGGTTTACGGGTTGTAACCTAGCTATCTGAATAGTCCCATGGTTATCTCATCGTATATCATCCTGTCATGCTTTTCTATATGCTCTGTCTTTTATCGATTCTGTACAAGATTGTCTTTTATATTCACCTATCATGTTTTCCTTAAATTACTGTCTCTTATTATGTAACTATATTTTTGTGCTAATTTGCTGGCTTTTGTTCTCATTTTGTGGCCTCCTTTGTGGCACTTGCTCTTTCTGGGGTCTGACCCAGCTGGTTTTGTATGGCCAGATACCGGAGCAGCAGCAAAGGATCTACCTGTCTTCCAGTCCGATGGTGACCACCAGGCGTAACCAGGGCATCGAGTGGGTTTCTTTGTTCTCCCACTGTAATATTATAAATTATTCTTTTGAGACGTTTAGCCGACGAGCAAGTGTTAGCTCGATTGTACTTACTTACTGTCTGCCTACGGGCTGTAACATGATTGACAAGCCCCGAGGGTTGATCATGTATGACTGAACTCTTGCTAGTCCTCACATTTTGTAACGACTAGCTTCATGATCATTTGGATATGTAATATTTGGGACGCCTTACAATTGTATATTTGGAGATCTGATATCTTGTGATTATTATTAGTTGGTTGAGATTGAGACAATAGGCTATTTTATGACCTTAAGAGACTGATGGATTGTAGTGAAACCCTCACATATCTAGACAGCCGTGACCGTATAGCGGTGTGGATTCCATTCCGTTATACGTAGCTGGCTATGTCTGCCCCCGCTCTCCAGTATTCTGGTTCTGGGGCGTGACACCCCATGAGAAAACTAACCTTCACTCGAATGTTTGGAAAACGGTCAGCAGCTGCAAGCAAACCATCAACATCTGGAAAACCATCAACTTATGGAATCAAAAACACTACGGACAGGGTTGATGATCTATACAATTTTGTTAATGCAAACTTTGAGAATGTCTTCAAAGAGATGAAGACTATATCCGACAACCAGAAATTGATTCTGGATAAGATTAACCAGATAGAGGTTGAATTTGCTGACCAAGAGTAAGATTTTCCTTCCCTCGTGAAGAAGGTAAACGGGGCTAGCCCAAACTCTTATGTAAAAATACACACTGTGCACATTGACACTTTAATGCTAGCCATCACTTTGATACTTCTATTTATGTTTCTGGATGTCATTTCTACATATACAGTGAGTCCATACTGACTATAATTTTTCTTAATCCGTCCCTCAAGGTGTAGGTGAAGGATATTTTGAGAAAGAAGAAGAAGTAGAAAAAAAAACAAGAAGAAGATGAAGATGGCTATGAAGATTCAACTTTTGAGTTTTGAATGTCTCTTATTTCAATTTGGAAGTAATATTTGACTTGTAATATGGTTCTGAATATTTGTTGGTCATGGCGGTCAAACTAAATTTTGTGTTTGAAATATTGTAAGACTAAACTTTTCGCTTGTACTAAGTGCATAGTTCGTAATTTGTTTTGAAAATGTATTACGGTGTTGAATTTAGAGTAGGTCTGATATTTATTTGGATTATTGTATTGTGAATTATGCAGGTTCTATGTTGAATTACTAACGTGGATTGGGCAGATTACTGTAACGTGAATTATGCAATTTATTAGACTTGGAATGAAGTATACTTAATTTGGTTATGATTTTTTGGTTGAAGCGTTTATTTGGTTGGCAGTTGGCCTTCATAGATGATATTGATATTTTGGTGTATTCCTTTGATTTGCAGATGCCCATCACAGATTTCATGAGTCCTGGGTGCATTGCTAGGGTTTACAGATGGCAGATGGCCTTATTACGGATGCATTCCTGGGATCACTAAAACTTTATTTGATTGTAATGTGTTTTGCTTTCTGCAAAAAATCATTACATCGATGCCATCAGTATGAATTCGATGCCAGTGCCTGTTCATCCCTTGTTATTGCTGAAGCAAAATTGTAATCCTGCCTGTTCATCCCTTGTTATTGCTGAAACATAATTGTAATCCTGCCTATTCATCCTTTGTTATTGCCATCAGTACATCGATGCCATCAGTATGAAGTCGATGCCAGTGTAATGCATAATATAATGTAAGAAAAATTCTCTTTGATAGTAGTTTAATTATATTCAAACATTCGCAAGAAATTTTGTTCAGCCATACAGTGGAAGCCTGATAAAATGATATTCGGATTTTCTTGAAAATAATTTAATATTAAATGAATCTACTATTGTAAATGATATTACAAATACTGTAAATATTTGGTAAAAAAAATATGAGATACTTGAACATTTCCAGTCCTAAATGTACCATACTTTGTTAAAAGCACAGAGAGTGTCCATTCTCCGTTTTCAAAGAACGGAGAATGGCCATTCTCCATGTTAAAGGAACGGAGAATGGCCATTCTCCGTGTTAAAAGCAAAGAGAACGGCCATTCTCCGTCCATTCGTCGTGTTAAAAGCAAAGAGAATGGCCATTCTTCGTCCATTCGCCGTGTTAAAAGCAAATAGAATGGCCATTCTCCGTATTAAAAGCAAATAGAATGGCCATTCACCGTCCAAAAAAAATATTCTCTTCGAAAATAATATCATTAGAAAAGTAAAAAATATTTCGTCCGATCAATACAGATTTTTTTTAAATATATGAGCAGATGATCCGCCCGACCTCAGAAGCAGGTTTCCTCAGTTCACCACCACCACCATGACATGTAGCTTTATTAACAAAATATTAAATTATTAGATAAAAAATAAGATTTGTGACAATGGCATGGACAGTAAAATTAGAGCGGCGCCGCTGGTACTTCTTCTTGTTCGAAGAGGTTTCGACGACGTCCGACGCGAACCGGATCGATTCTTCTCGGCACAGCTGGTACTCCTCGTTGTTCTAGGAGGGCTCGACGACGTTCGACGCGATCCAGACCGATTCTTATTTCCTTCTTCATCTCCGTTTCTCTTTTCACCACAACGACCAACACCACCACCACGACGGCCTGTAACCAAAAAAAATTTACGAAATATTAAATTGGATGGACGAAAGAGAGAGTAAATATGGGTTAATTTAGGGTGTTCATTAAAAAAATTAAAGTGAAGAATGACCTGCTAAAGCAAGTTACCAACAGGTCAAAAGTCTAAATCAGCATTAAATGATGTTTCTACACTATTATTCAATCCGAACCATTGGATCAACATTCAACTGTCCAAATTTTGGATGTATCGATACATCCTTTTCCAGCGGATGTATTGTAGAACGACCCATATATATATATATATATATATATATATATATATATATATACCACCATATATATACCACCGTATATATACATATATAGATTTGATAATATGATACAATATGATACTTAGGAAAACACATCCCAAATCAATAGAAATCTGGGATTTAAAAAAAAATATATATATATATATATATATATATATATATATATATATATATATATATACCACCATATATATACATATATAGATTTGATAATATGATACAATATGACACTTAGGAAAACACATCCCAAATCAATAGAAATCTGGGATTTAAACTCTCATTGATCATCCACAATATATACATAATAAATACAAGTGTCCAAATAGGTTTTTCCCACTAGGATACCACCTACACCTAGGACACACCTAAAAGTCTCCAAATGGACACGAAATGGACACAAATGGAGACACAACCATGGGGGTCATTCCTATGGGTCAAAATCAACCTAAATGTATGAGAAAAATGAGAAGGAGAAGGGGTTTATACCTCCCGGTAGATCGAATCGAAGATAAGCCTTCCCGATACGACACCGACACGTAGGAATCCCGAATGGACACGAATGAGCTCCGAATCCTCCCAAACTTGGCTAGCTTTCTCCTTGGCTTGAGTAGAGAAGGAAAGAAGAAGGTTGGGTGGAAAAATAGAAGGATTTGGTGGAGAAAAAGCTATGGGTTGCTCTCTATAAATTTGGGGAAGAACAAGAGAGAGAAAATGAGAGGGGATAATGATGGAATGATGGAGCCTATCCATACAATGGTGGCCGGCCATGGGGGGCTAGGTGGCACCTTGTGGGTTGCCAAAAATACCCCTACACTAATCTATTATCAATACATTGGAAAGGAGTTTAAGTCGGGGGCTAGTTTAGTCATTCTAACACACTAATCTAACTAATCCCAACCAAAATAAATTAGCCTAGTCACTAACTAAAATAATTAACATGTGGGCCAGGGCTAACTAGTGTGTGGGTCCACTAGAGTCAAAACTACCCCGGATCCCCGTTTCAAATCGGATTGAGTTGAAATTCGAACCCGACTTAAATAACCCCAAAATAATATTATAAATAAATAAATAATTTCAAAAATATTCTAAAATGACAAAAATACTCTTATTTTTGAAAACTGGGGTTGACAACAAAAAAGCTAAATTAATGTTTAGATGATTAATACAAACAAATATAAATGCTTCAACCAAACAAATCGTAATCAAATTAAGTAAACTTCATTCCAATTCTAATAAACTGTATAATCCATGTTACAATAATCTGCGCAATTCTCGTTAGTTGTTCAACGTAGTACCTCCATAATTTATATTACAATAATCCAAACAAATATCAGACCTACTCTAAATTCAAGACCATATTATATTTTCCAAACAAAGTATGAACCATGCACCCCAACGGTGCTTAGTACAATCGAAAAGTTTAATTTATAATTTCTCAAACACAAAATCGAGTTTGACCGCCATGACCAACAAATATTCAGAACCATATTACAATTCAAATATTACAGTCCAAATTAAAATAAAAGTTTCAAAACTCAAAAGATGATTCTTCAACCCCATCTCCATCTTCTTCATCTTTTTCTTCTTTTTTCTTCTTCTTCCTCAAAATCTCCTTCACTACACCTTGAGGGACGGAATAAGAAATTATAGTCAGTATGGACTCACTGTATATGTAGAAATGACATCCAGAAACATAAATAGAAGTATGAAAGTGAGGGCTTATAGTGTCAATGTGCACAATGTGTGTTCTTACATAAGAGTATGGACTCTCCAGTTAGCTCAAGTGTTAGATTACTCTCAAGGACTTTCTCTAGTGTCAGGATACCAAGCAAGTTTAAGTGCCCGACTTACCCTTAAGGACAACCTATATTATAGCAGTGTGGTCATGCTTATAATACCAAATATCACTGACTGAGGGAGTATTCCATCTCAGTCCTACCTCTAGTATTAGACATACATTATGTTCCTTGAGGCATTTTCACTCTGTACATGCATTGGACCATCATTTGTTCAGTTCTAAATCACCATTTTAGGTGCAATTAGACAGTATTAGTACAAGTATCAGAGCATCTAGTAGTAGAGTATCAGTGCAATATTAACTATTATCCAGATTAGCTTTAATTCAAGACTATGTGCTTCTATTCTAGAGTATTTAATATAGAGGGCTAACAAGTGTTGCTATATCCTTAAGCATCAGAGATGAACATTCAGTTTAGCTGAGTTGAAGCTCACAAGTGTATGCAATGTACGCAGTAATAACTGGAGTGGAGCCTTAATTCAAATATAAATGATTTCTTGAATTCCTTCTTTAGTGATGATACTGATATCATAGTATTAGCAAGTATATACAGTTAACAAGCAAACCTAGAAGGACGATAAGAAAATAATCCAGCATGGATAGCTAGATCATTTAGTAACAGAATATAAATGTGTATATATGTGTCCTTCATATATTAGAGTATAAATGTGTATATTAGATTACGGAATCATCAAGAGTAGTAGAATAAGAGAAAAAAATGCAAAGTAGCACCAGTTGGGGCTAGCCCCATTTACCTTCTTCACGAGGAAAGGGAATTCTTAATCTTTGTCTGCCAATTCCACCTCTAGTTGGTTAATCTTATCCAGAATAAATTACTGATTGTCGGGTATAATCTTCATCTCTTTGAAGACATTCTCAAAGTTTGCAGCAACAAAATTGTATAGATCATCAACCCTGTCCTTAGGGTTTGGGATTCCATAAGTTGATGGTTTTCCAGATGTTGATGTTTTGCTTGCTGCTGCTGCCCGTTTTCCAAATATTCGAGTGAAGGTTAGTTTTCTTATGGGAACTTTATTTTTAATATAAACATCCCCTGCTATGCTTGGGACAGAATGTTTACTAGCTATTGAGCATACAAATCCCCCGAAAGGGAGACTTGTCCTTATAGTTGGTTTTTCCACGAGATGCATCATTCTACTGAACATTTAAGAACCTATATCCATCCTTTTTTCTTCCCCATATAATAAAGAAATTTTACTCTCTCGGGATGGATGGAAAACTCATGTCCAGTAGGGTTGAATGTTTGAGGTACGTAGGCATGCAACAATTTATACAAAGTTTTTATTGATCTTTGTATACATTTTGTGGGGTCTTGGCACCCACTGATACACCTGTAATCTCATGAATTGCATCCCTCTTGGAAATATTATCAATATCTTTCATATCAAAATAAGGAACTGGATCAAATAAATAAAATTCATTGATGACAACAGTATTTACCCTTATCAATTTTTCTCTCAGAAACACCAGTTGTTGATCCTCTTCTTTTCTTCAATTTTAGCCCTAAGATTTGAGTAAAATTCTCTTACTATTGTTTGGAAGATTTTCCCAAGATAAGATTTGTTCAGTTTCTCCAACTGATAGAATTTTAATATATCTAGGAAACCTTCATCTTCGACATCAGTCATCTTAATTGTCTTTCAGGCATAACAACCTTTTTTTGAAATGTTTATTATAAGTCTTCTTAGATTTAGAGTCTGTAAATTTTTTTACCTCCTCTCCATCCTGGGACTTATTTGATGATAGCTCTTCCTCTTTATGTCCCTCTTCTGATGAGGATTCAGAATCCTCAGAGTACGCTGACGACTCTATATCTGTTGCCACCTTTGCCTTCTCTTTAGTACGCCTTCGATCTTTATATGTTGAGTCTTCGGACTCTTATCGAAGATACATTTTCCGGCCTTTGTCGTTTTCTATGATCTTTAGTCTTTTTTGCAGGTGGCATGGTTGCCTCTGGCTCACAATATTCTGATGCCTTTGTCGCTGACACCTCTGATTGGGGGGGCGCTGCCGCCGTCGCTGCTTCCGTCGTTTCCCTTTCGGCCTTTGCCCTAGCGGCCATAATCTTGGCTTTCGTCGCTCTTGCGGCCTCTGCCCTTGCAGCCTGTATCGCATCCCTTTGTGGATTCTTCCCCTTTGGAGACGTTCGTCGTTTCATCGACGACATTTTGATAATTTTAAGCAGTCGTTTGGGGGAGGATTTGGGAAAAGAAGAGGGAAACGACGACCTTCTCAAATTTTGAGTCTATAAGAACATCCACAGTTTTGAGTCTCAAATTTTATAAAAGCACCAACCCTTGGGATTCTGAGACCCAAAATTTAAAAACTACGTTCAAAAACTAAATTTATTACTAGTATTACTAGTATATATCCACATGCATTGCACATATTTTAATTGCCTTTTATTTAACTTAATTTGTATGTACCATTGTTAGCAATCACCCGAATAAAACTCGTATTATACGCAAATTTTTCTGTTTCTTTCAGAAACGTATAATACTTGCGTACTTTGGACAGATTCAAATAAGTACATAAACTTTAAGCATACAAAGTTTTAAACGTGTTTCGTGTAAATTATTGAAAAAATTGGCACAAAAAACGTGGTGGAAACATATTTAATTAACCAAATTTGACAAGATATTTAAGAATGTGAAGTTTCTAATCTCAATATTTCTATTTTTTGAATATTTGACTGAATTTTTAAACGTATTTTATTTGCAATGAGCCAATTTATACTAGTATTTTTGTCGTCTCGAATTTTTCCCGTTTACCCAATTGCTAACATGGCTATGTACTTGAAAAGAATAAAAGACAAAACTAATATATTGAAATACTAAAAGCTAGATATCGTAAGTACCTAACTACCCCTAATAGAATATATTACTTTTTGTATTGGAATAGACATGCAGGAGTATTTTTGGAAAATAAAAGTTTCACAGTGAAGCCTAACTTTTGGCATTATATAGTAGAATAGATAAATAAAAAGTTTGATCTTAGCAAGTACCTAACTTTTTCATTTACAATTTTTTTGTTATTTTCAGTATTATTTTTATACTGGCTGTTGTAATTAAAATTGTTAACTCAAAAATAGATAAAATAATTACACAGATAGATTGATTTAACTACTAGAACTTGTAGCTAGCAGTATAATCAATTCTATAACGTAACAAGTCTTAATGGGGATATCGTCACAGATAGATGGATTTGATCGTAACAAGATTTGTTAATTCAAAAATAGATAAAATAATTAGTCACTTGCAGCACAAACCAAATTGACTTAACAAAATATTAGATTGCATTGAAATCCCAGCTTCTTCGCCGGAACATTCTCCGGCGAGGGATACAAGAAGAGGAAAAAAACTAATAAAATTAAAAAAATAGAAAAAGAAGAGGTCTACGTAGACCCCTCACTAGCCTCGCGAAGGACCTTTGTAAAGTCCTCTAGGGTGCGCAAACCCACACGATGGCACAGGCGACGTAATCCTTCTCTCTTCTCCAGAGAATCTCATTCCTCCGGAGTGATCGACAGCAGGTCAAAGTTGGGCGCCGGATGGAGAGGTCGAGCAATGACCTCCAGTGACAACCCGAAGGAGGTCAGGAAGTCTGCAGCCTCGGCCAACCAGTCAGTTTCCTGCACCCTCTTCCGTCCATCATGGGCCTGAGGAGGCGTAGAGTGTGCTCCAGGCGGAGAGACTAGACGACGACTGGATGAAGCCTGTGGCCATGGTTCCCAACCTAAAGATTTTTTTGGAGCCATGTTTAATTTGTAACCTACCCATATGAATGGGGACCCCATATGTATATATATACATGTTTTCCTAACTGACTCTTCTTATTCCTAATTAGGAAACATGGGGGTATTCAATGACCTCTAGTGACTCTTCTTATTCTTTGTCTCCGACCAATTTGTCATGTAATCTAGGGGTAAGCAACATGTTTAATGTGATGCCATATTCTAAAAATAAATCTATTTTTTTAAGATATCTACATAAAATATTATAATAAATCCACATAACACTACAACCAAACTTATTTTAAAAAATTATTATTTATGATACAACCAAACTTATTTGATACCATATTATGTAGCAGACAACTGCCATAATTTAAATTAAATGGCCAAAATTATTTATTATTTTATATTTGATATAATATAAATATTTGATTTATTTTTGATACCATATTATGTAGCAGACAACTACCATATTTGATCTAACATAATTTAAATATAATATATAGGGTTTCCTAATATAATACATATATAGGGTTTCCTAATATATATACTAAATATTATACATAATTTATTATTTTGAGTCCAATCTATGTAAAGATTTAATGTAATACAAATCAAATTAATAACCTAATCTTATAAAATTAAGAATTCTAATTATAATCAAATTTAATCTGGTCTAATACATAACCAAATCTCAGTATGATTAATCTAAACTAATTTTGACTCCTTTTCTTTTACATCCTATATGATTTAAATATGCATTAGAATATATTTAAACAATATAAATCTAAAGGAAACAAATTATAGACCAAAACGTTATTCAAGTTCAAATTATCATAGAATTTTGTGTCTAAACTATGTAAAGATTTAATGAAAGCGAAATCAAACTAACAATCTAATCTATGTAAAGATTTAATGAAAGCCAAATTATCATGGAATTTTGAGTCTAATTTATAGAGTGTGGAAACCAAACCAAACCAAACCAAACCCAAGTCTCATTAACCTTGTTAAAAATGTGGCAACACATTTTTCGATCTTTGAAGGGTGGTGAAGATGAATATGTTTTCTCGTATCTCCCCCAGGCCACTCCTTAATTATGGTGAATGGCAGTGGAATCTGCACCGCCAAAATTAATCTTGAAGAAGGTAAAATGTCATCATTGTGTGGGGAAACGTCCAAATCTCTTGGATATAATTACACTGATGTTGTATTAATGTTAAGCACTGACACAGTCAGTATCCGGGCTATTTGTACTGGCAAAATTCTTCACTTTGTATTGCATTGCCAAAATTCGATGAATCATGGTCTTGGGTTGTGGGACAGAAGGAATCGGCATCATAAACCCATAATGTCACATAATTTGGATAAATTTGTAATTTCTCCAAAATAAAGGATATCAACACTTTAACATTAATAACCCATCGTACTGATATCATATAAATATGAAAATACAAAGAAATACATGAATGCATGCGAATGTCAGAAGAACCATTCACCCCAGGACTTATTGTTGAGATCTAAATTACTATAAATCTCGTATCCACGTTCCCCTGGGATTACATCGTTAAAGGTTCATTTAAATGTCTGTATTAAATCACAAATGTTTCAGAGGTCATCGTTGAGCTACACGTTAACTGAAGCACCCACGTATGTTAAGCACGCGAAGACCCTTGCTGTTGCATATGATAGATCACAATGTGTCTTCGTTGAACATGCCTGAGCCCATCTCGGGGTGCTCGAGATGCGGCATCGAATCAGCCACGACCTTTCCCTTCGTCTCGTTGAACGTGTTCAGCACGAATCCGTTCCTGACCATGAAATATGGAGGGGACATGTTCCTCCTCAGCTTGACCAGATGCTGGCAATACTTGTCGGCGAAAAATATTTTCGTCGACGTGATATATAGGCAGTAGCTATTATCGAGTTCATCCAGCACCGGGAGAAACTCCAAGTTTGTCATGAAAGTTTCATCACTCACGTCGTACTTCGGAATGCGCAACACCCTTAAAAATTTCCCACTGTATTATAAAAAGGAAAAAACATCTTAATTCACAACTTTAAGCATCGGATCAATAAAATTTTCTAATTAGACAAATAAAGTATTAGAAGAAGACAAAATAAAATTTTGTACAGGTCTATAATAAGCAAAAGAGAAGGCAGCTTTGTCGAGCTTGTACGCGGAGAAGGAACATAGAATTCCTGTTCTGCGAGCTACGAGCTTCTTTACGGTCAAACTAATCTCTACGGTTTGGTGGTCCCTGTGACACCACTGATCTAAGTCCAGGTTGGACCAATAGTAGGTTTTGTCGAGGGCCTTCCACCATGAACGGCACACTGAGGCCGCGTTGTGCATGACCTCGTCCGCTGGCATCCCCGACAATACCAGTATCATCGAAAGAATCTCCGTAGGGATGACGGCCCATCCGCTTTTGCTGATCTTGCTCTTTCTCCTCTCCATTGCGACTCTTCCATCTTCTCTTTTTTGTTTCTCTCTAGTAGCTTGATTTCGTTTCTTAATGGAAAAGACGACTCTTCATAGGCTATTTAACCCGCTCGTGGGGGTGTGATTGTGTGCTACCTGTAGCAACGCGTCCCCCGTTCGCTCTATGTCTCCCACCCTTAGTATTTTGGAAGTTAATTAAGATTAAAAGTTTTGAATTTTTAAAATTACATGTTCGTACAAGTAAAATTTCAGATTTAAAGTTTAATTTAAATTGAAAAATAGATGTTAATTATAACTTTCCAAATGTTAATTTTAATATTAATATTATTTTTATTTTTATTTTTAAAATTTTCCATGATAATATTAATGTGAACTTTGTATTTTTACAAGGAATTTTTTAATTTAAAATTTAACTCCTTTCTTAGTTGTAAATTTAAATTTAATTTTAATTTTAAATCAAAATTTAATTTTAATTTTAATTTTAATTTAATTCTAAAATTTGCCATGTGATCAATTGGATTTAGGGGTGTGCACGTATGGGTCAAACCAACCGCATCGCACCGAACCAAACTTGGACCACAAATTATACATCAATCCGAACCGATATGTATAATCCGGATCATTGTTACTATTCTTGATTATGTACGAGCATGTAAAAATGATACGTGTTAATGATAGTTATTAATAAAAGAGACCATTGAAAATAAAACCTGTTGATTTGATCAATTGAATTAGGGAATTTTGCAGATATGGGTCAAACCGATTGCATCGAACTATATCAATCCGAACCGATGGGCTATCAGTCGAATATATGGTCTCGTAACATTAATGTTAATATTAATATTAGTTTCAATATTAATGTAAAAGAAATCATGATAATATTAATGTGAACTTTTTTTATTTTTACAAGGGATTTTTTATTATTTAAATTTTAACTAGTTTTTTAGTTGTAAATTTAAAATTAAATTTAATTTTAAATCAAAATTTGATTTTAATTTTAATTGTAAATTTAAATTTAAATCTAATTTAATTCTAAAATTTGACACATGATCAATTGGATTTAGGGGTGTGCACGTATGGATCAAACCAACCGTATCGAACCGAACCATACTTGGACCACAAATTATACATCAATCCGAACCGATATGTATAATTCGGATCATGGTTATCATTCTTCATTACGTACTAGCATGTAACAATGATACATGTTAATGGTAGTTATTAATAAAAGAGACCATTAAAATAAAAACTTGTTGATTTGATCAATTGAATTAGGGGATTTTGTAGATATGGGTCAAACCGGCCGCATCGAACTGTATCAATTTGAACCGATGGGCTATCAGTCGAACATATGGTCTTGTCACATTAATGTTAATGTTAATATTAATATTGTTTTAATATTAATGTAAAAGAAATCATGATAATATTAATGTGAAATTTTTTATTTTTACATGGGATTTTTTAATTTAAAATTTAACTACTTTTTTAGTTGTAAATTTAAATTTAAATTTAATTTTAAATCAAAATTTGATTTTAATTTTATTTTTAAATTTAAATTTAAATCTAATTTAAATTCTAAAATTTGCCACGTGATCAATTGGATTTAAGGGTGTGCACGTAAGGGTCAAACCAACCGCATCGAACCGAACCAAACTTCGACCACAAATTATACATCAATGTGAACCGATATGTATAATCCGGATCATTGTTACCATGCTTGATTACGTACTAGCATGTAACAATCATACGTGTTAATGGTAGTTATTAATAAAAGGGACCATTGAAATAAGAACCTGTTGATTTGATCAATCGAATTAGGAGATTTTGCAGATATGGGTCAAACCGGCCGCATCGAACTATATCATTCCGAACTGATGGATTATCAGTCGAACATATGGTCTCGTAACGTTAATGTTAATATTAATATTAGTTTCAATATTAATGTAAAAGAAATCATGATAATATTAATGTGAACTTTTTTAATTTTTACAAGGGATTTTTTATTTATTTAAAATTTAACTACTTTTTTTAGTTGTAATTTAAATTTAGTTTTAATTTTAAATCAAAGTTTGATTTTAATTTTAATTTTAAATCTAATTTTAATTCTAAAATTTTCCACGTGATCAATTGGATTTAGGGTTGTGCACGTATGGGTCAAAACAACCACATCGAAACGAACCAAACTTGGACCACAAATTATACATCAATTCGAACCGATATGTATAATCCGTACCATTGTTGCCATTATTGATTACGTACTAGCATGTAACAATGATACGTGTTAATGGTAGTTATTAATAAAAGAGACCATTGAAATATGATCAATTGAATTAGAGGGTTTTGCAGATATGGGTCAAATCGGCCGTATCGAACTATATCAATCCGAACCGATGGACTATCAGTCGAACATATGGTCTCGTAACATTAATGTTAATATTAATATTAGTTTCAATATTAATGTAAAAGAAATCATGATAATATTAATGTGAACTTTTTTAATTTTTACAATGAATTTTTTAATTTAAAATTTTACTACTTTTTTAGTTGTAAATTTAAATAAAAAACCAAACTAAACCAAACCCAAGTCTCAAGTTAAATGGCAGTATTGCTAGGGATGTGCTAGTATTCATCCCAACGTGTACGCTAAATGTAGTCATCCCTGGATCATTGTCAGCCCCTAACAGTCGATTGCCAGCGGTTGCTACCAATCCGAACCAATCTCTTTTGATCGAACCATTCCGAGCCGAACCAAACCCTTTTAGCCAAAGATATGGTCCGGTAACAGTAATGTTAGTTCAACAAATTAACATGATTATGAATATTAATACTAACATTACATTAATTAATATTAACATTAATTTAACATTAACAATAAAATTAATATTAACATTAGATTAAAATTAGCATTAGCATTAACATAAAAAATGGGTAATTAATTTTCGGTTAAAACATGACATGTCAACTGCCATGTCAGATGTCACATAATGGAAGATGGCATGGTGATATGGCATGGTGACATGGCATAATTTATTGTAAACCATTGTAATTCTGGTGATGTTTATTTTAAGTAGATTTTGATTATTCCACTAGCCTTAATTAAAATTGATGTAATTGTATATTATTAAGAAATGTTCATTGTTATTGGCTTAATAAATAAAAAAAATTGAATATCTTGAATCTATTGGCTGCTATAACTAGGCCAAAAAAGGATGACAATGAACATATAATGGGTTAAAAAACTCTCTTCTTCAAAAAAGGGATATAAACGTAGGTATCCTACATGAACCATTATTTCATAAATCAATGGAAGACATAGAAGACAGTAGGCTCCGAGATTAACAGTCTCATGTTCTTTATACTTCTACCATTAATCAATCTAATCAAAAGAAACGAAAAAAACATTTATGTACATTCATGATGTACATAACCAAAAAAATTATAAAAGCGATAATAATGATAGTAAACATTGATAACTTCTGAGTTTCTTACATTAATAGCATACTAATTATATCAATGCTAATTAAGGCTAATGGAATAATCAAAATCTACCTAAAATAGTGTCACGACCCACACCCACTGTTAGGGTACGAGAACGTAACGACGCCCAGCCTACGCCGCAGTGTCGGCTGTAGAACGCTGTCCTAGGTCACAACATCTAACAATATAATGCTAAGCAGTTTATACTCCCCGAATGGGGGTGACATAGCAGATAAGTCTCAATCACATCTAAGGTAGAGCATGATAAGGATAGATAAAATATAAATCCAAAAGAGATACAGGAGATAGAAGTCTAAGTGTCTAAGATACATAAACCCAGAAATACATCTAAAAACTCAAATATAGTAATCCACAAGTAAATACAACTCCAGACAAAAGAAATAACTATCTAAACAACTGTCACTCCCCGTTCCCGGAATGCATATTTTTATATATATGTACAACTCATGTGTATTTATTTAGTATTTATCATGTATTATTCTGTATTTAAATTCCTTTAGTTTCATGTTAATTAATTATCTGCTCATTAAATTTTTATGTTAATTATATTTCTGCAATTTTATTACCTGCATTTTATTTGTTGCTTTAGTCTTATTGGGTTTTGGCTTGGATGGATCTGTGCAACCCGGCCCACTAACTCCCACCTACCACCCCCTTCCTATTTAAAGCTTCCTCCTTCTTCTCTCTCCTCATTACTTCTCTTCACCATTACTTCTTCTTCTTCCTCTCATTACTCTTCACCACCTAGCAGCAGCAGGAGGCAAGTGTAAACTTGCTTCTACTTGAGAACCATGTTTTTATGGTTCATTTGGCTTCTCCTTGTGATTCTAAGAGAGTTTAGCTCTTAGTATTTTGGATTTCGTTGGCTTGTTTCTCCTAGATCTATGTTTTGTATTCGGCTGTTCATGGGTTCTTAGTCCACCAACTTTGCGTGTATTTCTCTGGCACTGGAACAAGGCTCCATAGGGCGAGTTCGGGAGATGTTGTACGCACACGTTCTTACGTGCTCGCGTGAGACATCAGCCCAGTCACGCACACGTCTTTACGTGTTTGCGTGTATTTTAATCACGCTAACGTTCTTATGAGCGTGTGTGTATTTTAGTCACGCTAACGTTCTCATGAGCGTGCGTGTATTTTAGTCACGCTAACGTTCTCATGAGCGTGCGTGTATTTTTAGTCACGCTCATGTCTGTGCATGTCTGCATGACTTTTGAGTTACGCTCACTCTGTGCTTGTCTGCGTGACTTTTGAGTTACGTTCACATGGTGCGTATCTGCGTGTATTTTAGCCACTCTCACGCTGTGCTTACGTGCGTGACTTTTTACGCTCATGTCCCTGAGCTCGCGTGCGTGACTTTTCACCCTCACGCTGAGCGTGCGTGCGTGAATCACTTGTCACGCTTCACTTTTCACGCTCACGTTTACCTGAGTGTACTCCTTTTACGCTCACTCCTTCATGCCAGACTTGGCGTACTTTTCACGCATACGATTCTTGCGTGACTTTTGGACTTAGCTTAGACTTGTTAGCATGACTTCCTAACTTGGGAGTTTTATTTGTTCTATATTTTATTCATTTAATATTGGCATGATAATTCCCTATTATATCCTTACGCCTTTTTGCATGAACCCGAAAATCTTAGCATGTTAATATTTTAATACCTATGGTTGTGTATTAGTGCCAAGTGTCTGGATTGGTATATGGATATCCAGTGAGACTGGAACTTGACCTCGAGAGTTATAGACTCGACCCTATTTAATGCTAAATGACTTTCATGCCTTGTCACCATTAATGACGTTGGTTATCTTAACTAATTGATCATGCGTTCCTAGTTGGAACTAAGAGACTGGCTAGTCGTCTTATTGAAATAAATGAATGAGACACGTTCATATTATGAACTATTGCAATCGACTGGCTGATCCCGAATATTGACATACATACACATGCAGGCTTCAATCTATTTAGTTGATTATTTATTTATTTATTTTCTACAAAAGAAGCATGTGTACTTTATGGTCAAGGCATGATTACCGTGGTTAGATTTGATTGTTGCATTACGCTATGTAAGACCTGCAACCTAGCCGCACTGGTATCGTTGTAGAGTTGAGCATATCGTACCCCGTACAAAAGTACTCATTTGAATGACCATGATCCACGGCATGGGATTTTACTCAACGTAGGGACTATTAAGTTAAATAAAATAATGATTGCATGGAGAGAATGGATTTTCGAGTTCTTACATGGCAGCCCCCTTGGGACGAATAGTACCCGATGGGCCGGCTAGTTCCCACAGATACTGTAAATCTGCCACACGGACAGGAAACAGTATCTGCTTTTATTATTATTGTATATTGTATATTGACGGACGTCCTGCTAGGACTCGTCTAATTCATGTATGGCACACATGATTGACTGGATAGACTAGCCTTGCTCGTACATAGTAAGAACTGAGAAATCTTTATTGCATTATTCCAGGATAACTTGGGACTCACAATAGTAAGCCATATGATTTGATTGGCCGTTCAAGATGATTTGTTTGTGTACTGTACTACTCTGTTACCTAACTGAGAAAATCAGAATGTTAGGACATGACGGGCCAACTTTTGTCCTTGTTTGGTTGGGAGGTTGGTTCGAAGTGTCGTGATGTAATGTGAACCCTAGTAGCCAGCAGAGATCTATTATTAAATTCTTTTACTTACTGGTTTATGTCCTTCATATCGTCCTTCCTTGTGGTACTTGCTATTAGAGGTCTAACCTCTCTAGTTTTGTATGGCCAGATTTAGAGCCGGTTCCCGAGGACTCAGCGTACTTCTACCTCCAGGATGGTCAATACTAGAGGAATGATTGCAGGAGGACTCGAGTGGGTTCCTTACTTCACCGCTCGTTTTGTTATTTACCTTTATATACTTAGCCGTTTGGCACCGACATGTTAGTCGGATTGTCTTGTACTTACTTTTACATAATTGTAATTAAGTCAGACTGCAGCTGATAACAATTGTGTATACTTGCTATATCATCTGGCTATGTTTTGTAAAGCCAGATATCAAGAACATTTTGACTGAGCGTTTGGGATGCCTTACTGCTTTATATTACATGTTATCTATTACTGTTTCTTGCTTGAATGATTGAGACAATAGATGTGAAATGACCATAGTAAGACTCATATGTAGTATGCACCCCCTTGTCTGGTTAGACAGCATTGATCGTATTATACGGTATTCATCTACCCGTAATACGTAGCTGGCTGAGTCATTCCCTCGCTCTCCAGTATTCTGGTTCTGGGGCGTGACAATGTTTTAGTGGTGGCCTATGCAGGTCTGATTTCAGACTTGTGGGGTGTTTTTATTTATAGGATGTCTCAATCACACATGTTTCCCCTTGATCTCCTGATTCGTTATTCTCAACTCTTGCTTGACATTTCGGTATCCTTTGACTTCATTGATCCTTCATGTCCGGTCGTTTGATTGTTCTCTTGTCCCTTTTCTTAGGGGCACTTCGTCCGCATCGGTCAGAGTTGGGCAGCAACAGCAGGAGCAACATGGACAACCTGACCAGGTTGGTCAGCAACAAGGGCCAGTCTCACCTCAGGAGGCTACCCAGAAAGAAGTGATAGTGGAAGCAGCAGCTGGATCGCAGTATCCGGATGTTCCAAACCCACCCGTAGTTCCACCTACCCCTGTGGAAGTGGACACACCAGCCCTTCTAGAGATCATGAGGAGAATGATGGCTACTCAGCAACATCAGATGTTGGTCCAGCAGCGCATGCACACTCAGCTACAAGAGCAGAATGTGCTACTCAACCAAGGATTGCAGACAGCATTGGAAAGAGGGGCAAGGCCAGATTCAGGAGCATCAGCCAGGTTTTGTAAGTACAACCCCCGCCGTTTCGAGGGCACGGAGGATGCCATCTCAGCAGATGCATGGCTTAAGGATATTGAGGCTATTCTGACAGCAGCTAAGGTACCGACAGAAGAGCGTGTGGATCTAGTGAAGTTGTTACTTCAGGATCTCGCACGTGATTGGTGGGAATCAGAGGAAGTGGGCATCAGACGTCCTGTGGCTTGGAACGATTTCTCAGCAAGATTTAAGACCAAGTACTATGGAGTTGTGGCACAGTTTGAGCTACAACAGAAGTTTATCAACCTCAGACAGGCCGGCAAGACTGTAGATGCTTATGCAACGGAGTTCTGCAGATTGAGTAGATTCGCCCCAGAGATGGTAGCAACAGAGCGCCATAGGGCCATGAGGTTTCAGCAAGGGTTTCATCTCGAGCTCTTGCAATTGATAGAGGGGCACAACTACCAGACTTTTGATGAGATATTGACGGTAACTCGAAGGCATGAGCTCACCATTCAGAGGCTTGCGACAAGGACTGGGGGTCAGAAGAGATCCCACAGTCAGATTGAAGGAGGAGGGGGAGCAGCGCCTCGAACAACAGCACCATCCACTGGCATTCATATCCACGATGTGGCAATACGAGGACCAGCACCACTCAGGCAGCAGCAGCAACAGCAACAGAAGAAGAACCAGCAACCCCCGGCGGGCTGCACTTATTGTGGGAAGATGGGACACACTAGAGATGTGTGTCGGACATTGAATGGACTGTGTCTGATATGTGGAAATCCAGACCATCGGGTTACCACATGTCCCATAAATTCGAGGACAGGAGGACCAGGGCAGCAGTTTCCTGCTATGCCAGCACCAGGGGCAGGCCAGTATCGAGGACTAGCTGTGGCAGTTAGGCCATTGGCACAGTGTCCGTTAGTACCGCAGGCTCAGATGTTTCGACAGCAGGGACCGCCGATGCAGCAACACCAGCATAGACCACCCCAGCATCATCAAGGCAGGGGCCAGCAGCAGCACCAGGCTAGGCCGCAGCATGGAAATCAACAAGGAGGTCGAAGGCAAGCATTCACTCTGTCCTTGGAAGAGGCATTATCATCGGGAGATGTTGTGGCAGGTAACATTCTCGTCGCCTCATATTCCGTAGTAGCATTGTTTGATTCGGGAGCATCCCATTCATTTATATCTGCACGATTTGCGACACGACTAGGAATGGAGTTCGAGGCATTGCCAGGGAGGTTGAATATACTCACTGGTAATGGGCTCGTAGAGGTTAGTAGAGTTATTTTAGCGTGTAGCGTTGTAGTTTGCGGGCATTCTTTACCCGCCCGGTTGATAGAATTTCTTGTTGGAAATTTCGACGTTATCTTAGACATGGACTGGCTGAAAGACAGTCATGCGACAATAGATTATCGTAGAGGGAGTGTATCTTTTGATATTCCAGGCATGAAGAGATTCACCTTAGTCAGATCAGAGGCAACTCAACGAGAGCAGGGAGTAGTAGCGGCAATGGAGGAAGTTCAGATCCCGAAGATAGTTGAAGAATTTCTAGACGTATTTCCTGAAGAACTTCCAGGTCTACCACCAGTTAGAGTTATTGAGTTCAGTATAGAATTGGCACCAGGAACTAAACCGATATCAGATCGAGTTACAGAATGGCGGATTCAGAGCAGGCCAAGGTATATCAGCACATAGCGGAATTAAAGGAGAAAAAGTTCATCCAAGCTAGCGTATCACTGTGGGCAGCACCAGTAGTACTTGTGGGAAAGAAGGATGGGTCGTCCAGATTGTGTATTGACTACATGAAGCTTAACGTGGCAACAGTGAAGAACAAGTACCCATTACCCAGGATCGATGACTTATTTGATCAGTTGAGCAAGGCTAGAGTTTTCTCCAAGATAGATCTTCGTTCAGGATACCATCAGGTGAGGGTTCGGAAGGAGGATATTCCCAAGACAGCATTCAGGTCGAAGTATGGGCATTACGAATTCTTAGTAATGCCGTTTGGTTTGACCAACGCTCCAGTAATATTCATGGATTTGATGAACCGCATCTTTATGCCATATTTAGACCAGTTTGTCGTTGTGTTCCTTGACGACATTCTCGTATACTCAGCTAGTGAAGAGGAGCATGAAGACCACCTCAGGAAAGTGTTGCAGGTTCTGAGAGAGAACCAGTTGTATGCCAAGCTCAGCAAGTGTGAGTTTTGGTCGGATCATATTTCATTTTTGGGTCACATCATCTCAGGAGCTGGAGTAGCAGTAGATCCCAAGAAGGTAGAAGAAGTAGAGAGTTGGCCAGTACCCAAGACCGTAGCAGATGTGCGGAGTTTCTTGGGATTGGTAGGATATTACAGAAGATTTGTATCAGACTTTGCAAGGCTTTCAGCACCCATGACCCGCTTGACCCGGAAGGATGTGCCATTTGTTTGGTCGGCAGAATGTCAGGCATCATTCGAGACTTTGAAGCAGAAGTTGATATCAGCACCTATTCTTACATTGCCAGTTGGACCCGGAGGTTTTACAGTATATTGTGATACGTCAGGTAAAGGACTTGGATGTGTCCTTATGCAACATGGGAAGGTGATAGCATATGCATCTAGGCAGCTTCGGGACCACGAGATGAATTACCCAACTCATGATTTGGAGTTAGCGGCAGTAGTATTTGCTCTGAAGCTATGGAGGCATTACTTATATGGTAACCGAGTGGAGATGTACACAGACCATAAAAGTCTGAAGTACATCTTTACTCAGAAGGAATTAAACATGAGGCAGAGAAGATGGCTGGAGTTGATTAAGGATTATGACGTGGAGCTGCAGTATCATCCAGGCAAGGCGAATATAGTAGCAGACGCTCTTAGCAGGAGAGACGGCGCATTTATGTTGACAACGCAGAGGCATATCTTAGAAGACCTTCAGGAGATGGGCATCAAAGTTATATTTCCTAGTGATGTAGGAGTTCTAACTAGTCTACAAGTCCAATCTGACTTGGTAGACAGGATCAAGGCAGCTCAGGCACAGGACCCGAGGATTCAGAAGCTTAGGGCAGAATGTGAGTCAGGGCTCAGGAAGGAGATGAGAATTCATGAAGATGGTACACTTAGGTTTGGATCACGTCTATGTGTGCCTAGTGGAGATATCAGACAGGAGGTTATGGCAGAAGCTCACAGTTCTCAGTATTCTATTTACCCTGGAGGGACCAAGATGTACCAAGATATCAAGCAGCATTTCTGGTGGAACGGAATGAAGAAGGAGATAGCTAGATTTGTTTTCCGTTGCTTGGTATGTCAGCAAGTGAAGACAGAACAGTAGAGGCCAGCTGGGTTATTGCAACCGCTTCCTATTCCGGAATGGAAATGGGAGCATATTACAATGGACTTTGTGACCGGTTTATCGAGATCACCAAGTGGTAAGGACGCTATTTGGGTAATAGTAGACCGACTTACGAAGGTAGCACACTTTCTTCCCTTCAGAGTAGGGCAATCTACAGAAAAGTTGGCAGAATTATATATGCAACAGATAGTCAGGCAGCATGGAGTCCCTATCAGTATTGTGTCGGATCGAGATACTCGCTTTACATCACATTTTTGGAAGAGCTTACATCATAGTCTGGGTACCAAGTTAAGGTTTAGCACGGCCTACCATCCGTAGACGGATGGGCAATCAGAAAGGACGATTCAGACTTTAGAAGATATGTTACGAGCTTACACTCTAGATTTTGGAGGGTCTTAGGAAAGTCACCTGCACTTGGTCGAGTTCTCATACAACAATAGTTATCAGGCCAGTATCCAGATGGCACCATTCGAAGCATTATATGGTAAGAAGTGCAGGTCACCGCTAGCATGTGATGATATCGAAGAGAGGAAGATGTTAGGCCCAGAAATGATTGTTCAGACGGTTGAAGTAGTTAAGGGAATTAGAGAGCGACTTCGAGTTGCACAGGATCGGCATCGTCATTGGGCGGATCAGCATCGTAGGCCGCCAGAGTTTTCTGTTGGGGACCACGTATTCTTGCGGATCTCACCTACTCGTGGGGTAATTAGATTTGGCGTTCACGGGAAATTGAGTCCGCGGTACGTCGGCCCATTTGTTATCCTTGATCGAATAGGCGATGTTGCTTATCGTTTATCCCTCCCACCTTCGTTACGAGAGGTGCATGACGTGTTTCATGTATCTCAATTACGTAGGTATGTATCGGACCCAAGCCATGTCCTCGATCACTCTGAGCTGGTTGTTGGTACCAACCTGTCTTACGAGGAACAGTCTGTGTCCATTTTGGACCGAAGAGAGAAGATACTCAAGAACCGAATAATTAGTCTTGTCCGTGTTGCTTGGAGTCATCACTCCTTGGGAGAGTCAACGTGGGAACGTGAGGATGATATCCGATCAAGGTATCCACACCTGTTTGACTCACAAGGTATATCTTTTTCTGTATACCTTGATTGTCTTGATTCTTCATGCTTATCACCTTATGGGTAGAACTGATTGATATCGTAGATTAATAGATTTACATATATAGTACTTGCTTTTGATATGGTAACAATGATTGCTTGCTCACTAGAATTGCTTGTATTAGTTTAGCTATGATATTTCTATCCGGCTTGGATTTGAAATTCCGAGGACAGAATTTTTCTAAGGTGGGTAGAGATGTCACTCCCCGTTCCCGGAATGCGTATTTTTATATATATGTACAACTCATGTGTATTTATTTAGTATTTATCATGTATTATTATGTATTTAAATTCCTTTAGTTTCATGTTAATTAATTATCTGCTCTTTAAATTTTTATGTTAATTATATTTCTCTAATTTTATTACCTGCATTTTATTTGTTGCTTTAGTCTTATTGGGTTTCGGCTTGGATGGATCTGTGCAACCCAGCCCACTAACTCCCACCTACCACCCCCTTCCTATTTAAAGCTTCCTCCTTCTTCTCTCTCCTCATTACTTCTCTTCACCATTACTTCTTCTTCTTCTTCCTCTCATTACTCTTCACCACCTAGCAGCAGCAGGAGGCAAGTGCAAACTTGCTTCTACTTGAGAACCATGTTTTTATGGTTCATTTGGCTTCTCCTTGTGATTCTAAGAGAGTTTAGCTCTTAGTATTTTGGATTTCGTTGGCTTGTTTCTCCTAGATCTAAGTTTTGTATTCGGCTGTTCATGGGTTCTTAGTCCAGCAACTTTGCGTGTATTTCTCTGGCACTAGAACAAGGCTCCATAGGGCGAGTTCGGGAGATATTGTACGCACACGTTCTTACGTGCTCGCGTGAGACATCAGCCCAGTCACGCACACGTCTTTACGTGTTTGCGTGTATTTTAGTCACGCTAACGTTCTCATGAGCGTGCGTGTATTTTAGTCACGCTAACGTTCTCATGAGCGTGCGTGTATTTTAGTCACGCTAACATTCTCATGAGCGTGCGTGTATTTTTAGTCACGCTCATGTCTGTGCGTGTCTGCGTGACTTTTGAGTTACGCTCACTCTGTGCTTGTCTGCGTGACTTTTGAGTTACGTTCACACGGTGCGTATCTGCGTGTATTTTAGCCACTCTCACGCTGTGCTTACGTGCGTGACTTTTTACGCTCATTTCCCTGAGCTCGCGTGCGTGACTTTTCACCCTCACGCTGAGCGTGCGTGCGTGAATCACTTGTCACGCTTCACTTTTCACGCTCACGTTTACCTGAGTGTACTCCTTTTACGCTCACTCCTTCATGCCGGACTTGGCGTACTTTTCACGCATACGATTTTTGCGTGACTTTTGGACTTAGCTTAGACTTGTTAGCATGACTTCCTAACTTGGGAGTTTTATTTGTTCTATATTTTATTCATTTAATATTGGCATGATAATTCCCTATTATATCCTTACGCCTTTTTGCATGAACCCGAAAATCTTAGCATGTTAATATTTTAATACCTATGGTTGTGTATTAGTGCCAAGTGTCTGGATTGGTATATGGATATCCAGTGAGACTGGAACTTAACCTCGAGAGTTATAGACTCGACCCTATTTAATGCTAAATGACTTTCATGCCTTGTCACCATTAATGACGTTGGTTATCTTAACTAATTGATCATGCGTTCCTAGTTGGAACTAAGAGACTGGCTAGTCATCTTATTGAAATGAATGAATGAGACACGTTCATGTTATGAACTATTGCAATCGACTGGCTGATCCCGAATATTGACATACATGCACATGCAGGCTTCAATCTATTTAGTTGATTATTTATTTATTTATTTTCTACAAAAGAAGCATGTGTACTTTATGGTCAAGGCATGATTACCGTGGTTAGATTTGATTGTTGCATTACGCTATGTAAGACCTGCAACCTAGCCGCACTGGTATCGTTGTAGAGTTGAGCATATCGTACCCCGTACAAAAGTACTCATTTGAATGACCATGATCCACGGCATGGGATTTCACTCAACATAGGGACTATTAAGTTAAATAAAATAATGAGTGCATGGAGAGAACGGATTCCCGAGTTCTTACATGGCAGTCCCCTTGGGACGAATAGTACCCGACGGGACGGCTAGTTCCCACAGATACTGTAAATCTGCCACACGGGCAGGAAACAGTATCTTTTTTTATTATTATTGTATATTGTATATTGACGGGCGTCCTGCTAGGACTCGTCTAATTCATGCATGGCGCACATGATTGACTGGATAGACTAGCCTTGCTCGTACATAGTAAGAACTGAGGAATCTTTATTGCATTATTCCAGGATAACTTGGGACTCACAATAGTAAGCCATAGGATTTGATTGGCCGTTCAAGATGATTTGTTTGTGTACTGTACTACTCTGTTACCTAACTGGAAAAATCAGAATGTCAGGACATGACGGGCCAACTTCTGTCCTTGTTTGGTTGGGAGGTTGGTTCGAAGTGTCGTGATGTGATGTGAACCCTAGTAGCCAGCAGAGATCTATTATTAAATTCTTTTACTTACTGGTTTATGTCCTTCATATCGTCCTTCCTTGTGGTACTTGCTATTAGAGGTCTAACCTCTCTAGTTTTGCATGGCCAGATTTAGAGCCGGTTCCCGAGGACTCAGCATACTTCTACCTCCAGGATGGTCAATACTAGAGGAATGATTGCAGGAGGACTCGAGTGGGTTCCTTACTTCATCGCTCGTTTTGTTATTTACCTTTATATACTTAGCCGTTTGGCACCGACATGTTAGTCGGATTGTCTTGTACTTACTTTTACATAATTATAATTAAGTCAGACTGCAGCTGATAACAATTGTGTATACTTGCTATATCATCTGGCTATGTTTTGTAAAGCCAGATCTCAAGAACATTTTGACTGAGCGTTTGAGACGCCTTACTGCTTTATCTTACATGTTCTCTATTACTGTTTCTTGCTTGAATGATTGAGACAATAGATATGAAATGACCATAGTAAGACTCTTATGTAGTATGCACCCCCTTGTCTGGTTAGACAGCATTGATCGTATTATACGGTATTCATCTACCCGTAATATGTAGCTGGCTGAGTCATTCCTCCGCTCTCCAGTATTCTGGTTCTGGGGCGTGACCACAACCTCTAAGGTGTCTCCTCTAGGTTAGCAGGCAACCTCCAAGCTATCTGTAAAATTTATCAACAGGTCCAGTCAGGACAGAAACGAGCACATCTTATCTAGAAAATCCAAGTAAATGATAGAGAACTATAAAGAAGTTATAGACAGTTGTATTGATGAAAATGGCAGTTTATATTCAGGTGATGGTAAGAAAGACAGATAAAGTGCAAGAAAAGTAAATAGCTAAATAAGAGGAGAATCATAGCAATGAAGACTGTAAAAATAGAACTAGCTGAACCAGGGTAATATGATATAAAGTCCAGGCAGCAATGTAGACTAGTGTAACTCCAATGTAAGTCCAGTACAAGATGAGTCTAATACAAGATGAATCCAGTAAGGGACGATTCCAGTTATAGTGATCAATGATTCCAGGGTGAGTCCAGCCTATACTCTAGCAGTGTGTTTTAAAATATCGAGATCGACATGTAAACGGCTGTGGGTAATCCGGCACACCTCTCACTGATCAGACGAGAGATGGCTATTATTCCAGTAGATTCCAGTAGGGGTGATTCCAGTAATAGGGTATGTCTCCAAGTCTTACTCTAGTATTTCCCCTCCCAGCAAGTGAATCCAGAAATCCGACACAATAATTCAAGATGAGTCCAGCCAAAATATAATGATACCAGTAAATAATTCCAGCAGGTGATTCCAGTAGTAAAAACCAGGGATGATGATACTAGTAATAGAGGCCAGAAAATAAATGTGTGTCGTATACATGAATCCAGAATATCCATACGTGTTGTAACAGAGAATCGCATAAAACTAACTAGAACTGAAGTACAGTAATTGACAAGTAAATGAGAGAACTATCAGAGAATGTACTCGCCTGCTATCTGAATGTCCAAAGAAAATATACTATCCGAGGAGAGGTGTCTGGCTCCTATTTAGAACAGCACAAGTCACAACATGTCCAGAAGGGTAATATAAAGCACTACAATGCATTCTACATGAATGTAGGTCAAACTAGGCCAAAGTCAACCCTTGGTCAACTCTGGTCAATTGCACTAGTCAAACTAGGTCAAACTAGTTCATGTCCTAACCCAGCAAGTCTTACTAGGCCTAACCAAGACTATCCTAGCAAGCACACATCAATACAAGGCTATACAAGCCAACATACACCCAACTCTATATAGCGTGCAATTATTCAATACTCAAAAAGGCAAGAATTCACATTAGATATACACTAGGTAATCTATTACTTTAAGCTATACATGTCTACACATATATACACATGCATATATTGGTATTCAACATTAGGTCTATAATCATGGCATTTCAATGGCTATATAAACTTATATATTACAATATAATATGCTACTATATATATAATATACATACATAGCTAAGTTAACTATATTCATAAATACTTATTTAAGAGGCTATGTGTGTTTATGTGAACATGGCAAAGGGGCAAGTGAGGATTAAATGGGCATACATAGTGTATACATATCAAAGAGTGTCAAAGTGTAAGTGAACAAAGTGTCAAGTGTGATAGTGTCAACATAGTGTAAGGGGTACATGAGGTAATATAGGATTTGTGTTAACATAGAACATTACATCTCATTAACTTGTATATTGCATACATTACATTACATTCATGCTTGCATTCATTCATCATTCATTTATTCTCTTGCACTACTATATGCACCATACATTACATACTATGGAACCTACATATTAATTACAAGCCATACTTATACATGCTTATATTAGATAGGATACTTACACCTCATACACCATTTATTTAACCATTTACTCATGCTTGCAGTCTCTATTTAGTTATATAATGTATATACATTAACATGGGTTAAAATCAAATAGAACATTATATTACACACAAGGGTGCACAAAATGCATATGCCGAATAGTAACTCCTACTAATAATCAATACTGTACCAATTCAGCATGAACTAAATTCTAGGAATAAAGTATGTTATAGATCTATGTGTTAGCTTTCCAAAACTTCAAACGGATCGCGTTTTCGTTTTCGAAAACTCCCGAAATCGCGAAAATATCGAAAACGCGTTTGTCTTTCGTACAGCTGACACTTAAATAATTTTCCAGAAAGTTACAGAAAGAATTAGGCCTATTAATACATGTTTTTGGAAAGATAACTTCAATACACTTCTTTTAAAAAAAACGAGAGATTAAACCGAGCTTTGAGCTAGAAGTTATGACATTTCTAAGTTAGGGCTGAAATTAAAAACGTGGATAAAAATCATGACGGATTTAGATAGTTTTGAGCCAAAAGAATACACAATATATATCCTAATTATCCACAACAATAATAGCAATAATAATATGAGGAACCACACTCACAAACTTGATTATATAATTATCATGAACCATTTATTACATATATAAATATAGATACACTCTCATTACAATATATACATATATATAAATATATATATGTAACATGAACACATCCACAACACAAATGACACTCCTATGACCTCCAAATGGACACAAAATGGACACAAATGGAGATACAACTGTGGGGATCATTCCTATGGGTTTAAAATATTCCTATATGCATGTAGGGGTGGTTTAGAGGAGAGATTATACCTTCCGGGAGAGAGATTCAAAGGAAAAGTCTTCCGACACGACACCGACACGTAGAGATTCCAAAAGAACACGAACGAGCTCCGAATCCTCCCAAACTTGGCTAGCACCCTCTAACCATGGAGTAGAAGAGAAATAAAGAAAATTTGGTGGAAGAAGGGGTTGATTTGGAGATGAAATCAATGGAGGTTCATCACTAAATTAATTTGGAGAAGAACAAGAGAGAGAACGTGGATAAAAACAAATGAATGAAGGAGTGACTCATTCCTTATCCCCCCCATAGGTGGCTGCCCAAAAAGTGTGAGGTGTCCCTATTTTGAATGTCTAAAATGCCCTCCACTAATCTATTTGATTTAAATTAGGAATGGGCTAAAGGTTGAGGTCAATTTAGTCTAGTTTTAAGTCTCTAATTAACTAAACCTATCCATAAATAATTAGTCTAACTACTAACTAAAATTAATATCATGTGGACTAAAATTAATATCATGTGGGCCATGTCTAACTAGTGTGTGGGTCCCACTAGAGTCAAACTACCCCCCGGGTCCCCGTTTCAAGTCGAATTGAGTTAAAATTCGAACCCGACTCAAATAACCCCAAAACAATATCATAAATAATAAAATAAATTTCAGCCCCAAAATAATATCATAAATAATAAAATAAATTTTAAAAATATTCAAAAATATAAAATGACAAAAATACCCCTATTTTTGAAACCTGGGGGTGACAAATAGAAATCACCAGAATTATGATGGTTTACAATAAATTATGTCATGTCCCCATGCCATATCACCATGCCATGTCATAGGAGATCACATCTCCCAAGATTTTTGGGAGCCAAATAGCATTTTTGATCGCATAATTGTATGAAAAAAAAAAAGCTCAGACCCGGGAAAAGAAGCGCCCAATTTTTTCATTTTGGTTCTCCCGCGGGACTATTCCCTGATTCTCTTTATCCCATCTCTCTCTTTCTCTCTCTCGGGTTCTCTCTTGCAGGTTCTCTCTCTCGCTGACCTTCTTTTCTTCTTATTTTTCCTTCTTCCTTATATTTTGTTAAGGATTTGTTACACGTCTCTGTTGACCCAAAATGGATCGCAGCCAACCTAATCTTGATAACTAAAAAATTGATATTTGACATGATCCAACTCGACACATAAATTGTTATCAAAGCTACAAATCAGACGACTAACACATATCAAGTCAGACAATCATCATCGACGACTGCTCGAGGAATACTGCTAGAACTTGTCTTCGGAAGTCTGTATTTTTATAATTTTATTTGAGTCTAGGCTATTGTACGTTGAGTCGCACTGAGTACCTCAACCATAGACTAGATAACCAAAAAGCCCTACAAACAAAAAGCCAAACTACCAAAGCCCATTTAGCCCAACGAGCATTATGTCTCCTAGTAGGCAGAGTACGGGCAGAACTCTGCCCCCACACAGAGTTCGGGCCGAACTCTGTCTCCTAATTTCCAGGAGCTAATTTTTAGGAATTGCTTATTGCAAGTTGTCCAACGGCCATATTTTTTGTATTTTGGATAGAGTTCTGGCCGAACTCTGCCTTCCAGGACTAGTATATATAGGTACTATTTTCTTCCATTTCAATCCATCCAATCTTCTCATCTCGTCTTTCTTATAGCCTATACATCCTAAAGAGCCATACTCTTCTCATCTACCAGCCATAAAACTTCGCAAGCCTACAAGGTGCTCGGTGCGAGTCAATTAGAAGTTTTGTGCTAGAGTCTTGAAGAAGTCACTTGGACAATTCCAAGTTTTGCCGCAGCGATCTTTCAAGAAGTTGGCGTGCTCTTCTGTGTAAAGGCACATGGTTGTAAAGCTATTTCACAAATAGTGGATTTCAATCCTGAGCTAGAGTTCTCAGTCCTGGACTAGTCCTCCACGAGGAAAACCAGGTTAAAAATTGTTGTGTCTGCGTATGCTTTCTGATCTCTATTTAATTTCCGCAATTATACTTTGATTATTTATTTACTAGTTGGGATTGAACAGTGTTGATTTTTTAATTGATCATTATTGTCACAAGTACTCTATTCACCCCTCTAGAGTTTCCAACACGTACTTCAATGGGTGTCAGAGCCCTGTTCTCTTGATACAGGATTTATATCCTAGAGTTGATCTATGGCAACCACTCAACCTATCTCTACCAACTATGGTGAGGGTCAATCCATAAATAGGCCACCCCTATTTGATGGGACCAACTACACATATTGGAAGACTAGAATGAGTTTTTATCTTAAGTCTCTAGACTTTGACCTGTAGACTGTAGTCAATGATGGCTACAAGAAATCTTCTAGAATAACTGTCGAGGGAAGTCTCATTGAAAACCCTACGACAAGTATACTGATCAGGAGAAGAAATGGGCAAGTCTAGACGCTAGGGCTATTAATGCTCTTTTCTGTGCCATAGACAGGACTAAATTCAACAGGGTATCCACATGCACCACCTCGCATGAAGTATGGAAGCTTTTGGAGGTGACTCATGAAGGGACCACGCAAGTCAAAGAATCAAAAGTCAGCCGTCTAACACAGGAGTACGAGGCTTTTAAGATGAAGCCTAATGAGACGATCACTCAAATGTTTACCAGATTCCTCGACATCATCAACCCGCTATCTTCTCTTAGAAAAGATTATTCCAACCATGAAAAGATACGCAAAGTGCTACGAGAATTGCCGAAGGTTTGAAACCCCAAAGTCACGACGATCATCGAAGGTAATGATCTCACGGCAATGTCACTAGAAACATTAATGGGCCAGTTGATGACGCATGAGCTCGATCTAAAAGACTTCAAAGAAATAGCTCCAAAAGGGCAGGAGATTGCATTGAGAGCTCATCACTGAAGAACTAGCTCAGAAGACACCGATGATGATGACTCCGAAGGTGACGATCAAGCTCTCTTAGTTCAAAATTTCAAAAAGTTTCTAAGATTCAACAAAAAGAAGAGAGAACAAAGAGACAATAAGGAAGAATCCACCTGCTTTGGATACAAAAAGACGGGACATGTCAAGAAAGATTGTCCCTTAGCAAAGAAGGAAAGCAGATATGAGAAGTCGTATAAAAAGCCAACCACAAGGAAGTATGCCAACACTAGCATCTGGCATGAAAGTGAGGCTAGTGATTCAGACGAAAAAGAAGACTCTCCATAAAACACGGCTAACGTCTGTCTAATGACGACTTCATAAAAGGTAAAAGATTCTTTTGATGATTTCTCTTTTGATGAACTTGGTGATGCTTTTGGTGATCTACTTGATGATCACAAAAAGGTAATAAATAATTATAAACATGCAAAGGATAATATCAAGGACTACGAAACTGAGATCCATAGACTTTCTTGTTTACTAGAAGATGTTAGAAACACTACACCCACGGAAAACACTGTAGAGGTATCCAAGCTTAAATTAAGCTTACACGATACCGAATCAATCATTGAGAAACAAATACTTAAGATCACGGCATTAAACAAAGAACTTGCTGAAGAGAAAAACAAGTTCAAAATTGCTACAGGTAGAATATACGGCCTTACTGCTAAATATGATCAGTTGAATGCTATCTCTAAGAAATTAGAGATTAAACTGGGCAAGCAGGTTATTCAACCGTAAGTTCAGTCTCATAGTCACAACACGTACAAACACGTACCAACTCAACACAAAAAGGCACGTCACCACAAGAACACTCATCCACGTGCTAAACAAAATCATGCTTTCATGTACACCTATCCACATGCAGCATGTAAGACACATACACGTAATCATTATCATCATCATGCTGCTGCACACAGTCACTATAATCATTATAGTTACCCTACTACTGTACACAGTCACTATGATCATTATAGTCACCCTGCTGCTGCTCACAGTCACCATACTCACACTACTGCTGCACGTAGCTATCATCACCCTACTTATAGACACCGCTATCAACATGCTCCTAGTATAAACATGCATACTAGATGCACATATTATAACCTACATGGACACATTTCTCCACAATGTAGGATTAGGAGATTAGTTGATAAAAATTTATATATATGCATGGGTACCAAAGTCTAACCTCTCAGAACCCAAAAGAATCTGGGTACCAAAGGTCACATCTACTCGTGGTGTAGGTGGACCTTCCCTCCTCAACTAGAAGCAAGTGGATTCTCGATAGTGGGTGCTCGCACCATATGACTGGAAATGTAAATCTATTCGCAACACTATTGATGAAAAATGAAGGATACGTTTCCTTCGGCAATAACCTTAAAGGCTACATCATAGGTAACGGTACAATTGGTTATCCTCCCTCTCCTGTCATTAACGATGTCTGTTTAGTGACCGAGTTAAAGCATAACTTGCTCAGCATTAGTCATCTTGCTGATCACGGTTATGATATTAACTTCGGGAAAACTAAATGCTTTATCTATGATCGATCAACTGGAGACATCGCTTTTGAAGGGATAAGGGAAGATAACATTTATATTTTCTATCTATCTAGTAATACTAACAGTGTAGGAAGATGCCTTTACGCTCACAAAGACGAAAAACTTCTATGGCATCAGCATCTTGGTCATGCCAACATGGATACTATACCCAGATTATCTACCAAGAAGCTAGTCAGAGGACTGCCGGATATCACATTCAAGAAACACACGGTATATGTTGGAACGAAATCGTAAATCAGAATACTCTAGGGGGTGAATAAAGTAGGCAGCGAAATATTGCTAATTAAAAACTTTGTTAGCAGTTAGATCAAAGAAATAATATTAATCACAAAGTAATAAATACAAAGATAAGAGTTTAGAAGGCAAACGTAAACACAGAGATTTATACTGGTTTTTCTCTTGTGAGGACTAGTCCAGTCAGAAGAACTCTAGCTTCCAGTTGAATCCACTATTGGAAAATCCTGCAAGTTTTCATACGAAGTCCTTGCAACTTCTACAGACGCGAGTTTTGATACGAAGAACTCGACCAACTTCAGTTTTGTAGAGTCTTTCTTTAATCAAGCCTGTGATTACAATTTCTCTGAAATCTTCTAGACCGCACCATACCGGCAAATTGACTAGAGAATTGTAACTGGCTTGGGATTTGAAAATGGAAGCTTTTTGAAAACTCTTTGGAAGAAAGGTAAGCTTTAGAAGAGAAGATATGAAAGTGAATGAGTGATTTTAAATGATCAGAATTTCTCTCTATTTATAGTTTTTCTAAAGACAGAACTCTGGCAGAATTTGGACAGAATTCGGACAGAATTATATGTAACAAATCGCAACTGAAGGGAGACCAAGATCAAAAACCAACGTTCATATAACATTCACCTTGGCCGAACTCTGGCCGAGTTCTGTCAGGGTTGCTCAGGTTTATTTTATGAAAGTTATTTTAGGCTTTTTGAAATCCTTCAGAAGCTTTTGTAAATAGCAGATGTTTTTCAAAACATAGGTCAATTTTGAAAACAATAGGTCAATTTTGAAAAACAATTTTGGATAGCCTATTTTCCAGTACGACTTGGTGTATAATGTATTCCTAGACTCAATAAAAATAAAAATTATATTGCATAAGAAAATATAGTCTCGAGTGGCAAACATAGCTTCGATCTTGAGCAGTGTCCAAAACGTCTTTAGTAAACATCTGAATTGTTCCCTATATCGAGAAACAGTTTGATCAATTATTAAAATCAGGTTTGACCATGACCAATGGGCCAACAATCTTCTCCATTTTGATAATTGACAAATCTTGACCGATATAATATCTTTGGTCCTTATCAAATCAAAATTGTACCGATATAATGTACCAAAAAATTGTTCCTGTAGATTGTTCATAACCTGTATTCATGAAGATGTTAGATCTTATTTTTCTCCCGTTGTCACTAAGCAAAATAATTGCAAAAGAGAAAGCTCCCCCGAAATATATGCTTAAGTAACAATCAGTAAAGAAACACAAAAATATGGATATATAAAAACATTTATCACAGGCATGGTATAAATGTCACAGACAGGAAAGAAATATGATAAACAGAGAATATTTCACAGGCAGTGTAAATGGAAGCATAAATAAAAGCTAATGCTATAAGAAAAGCTGAACTGAATAAAATGCTAAACTAAAGCATATAACATGTCCATCAAACAAAAAGTCAAAAATCATAACCACATAACAAATAAGAGTACTGATACTAGCTTAGAATTTTGGAGCATTTCCAAGTAAATAAAAGAAAAAATCATCAATCTCAAAAGTATGACAAATCAAAAATCATTCTCATCATCATCGTCATCATCTGTAGTGCCAGCATGTCCACCGTGTCCGAATAGACCAGCTCCAGAAGTCCAGCTCCAGATGTGTGTGGAGTAGCACCAGAAGTACTATACCAATCGTAAGCATTCCCTGGCTAGAACAGAGAGTGGACTGCCTCATCATCAATGAGGTAACCAGAGACAGAAGGGTCTCTAGGAAGAGAGCTAGTAGAGTGACCCATCTGAGCAAATCTGAGATCTAGAAAAGAGTTGGCAATAGCCTGGAACCGAGTCACGTCACGGAACTCATGTTCCCTGGAAGTGTTAATAAAAAAAGTTTACAGATCCGAGAGGTGCTGATGAATACCCTCAAAAGTCATAGGGTAAGACTGAGGAGGAACAGGTGCAGCGGGAGCAGGTACAGGAGGTGGAGGAGCAGTGGAAATGCTACGACGAGAAAGCATGAGAGACTTGGGCTCAGGGTCCAGAGCGCAAGTGGATAAGTCTATGTCAAAATACTGAAAGATGCGTGGGATAAGCATCACATAAGAGAGATTGCGCTCTCTTTCGCGACATCTACCCATCATCTGGATGATAGTCTTAGGGGCAGAAAAAGGAATCCCCTTAAGAATGTGATAAAGTGCAGAAAGTTCTAGTGCAGTGACATCATCTTTTGAAGTAGATTTGGGAAGAATAGTGGAATAGATGATGCGATGTAACTCGTAGTTAAACAAGTTCAAGTTATTGGCCTTGAACTTTCCAGGACGAGCACGTGCGGGCGCACAAAGCTCATTCATGAAACTAACAAGAGTCATGCCCTCGGGAAAATCGAAGTCGGTGATGTCATCGAGTGGGACACCTTCGTTTGGAATACCAAGGATTTTTGCTAGCAATACATCATCGAACTCGATATCTATCCTGCCAACACGAGTTCTTACGGTAAAAGTGTCTAACACGAAGTTACAATAGAACAGTCTAAGGGCATTAGTAGCTATAGAGAATTATAGGGTAGCAAGATTGTGTAACCCTAATGCCTCAAACAAGGGACGGTGATCAGAAAATACAGTCCATTTAATCGGAGTGCCGGTGCATATAGTACGCATAGCAAAATCGGCATACCAAAGTAATGCTTAGTCATGAGTTTTGTGTCACGACCCGTACCCTAGAGTAAGCACACGAGACGTGGGTACGTCCAGCCTACGCCGCAGTATCGACGGTAGAACGCTGTCCTAGGTCTCATGCATCTAACAGTATAAGGCTAAGCAATTTATACTCTCCGAATGGGGGTGACATAGCAGAATATAAACTCAATCACAACTAAGGAAGAAGAAGTACGATATGATATAGAACTCAAATGAAATACAGATGATCAGAAGAGTCTAAGTGTCTAAGATAACAACTCAGCAAACGTCCAGAAATAAAAAGTCTCAACTACAGAATATGAAAGCATATATACAATCCAGATCTCAATGACAGAAATAGTAAAAACCTAGACTAGGGAGCCTCAGTCTCTATAGCTAGTGGATCCGGCTGGGAATCCGGATCACAGGTGTCATCTAGAGCTGTCCCATAAAAAGTGTCCACACCAGCCTCATCCTCGTCCTCTGCAAACATATCAAAGGTACCCAATCAGGACAGAGCGAGCACAATATATCTCAACAGATCATAGTAGGTTAGAAAATATAATCATGCAGTAAAGTAAGATACAGGATCTAAAAGAAAGTACAAAATGTAAAGGAGATAGTTGTAATGGAAATATCTAATATAAATAGAGAACTAACAGTGGCTAGTGAGTCAGAGTACAATATAGACATGTGGATGGCATAGGATGATTCTGATGCTACACTACGGAATGATTCTGATGCTACACTACTTGGATATTATTCACATGTCCACTTCTACTCCCCCGTACCCCCAATCAATACACAAGGATCCAGCCAGGTTGTCACACCCCAGTTCCAAATAATCGGATTGGGAACACGTGGTATGCCAGCTGTACAATCAAGCATAGCTAACCCAATTTAATGGACTATGATATGATCGTAGTACGCTGAAGTAAAACTAATAAAGTAACATTGCAGGCAGGTAAACTAGTCTCATCCATGAAATAAAGTAAGAGATAACTGAATAGAAATTCATCAGTGCCACAGAGTCCAAATGTCAACTATGACTAGAGGAGAACAGTCCACTAAATAAGTAAATGAGTACAACTGGAATGAAATGGAGTAGTAAATAGAAATAAATGGAATACTGGAAATGAAACCCACGTCTGAAGATGTAGCTAGCCTCCAGAGGATCAAGGCTGCGGCTCTACCTCAAAGTCGTCGTCAACAAGTCCCTCTACTCAGTAATCAGCCGGGAATAAGTGCTCGTCAAGCTCTGGAAAAGATACCAGGTCCTCGTAGGGACATAACAAATACATAGGAAATCGACATGTATGATAATACTGAGCAGTAATGTAAAAGTAACTATAAAGTATGCAACCAAGTATTTCCCTAACCAAACAAGGACAGGAAATACAAGGTAAGCAATAAAGGTGTTCTAACCATCTATGTGTAAATGCTCTCGAGACATCCCTAGTGGCACATGAGAGGGGGAGAAGAAGAAGAAACTGCCACCAAGCGTTCTACAGTTTGAGAAACGAGGGGCTACGAGCATCCAGCGTACATTGGAAACAGAAATTCTCATACACCACTAGTAGACTCTCCCCACCCAATGTACGCGTACCGTATACGTGGTACGAACAATATGCAAGACGTCATAGTAAATATAATGTAACTAAACCAAACTGCTAACAGACTCAAGATCATATGTTAAGGGCTAGTCAACACAGAACCTCTGCACTCAACTCACTCATATGTGATACGTGTCTGAGAAGGTGTCAAGTTTATGCTAACTCTATACAGGGTAGTTATCAATGGAGATGAGTGCACGCAATAGTAATAACTGGTCAAATGTAAATACTGCATAGTAATTGTCAAGCAAGGTGTACTTGCCTGTGTCTAGCAACTGAGTATCCGGGTCCAAAATAGAGTCCGAGTCCCGAGAAGCAAATAATCCTAAACAAGCATGATTTCTAATTAATTACTAATTAAACAAATTAAACAATTTATTTAATTGCTAAGTAATCTATAATTTAAATTAATCTATTATTACTAGCTAACTAGTATCAATATTTATGAACAATAATAAATATGTAAAATATAATTATTATCATACAATTTATATTCTAAAATTTATATATAACCAAATATTTAATAATTAATTAATTAATTAATTATAATTAATTAACCAACCAATTTAATACACACAGGTATACACAATTCCTAATAATACTAACAAAAATAGTAAAAATCCTGAAAAATCATTTTAGTCTATTTTATTAATAAACTAAATAATATCAGAATAATAAATATATATTATATGCATATTTTTACAGAAATGAATTATTACCATTAAATCTATTTATTTAAATGAATAGTTAATAACAATAAGTACTTAATAAATCTAAATAAATCCTAAAAATCACCACAAACCTTAAATTTAACCATTAAAGCTAAATTCACTATTCTATACCATAGTAACACATAATTAATAATTATTTAAATTAATAAATAATTATTACACAATTTAATACATAATCCTAAAATGATTCTCAAAATTACTTTTAAATCTTAAAAATTTGTAAATACATATAAAATACATGAAACAATTTCCTAAATATCATAATTACATATTTCTAACAGAATCTTATCACTTCACAAAATTACAATATTTATATAATTAATAACAATTAATTATATAATATATTTTAATTTATTAAATAATTCTAAAAATTACCCAACTAAATCTAAATAATTATAAATAACTATAATTAAATATTGGAATTATTTTTTATACAGAAGAGTATATTTTTACAAACATTTTCTATTCAATAAGTATTATTTAATTACTTAACCAAATAAATAATATAAATTGAAAACGGTATTTAATAATTGATTTGATTAATACAAAACTCACAAGATAAATCTAAATAAAATATTTTAAAAACCAATAAAATATTGGAAAATTTTCCATAATATACTTTATATTTAAATCTATATTTTCCATATAAATTATATTATTTAATTATTTACTAATTAAATAATAGGAATCAAACAGTATTAATTAAACAATTAAAATTACTATTTTTAATATAAAATAATTATAAATTAAATACTATAATTTCTGGAAAAATTATTTTAAAATACTATATTAATTGTACAAATTTTTCATCTACAAAGTTTTATTTAATTCATAATAAAATTATTACTTAAAGATTGAAACAGTAAACACAATTATTTAATTACTAACATCGAAAACTCATAATTAAATAAAAATAAATACTAATAATTAATATTAATTCCCACAAAAATTAGGGCAGAACATCTACTTATTTACCAATGATTTCCTACAATCAGATCTAATTAATTATCAATTATTACACAATAACAATCATTAAATAAAACTAAATAATCAGATTTTAAACCCTAAAACTAGGGTTAAAGCATACAAGGGGGGTTTTCCCACGTGGCAGCGCCACGTGGTGGGTCGGGGGCTACCTGGCCAAGCCGCAGGGGGGTGGCTCGCCGTTCGGGGGGGTGGCGCCGACGAGGGGTCGCCGGGATCATCGGGCGGGTCGGGTGCAGCGCGTGGGCGCGGGCAACGCCGCGTTCTCCCTCTCCCGACGGCGACGTGCCTCGGTTGGGGGAGGAGGCAGGCGAAGGGAAGGGTCGCCGGAGGTGGCTAGGGGTGGCGGTGATGATGGGGGCTGGTGTTTACGTGTAGACAAGGTTAGGGTTGAGGCTAATTTGGTTGCTACATATATATATATATATATATATATATATATATATATATATATATATATATATATATATATATATATATATATATATATATATATATATATATATATAAGATCCATGAGTTTAGGAAACCCTAATGGGTTTGGACCTAAGTTAGGGTGAGGGTAGATGGCCCATGGGCTGAGCAAGGGTTAGGGTCGGGATATATGGAATGGGTTTGGGTTGCTATAAATTGAAACACCATATCTATATAAGCATAGATATATATATCTAATAATAAAACTAAATAAATAGTAACACTATATATATATATAAGTATATATATATATATATATATATATATATATATATATATATATATATATATATATATATATATATATATATATATATATATATATATATATAGTCTAATAAATAAACTAAATGAATTAAGGTTAGAGTTAACCTAGGTTTAGCCTTTAGGGTTAAGGATTAGGATTTCGTAATACAATGCACACACAAACACCTTCATATATATATATATATATATATATATATATATATATATATATATATATATTTATATATATATATATATATATATATATATATATATATATATATATATATATATATATATATACATACATATATATCTAAAACTTATAACATTTATATCTAAAACTTATAAATAATTAATAATTAGTGTAATAACATTTATTTAACAAATAACAAAATTTAGTAACAAATAAATAATAATAAAAAATATTTTGAGGGGTTTTACATTCTCCCCAACTTATAAAATTTCGTCCTCGAAATTAAAAACAAGCTGGGATTAAAAAAAAACACACAATCAATTCTAAATCTAGGAAATCTTACAAACTAAATTAAGCAGAATCTAGAGAGTGAATATTTACAGAATTAAGTCATACCAGACGCCTCACGAAGGTATGGATAACGCTTCAGAATAGAATCTTCCCGCTCCCAAGTCGATTCGCCCGGAGAATGGTGTTTCCACGCAACTCTGACTAGTCGAATGGTCTTCCCCTTCAACACTTTCTCTCTGCGGTCTAGGATCTCCACAGGCTGCTCCTCGTAGGACAAAGTCGGTCCCACGGTGATCTCTGAATGATCAAGTACGTGTTTAGGGTCTGCCACATACTTCCTCAACTGGGAGACATGAAATACGTCATGAACGCCTTCCAATGACTGCGGAAGTGCCAATCGGTATGCAACCTCGCCAACTTTCTCCAACACATCGAATGGTCCGATGTATCTTGGGATGAGCTTTCCTCTGACTCCAAATCTGATTGTACCTCTAGTCGGGGAGATTCTCAAGAATACATGATCTCCTTCTTTGAACTCAAGAGGTCGCCTATGAGTGTCTGCCCACTGTTTCTGCCGGTCCTGTGCTGCTCGTAGATGCCCCTGAATCTTCTTGACTGTATCTACTGTACGAGTCACTAACTCTGGTCCCAATATCTGTCTCTCGCCTACATCACCCCAACATGCTGGCGATCGACACTTCCTTCCGTACAATGCTTTAAAAGGGGCCATCTGGATACTTGCCTGGTAGCTATTGTTGTAAGAAAACTCTACCAAATGCAAGTGATCCTCCCAGGATCCTCCAAAATCTAACATGCAAGCTCTCAACATGTCCTCCAGCGTCTGGATGGTACGCTCTGACTGTCCGTCCGTCTGGGGGTGATAAGCAGTGCTGAACTTCAGTCTTATGCCCAGACTTTCCTGCATGCTCCTCCAGAAGTATGATGTGAATCTCGAATCTCGATCGGAGACTATACTGACTGGTACTCCATGTAATCGCACTATCTCCTTCATATATAAATCTGCCAATACCTCTGTAGATTGCCCCACTCGGAATGGTATAAAATGAGCAGACTTCGATAATCGGTCCACAATCACCCAAACTGTATCTCGTCCAGCTGGGCTCCTCGAAAATCCCGTAACAAAATCCATAGTGATGTGCTCCCACTTCCACTTAGGTATCGGAAGCGGTTGCAATAATCCTGCGGACCTCTGATGTTCAGCCTTGACTTGCTGACACACCAAGCACTTTGCTACGAACCGTGCTATCTCACGCTTCATTCCATGCCACCAGTAGTGCTGTCTCAGGTCCCTGTACATCTTTGTACCTCCTGGATGAATAGAATAAGTCGAGCTATGAGCCTCTGTCATCAGCTCCTGCCTGATCTCTCCATTAGGAACATAGAGGCGATCTCCGCACCTCAAGGTCTCATCTTCGTGAATCCTCAATCCAGTCTGCAGTCCTTGCTCTGTCCTCTGTCGAAGCCTCTGATATCTGGCATATGTCGGTAAGGTCGCCTTGATCCGCTCTACCAATGAAGATTGAACCTGAAGATTCATCATCTTTGCAACTCCTCCAGGCCTAACAACTTCAATGCCCATCTTTTCCAAGTCATATAGCAACTCCTTTTGTGATGTCAAGAAGTGTGCCATAGGCCTTCGGCTCAATGCATCTGCTACTGAATTTGCCTTCCCTGGATGGTACTGTAACTCAATATCAAAATCTGCCATCAACTCGAGCCAACGCCTCTGTCTTAAATTTAAATCCTTCTGAGTATAGACATACTTGAGGCTCTTATAATCTGTATATACCTCCATTGTTTCTCCATACAGATAATGCCTCCAAAGCTTCAAGGCAAATATCACCGCCGCAAGCTCTAAGTCGTGCGTGGGATAATTCTTCTCGTGGGTCCTCAACTATCGAGAACCATATGCAACTACCTTCCCATGCTGCATCAAGACGCATCCTAATCCCTTCCCGAAAGCATCACTATAGATGACAAAACCTCATGATCCCGATGGAATGGTCAAGACTGGTGCAGTAGTAAGGCGTTTCTTCAAATCATCAAAAGCGGCTTGGCACTCTTCCGTCCACTCGAACTTCTGATCCTTGCGAGTCAACTTCGTCATGGGCTCCGCAATTCTTGCAAAATTCTCTATGAACCTCCGATAATATCCGGCAAGCCCCAGAAAACTTCGCACTTCTGAAACATCGGTTGGGGTTGGCCACGACTCCACTGCTGATATCTTCGTCGGATCCACTTCTATGCCTTTTCCTGAGATAACATGTCCAAGAAATGAAACATGATCTAGAAGAAAATCACACTTACTCAGCTTTGCATACAGCTTCTGATGCCTCAAGATCTCCAGCACCTTCCTCTAGTGATCCTCATGCTCTTCATGGTTCTTTGAATAGACCAAAATGTCGTCGATGAATACTACGACAAACTTATCAAGATATTCATGGAATACTCTGTTCATTAAATTCATGAATACAGCCAGTGCATTTGTCAAACCAAAGGGCATTACCAAGAACTCGTAATGACCATATCGAGTCCTGAATGCCGTCTTCTGGATGTCTTCATTCCGAACTTTCACTTGATGGTATCCCGACCTCAGATCAATCTTTGAGAATACCTGGGCTCCTATCAGCTGGTCAAATAGATCATCAATTCGGGGCAGGGGATACTTGTTCTCGATCGTCACAGCATTAAGAGCCCTATAATCCATGCACATGCGAACTGTTCCATCTTTCTTTGGCACAAACAAGACCGGGGCTCCCCAAGGTGATGCACTTGGTCTGATAAATCCCTTGTCTTGTAACTCCTGCAGCTACACCTTCATTTCATCCAGCTCCTTCTTCGCCAGTCGATAGACATTTGAAGAGATTGGTGCCGCTCCTGGTATGAGCTCAATGGTGAACTCAACCTCTCTGTCGGGTGGTAGACCCGGCAGATCATCGGGAAAGACATCAGAAAACTCATCAATGATCGGTGGCAGGGCAACCTCCATTGCCATGCAAGCTCCATGATACTGAGATACTCCCTTCTCAATGCTTCCTCTCTGAAATTCAAACTCCGACTGGCCTGGCGGTCTAAATATAGCACAACCCCTGTGGCAGTCCAATATCGCATGATATTGACTAAGCCAATCCATACCTAATACTACGTCGAAATTTGGCATAGGAAATACCAAAAGTCGAGCTCTCATCTCTCGGCCACAAATAACTACCGAACAGGTTCTACATATACTAGTCACAGGTACTATACCCCCACCAGTAATAATTTTCCAACTCTTAGGCATAGTAGAAGTAGCTATCCTATGCACAGCTACAAATCTAGATGATATAAATGATAGGGTGGCACCAGAATCAAATAACACTTTAGCAGGCAATGAACCTACTAAAATAGTACCTATGATAGCCTCACCTTCGGTTCCATCTTCTCCCTGAGTGAGAGCAAAAATCTGTCCTTGCTTCTTGTTTCCTGCCTGCTGCTTGGCTTTCTCAAACTGTGCTGACTGTGAAGGGAGTATAGGTCCTCTCTGCTGACCTCCTGGTGCTGGTGGCTTCTTTCCTCCAGCTGGCACAATGGCTCCTCGAACTGGGCAATCTCGAGCCTGATGCTGGCTCGATCCACAAGCTAGGCAAGTACCCAGCATCCTTCTGCACTCTCTCTGTAAGTGTCCATTCCTGCCACAGAAATGGCAAGTCGGAAGCTCCTTAGACTGGTAGGGTCCAGTCTTCTGCTGATGCTGATGATGTCCCATAGGTCTCTTGATAGGACCTCTTTGCTGCATCTTCGTCTGCACTGGCTGGTTCTTCTGCTGGTTCAGCTTTCCCTTGCTAATTGTCTTCTGAATCCTGGCCTCCGTCAGCAACTCAGCATAAGAGATTCGGGACTGAGAGCTAGTATAATGTTATAGCTCCTGCCTCAGCCCGTTGTGAAATCTCTTGGCCTTCTCCATATCATTGGGTATCAGTACCTCCCCATATTTGCTGAGTCGACTGAACTCCGAGTCATACTCGTCAACAGTCTTGTTCCCTTGCTCTAGGTGCAGAAACTGGTTATATAAGGCATTCTTCACAGTAGTAGGGAAGTACTTCTTATCAAAAAACTCTAGAAATTGTTCCCATGTCTGACGAGTACCCAACTGACGCTCCATAGAATCCCACCAGTGATGGGCATTCCCCTCCAGCTGAGTTCTTACGCCAGTCATCCATAAATCCTCAGGCAATTGAGATGCCTGCAATTTCTTCTTGGTGCTCGTGATCCAAGTAGTGGTCTCCTCTAGACTCTCGTTTTCCAAATAAGGTTTGGGGTTCATCTGCACGTAGTCCTTCACTGAACCTACCCGTGCTGGTCTCACGGGAACTAGTGTCGGAGCTGGTGCAGGTACTGGTGCTGTCATCCTCTCCATAGCTGTCAAGAATCCCTGTCTCATCTCAGCAGCTTCCCGTCTTTGCTCAGCTGCTTCTTATCTCTGCTCTTCTTCTTGCTGTCTCTGTTCTTGCATCATCATGTGCATGAACTGAAACATCTGTGCCTGACTGTCTTGAGGCACAGTCGGGGGCACTCTATATGGTGTCTGAGGGTACTGCGGGGGAGGAGGAGGTACCCCAGTCGGTTGTACACCAACTGGCTGAGACGTCTGCCCTGGTAGCAAAGGATGGGTTGGAACTACCCTTGTGGACTGATCATCCGTACCAGATGACTGGTTGTCTCTACCGGCAGCGGTACGTCCACTCCTTAGATTAATGATTCTGCAGAGATAAGATAGAAGGAATTGAGAATAGGACAGAAACAAACGAGATGCAAAAGAATTTGTTCAAGGATAATCAAGAATGATATAGTTAAGTATGAATGAGACCTAATATTCTAAACCTAATTTGCAGGCTTGTTCAGTACAGTAGCGTAACCAAACAAATTTTTTGACCTGCATGGGCTACCACTAAAACATGTCACGCCCCAGTTCCAAATAATCGGATTGGGAACACGTGGCATGCCAGCTGTACAATCAAGCATAGCTAACCCAATTTAATGGACTATGATATAATCGTAGTACGCTGAAGTAAAACTAATAAAGTAACATCACAGGCAGGTAAACTAGTCTCATCCATGAAATAAAGTAAGAGATAACTGAATAGAAATTCATCAGTGCCACAGAGTCCAAATGTCAACTATGACTAGAGGAGAACAGTCCACTAAATAAGTAAATGAGTACAACTGGAATGAAATGGAGTAGTAAATAGAAATAAACGGAATACTGGAAATGAAACCCACGTCTGAAGATGTAGCTAGCCTCCAGAGGATCAAGGCTGCGGCTCCACCTCAAAGTCGTTGTCAACAAGTCCCTCTACTCCGTAATCAGCCGGGAATAAGTGCTCGTCAAGCTCTGGAAAAGATACCAGGTCCTCAGAGGGACATAACAAATACACAGGAAATCGACATGCATGATAATACTGAGCAGTAATGTAAAAGTAACTATAAAGTATGCAACCAAGTATTTCCCTAACCAAACAAGGACATGAAATACAAGGTAAGCAATAAAGGTGTTCTAACCATCTATGGGTAAATGCTCTCGAGACATCTCTAGTGGCACATGAGAGAGGGAGAAGAAGAAGAAACTGCCACCAAGCGTTCTACAGTTTGAGAAACGAGGGGCTACGAGCATCCAGCGTACATTGGAAACAGAAATTCTCATACACCACTAGTAGACTCTCCCCACCCAATGTACTCGTACCGTATACGCGGTACGAACAATATGCAAGACGTCATAGTAAATATAATGTAACTAAATCAAACTGCTAACAGACTCAAGATCATATGTTAAGGGCCAGTCAACACAGAACCTCTGCACTCAACTCACTCATATGTGATACGTGTCTGAGAAGGTGTCAAGTTTATGCTAACTCTATACAGGATAGTTATCAATGGAGACGAGTGCACACAATAGTAATAACTGGTCAAATGTAAATACTGCATAGTAATTGTCAAGCAAGGTGTACTTGCCTGTGTCCAGCAACTGAGTATCCGGGTCCAAAGTAGAGTCCGAGTCCCGAGAAGCAAATAATCCTAAACAAGCATGATTTCTAATTAATTACTAATTAAACAAATTAAACAATTTATTTAATTGCTAAGTAATCTATAATTTAAATTAATCTATTATTACTAGCTTACTAGTATCAATATTTATGAACAATAATAAGTACGTAAAATATACTTATTATCATACAATTTATATTCTGAAATTTATATATAACCAAATATTTAATAATTAATTAATTAATTATAATTAATTAACCAACCAATTTAATACACACAGGTATACACAATTCCTAATAATACTAACAAAATAATAAAAATCCTGAAAAATCATTTTAGTCTATTTTATTAATAAACTAAATAATATCAGAATAATAAATATATATTATATGCATATTTTTACAGAAATGAATTATTACCATTAAATCTATTTATTTAAATGAATAGTTAATAACAATAAGTACTTAATAAATCTAAATAAATCCTAAAAATCACCACAAACCTTAAATTTAACCATTAAAGCTAAATTCACTATTCTATACCATAGTAACACATAATTAATAATTATTTAAATTAATAAATAATTATTACATAATTTAATACATAATCCTAAAATGATTCTCAAAATTACTTTTAAATCTTAAAAATTTGTAAATACATATAAAATACATGAAACAATTTCCTAAATATCATAATTACATATTTCTAACAGAATCTTATCACTTCACAAAATTACAATATTTATATAATTAATAACAATTAATTATATAATATATTTTAATTTATTAAATATTTCTAAAAATTACCCAACTAAATCTAAATAATTATAAATAACTATAATTAAATATTGGAAATATTTTTTATAAAGAAGAGTATATTTTTACAAACATTTTATATTCAATAAGTATTATTTAATTACTTAACCAAATAAATAATATAAATTGAAAACAGTTTTTAATAATTGATTTGATTAATACAAAACTCACAAGATAAATCTAAATAAAATATTTTAAAAACCAATAAAATTATATTATTTCTAAATAAATTGAAAAATTTCCATAATATACTTTATATTTAAATCTATATTTTCTATATAAATTATATTATTTAATTATTTACTAATTAAATAATAGGAATCAAACAGAATTAATTAAACAATTTAAATTTACTGTTTTTAATATAAAATAATTATAAATTAAATACTATAATTTCTGGAAAAATTATTTTAAAATACTATATTAATTGTACAAACTTTTTTATCTACAAAGTTTTATTTAATTCATAATAAATTATTACTTAAAGATTGAAACAGTAAACACAATTATTTAATTACTAACATCGAAAACTCATAATTAAATAAAAATAAATACTAATAATTAATATTAATTCCCACAAAAATTAGGGCAGAACCTCTACTTATTTATCAATGATTTCCTACAATCAGATCTAATTAATTATCAATTATTACACAATAACAATCATTAAATAAAACTAAATAATAAGATTTTAAACCCTAAAACTAGGGTTAAAGCATACAAGGGGGTTTTCCCACGTGGCAGCGCCACGTGGTGGGTCGGGGGCTACCTGGCTACGCCGCAGGGGGGTGGCTCGCCGTCCGGGGGGGTGGCACCGACGAGGGGGGTCGCCGGGATCAGCGGGCGGGTCGGGTGCAACGCGCGGGCGCGTGCAACGCCTCGTTCTCCGTCTCCCGACGGCGACATGCCTCGGTTGGGGGAGGTGGCAGGCGAAGGGAAGGGTCGCCGGAGGTGGCTAGGGGTGGCGGTGATGATGGGGGCTGGTGTTTACGTGTAGACAAGGTTAGGGTTGAGGCTAGTTTGGTTGCTACATATATATATATATATATATATATATATATATATATATACTATATATATATATATATATATATATATATATATATATATATATATATATATATATATATATATATAAGATCCATGAGTTTAGGAAACCCTAATGGGTTTGGACCTAAGTTAGGGTGAGGGTAGATGGCCCGTGGGCTGAGCTAGGGTTAGGGTCGAGATATATGGAATGGGTTTGGGTTGCTATAAATTGAAACACCATATCTATATAAGCATAGATATATATATATATATATCTAATAATAAAACTAAATAAATAGTAACATTATATATATATATATATATATATATATATATATAAGTATATATATATATATATATAGTCTAATAATAAACTAAATGAATTAAGGTTAGAGTTAACCTAGGTTTAGCCTTTAGGGTTAAGGATTAGGATTTCCTAATACAATGCATACACAAACACCTTCATATATATATATATATATATATATATATATATATATATATATATATATATATATATATCTAAACCTTATAAATAATTAATAATTAGTGTAATAACATTTATTTAACAAATAACAAAATTTAGTAGCAAATAAATAATAATAAAAAAATATTTCGAGGAGTTTTACACAGGTTATATTATGATTCATGTAACGGCCCCCGAAGGGTGGTACATAATAGTCCCATAAATGGGGATTCTATGAGTGCCCATAAATGGGGATTCATGGAAGACTCTGTGATCATGAGAGTACATGTCACAAGTGATTCAATGAACCACAAAGCATAGTGATACACAATGTAAGTGAAATGCATAGAACATGTAGTATCTGATGCTCCCTGGGGGGATAACATCTTAAGAAAGGATCCATATAGTACTAATCCGTGTGACCAACGTGACAGCATCAAGTAAAGTAATTTAAAGCAGGAGAATAATTCTAACATGATATGAAATGATCAGAGAATGTACTCGCCTGATACCCTGAACAGCTGATATGAAAAGATGGCCAACTAGAGTCACATAGTCCTAGTTATAGCAACACAGGTTATAAAGAGTTTAATTTATATGGTAATTAAAATTATAATACAATCTACATGATTCTAAGTCAATCTAGGTTAAAGTCAACTCTTGGTCAACTTTGGTCAACTATAAAGTCAAACTAGGTCAACTCTAGTCAACTGTGGTCAACTAGCTAGGGTTGGGTCTACAATGGTCAACTAGTCTTGGTTATTCAATTCTAGGTCTAAACAAACTAAGTATATGCAAATCAAGTATACAAGATAGCTACTAACTCATAGCCTAAGTCACTTGCTAAACCAAGCACAAAACTAAACCATAAGCTAACAAGGCACAAACTTAGTCATATATGTAATATATTATTCACATATTCATACATAGATATAGATATATATATATATATATATATATAGGAAAGTATTTATATAGGCACATACATATATATAGAGAAGAGAGGTAAAAGAGTAAGTGAGTATGTGTGTTTGGCATGCGTGTGAAAGGATAGTGTTAATGTTCTAAAATTTAGTGATAGATAGGTGTATGTGACATGTGATACATGATGTCAAAGGGTGTATGAATGCATGTGTGTAAAAGGTTATAGGTTAACTTAGTTTATAGAAATGCATACATACATACTTATTGTACTGTATACATACATATCATGCATATTACATTACATGATAAATACATGTATACTTGCATTACATTATACACATTCATGCATATTAGATACTTACATTTATATTAACATATTGTATACATTCATTTTATTCATGCATCTATGCATTACCTACATGTTTTATACATATGCATATTTGCATATCATTTCATACATAACATAGAGGCATACAAACATGCACTATCATATATTCATACCTTGCATTAACCTTACATATCATGTTATATATATCATTCATCCTTTCATATATTACAGTATCTTTAAGCTGAATACATCATATATGGATACAATACATATCTTGTATGATTGTATTCATATATTACATTCTATATTACCTATATACATGTATTTTCTCCATTCATTCATGCTCGCATATATACTCGACATTACCAGACATGCTATCATTATATATACATTACATTATTTATACATTTGCATTCATATCATCATTACATGTATACCTTGCATTCATATCTAACATTCATTATATACTTTCATGCATACATTGTATATCATTCTTTCATTCATGCATTTATGCATTGCTTACATACATTATATTAACTGCATTCCTACATGCTTGCATTCAAACCATATTATACATTAATGTAAAGAGGATATATATATAATATCATTTATTCATCTAACATATCATGCATTACATACTCTATATTTATTTAATATCCATACTACATAGTCTCATAGGTTACACAAAATATATCGTATAGTCACTTTTTACTTAAAATTAATACTGTACAATTGGGCCTTCACTAAATTCTAGGATTAAAGTATGTCCTAGCCTTTTGTGTTAGCTTTCCGAAACTTTAAAACGGATCACTTTTCGTGTTCCGAAGCTCCCGGAATCGGAAAAAAACACCAAAACGGTTCGTCGTTTCGTACAACTGACCTCAAATAATTTTGCAGAAAGTTTCAGAATGAATTTGGCTTATTAAAATATATATTTGGAAAGCCAACTTCGATACGGTTTTTTATAAAAAATGGGAGATAAATCGGTTCTAAGCTTAAAGTTATGACATTTCTAAGTTGCTTTGGTTAATAAAAACGTGGATAA
>JANAVB010028818.1:1974189-2181846 GCA_029216955.1 Iris pallida | reverse complement strand
GGTTTAGGACTGCCTAAAGGCTGAACTTAGGGGCTGGTATATGCTAATTATGGGGGCTGTTATAGGCATGTTAGGACAGGTGAAGGGGCTGGAATATTGGTGATATTAGGACAGCTAAATGGACTGAATGAAGGGCAACTAGTGACAGGTTTTTGGGGTTTCAAGGGACTGATATGGGGTCTAGATGGACTAAAATTGGATGGTGCTAAGGGGCTGGTATGGACAACAATGTGGGGGTTTTATGGACTGGTTTTAGGTAGCAAGAGGCCACTATACTGCTGCTGTTAACAGCATCCCTCCCTCAACACCATTCTCCACTCTCCACTCTAACTCCACATTACTCCCTCTCTAACATTCACTCAAACACCATACATAAACCCGTTCTTACTAAGCTCTAACTAACACAAACACCCACACCAATTCTTTTACTTGGCCGAACCTTTATGTGCCCCCATACCAAACACAAAATCACACATTCACTCCATAGTATATATATATATATATTATAATATATATATATATATATATATATATATAAATAATATATTTTTATATACATATATATATATATATATATATATATAGGAAATTCTACAATACATCCCCCATTTTGGATGTATCGATACATCCGAAATCTGGACCGTTGGATGTTAATCCAACGGTTCAGATTAAATTCAGATAAAATAATACAGGAGACATCATTTAATGCTGATTTAGACTTTTGACCTGTTGGTAACTTGCTTTAGCAGGTACTTTAATTTTTTCAATGAATACCCTAAATTAACTCATATTTACTCTATCTTTCGTCCATCCAAATTAATCTGAACCTTTTTTTTGGGTTACAGGCCATGGTAGTCGTGGTGGTGCTGGTGGTGGTGGAAAGAGAAACGGAGATGAGAAGGAAATAAGAATCGGTTTGGATCGCGTCGAACGTCGTCGAGCCCTCCTAGAACAACGAAGAGTACCAGCTGCGCCGAGAAGAATCGGTCCGCTTCGCGTCGGACGTCGTCGAGACCTCCTCGAACAAGGAGAAGTACCAGCGACGCCGCTCTAGTTTTACTTCCCATGCCATTGTCTAAAATTTTATTTTTCATTTAACAATTTAAATTTTGTTAATAAAGCTACATGTCATGGTAGTGGTGGTGAACTGAGGAAACCTGCTTCTGAGGTCGGGCGGATTATTTTTTAACTTTTCTAAAGATAATATTTTCGAGGAGAATATTTTTTTGGACAGAGAATGGCCATTCTCTTTGCTTTTAACACGGGGAATGGCCATTCTCTTTGCTTTTAATACGGCGAATGGACGGAGAATGGTACATTTAGGACGGAGAATGGTACATTTAGGACGGAATGGACAGAGAATACGACGAATGGCCATTCTTTTGCTTTTAATACGGCGAATGGATGAATACGGCGAATGGACGGAGAATGGCCATTCTCTTTGCTTTTAATACGGCGAATGGACGGAGAATGACCATTCTCTTTGCTTTTAATACGGCAATGGACGAGAATGGTACATTTAGGACGGAGAATACGGCGAATGGCCATTCTCTTTGCTTTTAATATGGTGAATAAACGGTGAATACGGCGAATGGACGGAGAATGGCCATTCTCTTGCTTTTGCTTTATCACGGAGAATGGCCATTCTCTTTGCTTTTAATACGGCGAATGGACGGAGAATGGTACATTTAGGACGGAGAATGGTACATTTAGGAAGCCGACAAATGCTCGTTCTCTCAAATCTCTTCTTTGTGTAAATTAAATCCAAGGAGGACACAATCCCTAATTTTAGTTATTGCTTAGCAGAGTCTGCTTAGTTGTTGTAAATTGTGGTGTTGCTTCTGTGACACTTTTATCTTTAATCTCATGTTTTCTATGAATATGTGTTCTGTTTGATTTTGATTTAGTAATCTTTCCGTAATTAGTTTTTTTTGTTTCATCTAACAATTTAATATTTTTGTTATAAAGCTACAGGGCATGGTGGTGGTGGTGGAAGGAGAAACGGAGATGAAGAAAAAAGAAGAAGAAGTTCCGGTTCGCGGCGGATTTTCGAGTTCCTCAATCAAGCGGAATTAAACCTCTTATAGAGTTCCTTAATTGAAGTTGATCACGATAACCTTTTGTATTTTTCAAACGGATAGTAGAATCTTCCGCGAGCCCTCCTCAATCAAACGGCTAGTAGAATCTTCCTCGAGCCCTCCTCAATCAAACGGCTAGATTGTTTGCTAGTCTCGAAATTTATTTGTCTTTCCATCTTCCTCACTTTTTGTACTTCTCTCTTGCTATATATATCAATAGTTTTCTTGTTTCATAGTACTATTATTCATTCTGAAATACATAGAATAGTTTTCTGAAATACAATAGTTTTCTTGTTCTCAAGATGTCTACTCATGTGGAGGGAAATGTGGAAGACGTAGAAGATTGGATGCCAAATCCAAATGAAACCTTCATTCTATTTTTGTGCAAGATTGAAGAACATCTGTCGAAGATTTTAGCTGATGTTGTAAATCAATTCTACGCTTAGTTCATTAAAAATTGAATAAATAATTTTCTCGGCGTTTGGAGAAGATTGAAGAATCTCTAGCTTTGAAGGAGGCATCTTCATCTGGAGCATTTAATAATGTGAAGGTGGTTTCCGTTGTATCTTCTTCCGAAGAGGAGGACGTCGAGCTACAGTATCGTAGTAACGCATTGGACCGAATGCTCGTATTGGACCCTATAGAAGAAACTGACTTTAGCAGTCCTTCTAAAAGAATGCGTAGAAATTTACATCCGGTCACACCATCGAAAAATTTAATAAGGGGTTCAACCTCGAAGCCTAGCAATTGTACTAGTGTTTTTCGAGATATTACGACTATATTTTTGCAGATGATAGACCTGACGAGTAAGTAATATGAGTTTTGATTTAATTCCAACAGTTTTTTTCCTAATTTTTCGTTTCTTTTCTTAGAGAAATAATATCATCTTGCAACAAAAACTATGTGTCTCGGTGGAAGATGAAGACCTTAGCTCCTTTAACAAATATTAGCAATGGGGTATGTATAGATAGTATATTTCTTCTTAGATGCCATCTATGTTTACTTCGATTCCATCCTGACATTTTTAATGATTTATTCAGATTATAGGTATTGTCTCTGCTCTTCTCACCGCGGAGGAACGAAAAAGAACCTCCAATAAAGCTAATGTATGGTTTTTACCAATAAGGATATCGGTGAGTGAGCATTTTTATTCTTCAATGCATATGCATTAACAATTTTCTCGTTTGTTTGTCCATCGTAATGTATTAATTGATGTGTATGTAGAAAGCAACGTTACCTCCATCCGACAAAAAGCCTCATGAAATATAGAAAAGTTTAAATATTTTCAGGATTACATGGGATCTTTAAGCACTTGTAAAGAGGTATTAATGTATTTATGTTTAAATATTAATCCTAATTTTTCTGAAAATTTACAAATTTGTTTTACCTAATTATCCTGATTCAGATATACATACCCATTCATTTGGGCGAACACGATACTCTTGCAAGAGTTCTGGTTAAAAAAAAGACTGTTAAATTTGGGACTCACTTGCATCTAAAGATGATCCGATTCAAAGCAAAACAGTCATAAAAGAAATAGTAAGCTCATATTCATCAATTTTTATGAATTGGGTATAAGATACGCGGTATACTAATACATATTGTATTCTGGTAATTGTAGCTTTCAAATTTGGATCTCTTTCTCCAAGAAGAGATTTTGAAGTTGAGAGATGCTAGGTTCAGCTTTTCAACTTTTGCAATAAAACGTCATTCTTAGGTTCCCCGCCAAGGCAATTATGTTGATTGTGGGATTTTTGTAATATCATTCATGAAAGACCGATGTAGTCTAGACTACCGTTCTCTCCATGTAAGTCTGAAAATATGTCGTAAAAAACTTCAACTTTTTAGAGCAATATTTTTGATATTATGTTTGTTATATACAGTTTGATGTGGAAAAGGAAAGACGCAAAGCTGCTGAATGGATTACAACTTCAGAGCACAATGAAGAGCTAAAAAGAAGTCCAATCTGAAATGATTGAATATAGAAGACGATGATTTTTTTGTTCTTCTTTTATATCTAATGTATGGAAACCCCTAATGTATTATGTTCATTTGTTTTATTGAGTTGTAATGACATTTTTTCCAAACGGCTTCGACCAGTATGCCAGCCGTATTCATCGACCCATGAATCGTATCTTCATGCACTATTTGTGCAAATGTTCGTGATAGTGTTCATAGACGACATCTTAGTCTATAGCTGTAGTGCCCCGTCCCTACATCGTGCCCCGTACTCCGTCCACGTGGTGCGCGAGAAAGGAATACTGTCGCTATCGATTCGGTCGGGACCGATAGGTCGGGATCGATTGACTCGATCGAACAGGAACGGTTGAATTAAGATCCATTCTCTCGCCTGAAGTAAACTCAAGGTGAGTGACCCTCCTCTTCTCGACCCCCTTCCTAGGTAAATCGATAATGTTGTTGCGAATGAAAGGATAAATGCAAGGGCACAAACACGGGAAAGGGATTGAGTTTTCAAAGATAATGTAGGCTATGTATTAATAACTAAAAGGAAAATATGTCTTTGCACGGTTATTGACAACTTGTCGACAAGGCGGTAGTTTCCTCGATCAGCAACCCGGGGCCACGGGACCGTTTCGACCTAGTAGGAAATAGGGTATAGTCGTGCATAAGGTTTCAGCACAGGTTAAGCGGGGACTTGCATCGGAGCTAGCTATTGCGTTGAAAGGACCCCGATTAGCAAAGCTATACGTCCAGGATGGCTTGTGATGCCAGTGACGTCGAAGAGGGACGAGGCGAAGGAGGTCAGCCAATCGCCTTAGACTTGCTTCAAGCGAACGACTGGTTGGCTGTGCTGACGTCGCCTACGCGATCACCTGCAACCCGCTGAATATGGACTTGGTTCCAGAGAAGCCATTCCATAATGGAATGGATCTTAATTCAACCGTTCCCGTTCGATCGACCCGACCGATTCCGACCTATCGGTTCCAACCGAATCGATAGCGACATTATTTTTCTCGCGCACCCTATCACGACCCGCACCCGGAGTAAGGGCGTGAGTGCGTGACAACGTCCCAGCCTATACCGCAGAAACGACGTAGAACGCTGTCTAGTTCTACTATCTAACAACAGTTATAATATCAAAACTCTCGAGAACGGTCAACTCCGAATGGAGGACAAGCAATGTCAATAAATATACTCAATAAGCTATGATATTGTTGCGACCGTCCAGTGTTGGTATTTAATATGGTGTTTATGGTGCACATCATCTTAATTCAACCGAGTAGTTCAAAGAAGGGAATTATGTATGGTATTTATGGTGCACATCATTAGGACGGGTTGCGACCGTCCAGTGTTGTGATAAGCTATATATCAGTAAGTTTGGGATCCTTCGGATATTGGGCTAGCAACCCGTATCGAAGCGATCATAGTCTTACACATAATTAAGGATGCCAAAGATGCATTACGGTGTGAAACACCGTGACCTTCATATAGATAGGGCCGGTGGGCTGAGATTAGCGCTGGATGCAGGCGCAGGGCCTGCCACCCTTATGCATATGTTTAAGTTTACGGTTGGTTGGTTGAGTGAAATGATTAATTTCTTATGTAAAGTTCTAACCTTGCAGGCTAGGCGAAATGGGACATAGATGAGTACGATCACCATATTTATGTTAAGATTATGTCTAACTGTATCTGCCGCAGGGACACGGTAGTGGACAAGTTCAGGATATGGTCGGCTCGAGGCGGGGCTCGGCTTGGACGTGCCGAGGCATGGAGTCCTTAGCGTTCAAGAGGAGCTACCCATTGGCGTTTGGACTTGCGACATGGAGATGTTCAGCCGAAGACTACTTGTTGGCTATAAAGAGGCATAATGTATGGAACAATGTACTCCTTTGTGAGCTAGAGAGATCATGAGCGTTGTAGCCAATTGGCATGTTAAGTTGGGCTATTCAGAGCTATTGTAACCTTCAGTTCATTATCAAAAAAAAAAGATTCTTGTTGTATACAACGTTTTCCTTCCGCTGCTTATGTTATCAATTTGAGCTATAAACACTATTGTGAATCTGTTATCTTGTCCTTGCACGAACGCAACTTCAGGCTCGTACGCATCACGCCCCAGCGATGACGATGATTCGGATAAAAACTTGATAATGATGAAGACGGTAACTCCGTCGACAAACGTAAGTATCGAGGTATGATCGGGAAAATTTTATAGTAGCATTAATATTAAATCAACATTGGCTTTTCTGTTAATTTAAAATTTACAATATAATTAAAACTAATATTACGAAAATGTTATTTGCTCCCAAAAAATTGGGTGATACCTTCTTCCATTATGTGGCATTTGACATGGTTGCTAACATGACAGCTGACATGGCAAAATTTAACAATAAAATTAATATTAAAATGAACATTAATAGTAAATAAATAATTTAATATTAAATTAACATTGATTAATATTAACATTAATATTAACATTAATATTAATATTAACATTAACATTAACATTAGCATTAGCATTAACATTAACATTAATATTAATATTGACATTAACATTAACATTAAAAAAAATTGGGTAATTAGTTTTTGGGTTAAAATTTGCCATGTCAGCTGTTATGTCATCTGCCATGTCAGATGCCACATAATGGGAGATGGCATCACCCAAATATGTTGGGAGCCCAAACGACTAATTGCTAATATTAATATAGTGGCATTACCGTTATTTCTCAATAGATTCGTGCCTTGTTCGGTCACACCCCTCCACGAGCGGGTTACACCCGCCTAAACGAGGGGTTAAATAGTCTTTTCCAAAGAAGAGAACCCATCCGACTAGAGAGAAACAAAGGAAAGAAGAAGAAGAACAGTCGCAATGGAGAGGAGCAAGATCAACTGCAGCGGATGGGCCGTCATCCCTACCGAGATTCTCTCGATGATATTGGTACTGTCGGGGATGCCGGCGGACGAGGTAATGTGTAACGTGGCTCCAGTTTGCCGTTCGTGGTGGAAGGCGCTCAACGGTCCCTTAGAATATTGGTCTAACGTCGACTTGGTACAGTGGTGCCAGAGGACCCAGCAAACCGCTGAGATTAGTTTGTCCGTAATGAAGCTCGTGGCTCGCAGTGGGGGATATCTAGGGTCCTTCTCTGCGTACAAGCTCGACGAAGCAGCCTTCTGTTTTGCATGTTTAAGGCCAGTGCAAAATTTTATTTGGTCTTATTCTAATACTTTATTTTTTCTATTACAAAATTTTACGTATACTTTTGTTAATTTCTATTGATGTTTTTCTATTTTTATAATACAGTGGGAAATTACTAAGGGTGCTGTGCATTCCGATGTGCGACGTGAGTGATGAAACTTTTGTGAGACACTTGGAGTTTCTCCCTGTGCTGGAAGAACCCGACATTAGCTACTGCCTCTATATCACGTCGACTGGAATATCTTCCGCCGGAAAGTATTGCCAACGTCTGGTCAAGCTGAGTAGGAACATGCCCCCTCCAGATTTCGTGCTCAGGAACATGTTCGTGCTGGACATGAAAAATGAGGCAGAGGGAAAGGCCGTGGCTGATTCGATGCCGCATCTCGAGCACCTACATATGGGATTCAGCATGTTCAATGGAGACACGCTGCGATCTATCATATGCAACTGCAAGGGTCTTCGCGTGCTCGACATACGTGGGTGCTTCAACGTGATATTCGACGACGAACTATGGAAAATTTGTTATTCAATACAGACGTTTAAAAAACCCTTTGATAATGTAATCCTAGTACCAGGGAACCTGTATACGAGATGTATAATGATTTAGATATGATCTATCATTCCTGGGGTGAATGGTGAAAACGTTAGCTTGCATGCATGCATGTATTTCTTTATATTTTTTACTAGTCTACATACAAGATATTTTTTATGAGTTCGATTCTCCATTTTGACAAAATTTTACTTTTGTCAATACTAATTTTTTAACATGATTAATTTTTTTTATATAAATAAAATGGACTGTGACATAATGACGCCTAAGACGGCTCACTTCTGAGATTTCGACATTTCCCAACACAGATTTTACCATTAATACAACATCTCAGTGTAATCATATCCAATAGATTTCGCCATTTTCCAACACAGATTTTACCTTATTCAAAATGAATTCTGGCGGTATCAGTGCCATTCACCATAATTAATGGTGATCGATATGAAAACATTGGTTTCTTTTTCATAACCCTTTAAAATCTATTTACACAGCCAAACTAATTCATCTTCACGAGGCTTCAAAACCAATTTATATAGATTCAAAACAAAACTAAACAGCCAAACTATTTAAAATTCACAACCCTACAGAACAGTCCTAAATGTACCATTCTCCGTCTTATATGTACCATTCTTCGTCCTTCATGTATCATTCTCCGTCCTATCTTCGTCCTAAATGTACCATTCTCCGTCCTATATGGACCATTCTCCGTCCTACATGTATCATTCTCCGTCCTATATTTACCATTCTCCGTCCTAAATGTACCATTTGCCGTTCTAAATGTACAATTCTCTATCCTAAATGTACCATTCTCTGTGTTAGTGGAACGGAGAATGGCCATTAACAGCCAAACAGCCAACTAATTCATCTTCACAAGCCTTCAAAACCAATTTATATAGATTCAAAACAAAACTACACAGCCAAACTATTTAAAATTCACAACCCTACAGAACAGTCCTAAATGTACCATTCTCCGTCTTATATGTACCATTCTCCGTCCTACATGTATCATTCTCCGTCCTACCTCCGTCCTAAATATACCATTCTCTGTCCTATATGGACCATTCTCCGTCCTACATGTATCATTCTCCGTCCTACATTTATAATTCTCCATCCTAAATGTACCATTCTCCGTGTTAGAGGAACGGAGAATGGCCATTAACAGTCCCAAAAATTGTTCCATACTAAGTTAAAAGGATATAATAGCACCCAAAAAATGTTAATAATAGAAAATCTACAGAACCCAAACACCAGACTCGAACCTAGGCCTTCCATATAAAAGCCAAACAGCACAACCAACTAAGCCTGGAATAAGACATCAATAATGCTAAGTCTACTACCAAATGCTTACAACACTTTTCCAACCTTCACCCATTGCTGACATGTGGGCCATGGCCCACATGTCCCCAACTTCCAATAAGGAAAAAAAATTGAATATCCCCAACTTCCAATAAGGAATAAGAAGAGTCGGTTAGGAACGTGTATATATATACATAGGGGTCCCCATTCATCTGAGTAGGTTGCACATTTAATATAGCTCCAAAAAGATCATCTGGTTGGGAACCATTGCCAGAGTCTTCTTCCAGTCGTCGCCGAGCCTCTCCGCATGGAGCACCCTTTGCGCCGCCTCCGGCCCATGACTGGCTGGCAGCGGCTACGGACTTCCCGACCTCCTACGGGTTGTCACTGGAGGTCATCGCTCGACCTCTTCATCCGGCGTCCAACTTTGACCTGTTGTCGATCGCTCCGGAGGAACGAGATTCTCTGGAGAAGAGAGAAGCATTCCGCCGCCTGTGCCATAGGGCGGGTGTGCGCACCCTGCAGGACTTTGCGGAGATCCTCCGCCAGGCCAGTGAGGCTAGACCCCTTTTTTTTCTTTTTCTTTTTTTTCGTTTTTTACAGTTTTTTGTCCTCCTCTTGTATATTTCTCCGAAGAATGTTCCGGCGACGAAGCTGGGATTTAATGAAATATAATATTTTGTTAACTCAATTTAGTTTCGGCTACAATCAAACTTTTACAACCTTCTTACAACTTACACCCATTTGCTAATTATAGAATTGCTCTTTATAATTAACAAATCTTGTTACGTCAAATCCATATATCAGCGACGATATACCCATCAATGACTTGTTACGTCATAGAATTGATTATGCTGCTAGCGTCAATCTTGCCGTCAAATCTATCTTAAATATGATTACAAAGTAAAATAGAGGACAACTTTGAGCGTTACAATTGTACTCTTTTCAAGTACATAGTCTTCTTATTTTCAAAAATTTAATCAAATATTCAAAAAATGGAAATATTGAGATTAAACTTCACATTCTTAAATATGTTGTCAATTTTTTTTAAATAAACATGTTTTCCACCACATTTTTTCTGCCAAAATTTTTAATAATTTGTACAGAACACGTGGATATATACTAGTAATAATAGTAATAAATTTAATTTTGGAAAGTAGTTTTAAAATTAGGGTCTCAAAATCCCAAAGGTTTATGTAGTGATTTCACATGGATATATACTAGTAATAATAGTAATAAATTTAATTTTGGAAAGTAGTTTTTTAAATTTAATAGTAATAAATTCGACCGTCTTATACTAGTAATAATAGTAATAAATTTAATTTAAGACTCAAAACTATTCTAATTTTTTCCACTTCCTAAGGTCATATAATACGGTCGAATTTTCCCTCTTCTTCTCTCAAACCCTCTTCCTTCTCCCAAACCCTCTCCCAAACCCTCTTCTAATCAAAATGCCGTCGAAGAAACACGACCGTCGCCGAAGGGGAAGAATCCACAAAGGGATGCGATACATGCCCGAAGGGCAGAACTTGCAAGGGTGGCAAAAACCAAGATTATGGTCGCTAGGGCAGAGGCCGAAAGGGCAGCGGCAGAAGCAGCGGCGGCGGCAGCGACGATGAAAGCGGAGGCGGCAGCCAAGCCACGTGCAAAAAAGGCTAAAAACACTCATTGCTCGACAAAGACCGAAAAATCTATCTTCGATACAGAGTCGTCGGAAGACTCAACTTATGAAGATCGAAGGCGTACTCAAGCGAAGGCTAAGGTGGTAACGAATACAGAGTCATCAGCGTACTCTGTAGATTTTGAATCCTCATCAGAAGAGGAAAATGAAAAGGAAGAGCAATCATCAAATAAGTCCCAGGCTGGAGAGGAGGTAAAAAAAATTTAAAGACTCTAAAACTAAGAAGATTTACATTAAATATTTTAAGAAAAAGACTGTTATGCCTGAAAGATCAATTAAGATGGATGATATAGAAGACGAAGCTTTCCTGGATATATTAAAATTCTATCAATTGGAGAAACTGAACAAATCCTGTCTTGAGAAAATCTTCCAAACAATAGTAAGAGAATTTTACTCAAATCTTCTGGCTGAAATTAAAGAAAAAGAAGAGAATCAACCACTGGTGTTTCCGAGAGGAAAACTGATTAGGGTAAATGCTGCTGTCATCAACGAATTTTATGGATTTGTTCTAGTTCCTGAGTTTGATATGAAAGATATTGATAATGTTTACATGACGGATGCAATTCATGAGATTACAGGTGTTTCAATGGGTGCCAAAACCCCTCAAAATGTATACAAAGATCAATTAAAAACTTTGTATAAATTGTTGCATGCCTACGTATCTCAAACACTCAACCCTACTGGACATGAGTTTTCCATCCATCCCGAGAGAGTAAAATTTCTTTATTATATGGGGAAGAAAAAAGGATGGATATAGGTTCCTACATGTTCAGTTGAATGATGCATCTCGTGGGAAAACCAACTGCAAGGACAGCTCTCCCTTTCGGAGGATTTGTATGCTCGATGGCTAATAAACATTCTGTCCCAAGCTTAGCAGGGGATGTTTATATTAAAAACAAAGGCCCCATGTAACACCTATATTCGGAATACGTATTTTATCAGGCTTATACGTATTTCGGACCTGTATTTTATTTTCTTGGATTTGGCATGTACTTGTAATTGACTTGACTTGCGGATTTTGGTTCTCGTAATTGGGTTTTTACATGGCTTGGTTTATTTTGTGGAGAGGGTTTGGTTTGGTTTGGTTTATCATGAGAGGAACACTTTAACCTACACTCCACCCTCAACACAACACAACCCACCCTCATTAAAACCCACCAACCTTTCTTTCTCCTCATTATTTTCATTTATTTCTTCTTCTTCTTCCTTCCTCTACACAACACCATCACCGATAGGCAAGTGCACCTTGCCACCACTTGAGAACCACTTTTTATTTGTCTATTAGCTAGATTAGGCCATGGAGATCAACATTAGAACTTGACATTTTGTGATTTGGAGTTTCCATTGTTCTAGATCTAGGTTTTTACTATTTTCGGATTTGCATGATTTTGATCTACTTAACTTGGAATTTTGTTTGTTTTGATGCTTCCATGTGGAAGAGAATTCAATTTTACTCAAGTTAGAGCTTTGAAAATCTAAATTTCGTTTTGATTTGATCAAGTTATGAAGTTTTGAACTTTGGAGTTCTTGGAGTCTTCTTCTCGGCCTGGAGAAGAAGACAGCAGCCTGCGCTCTTTAGCGCAGTACTGGATTGTGCATCCCCCTTGGCCAGCGCTCTTTAGTGCAGCGCCGACCACGCAGCTTTCCTCTTGGCGAACTGCGCTCAACCCGAGTGCGTATGGATTCTTGCGCAGTCTGCTCATGCGCAGTCTGCTCATGTGCAGTCCACTTCTGCGCAATCCATCCATGCGCAGTCCGTCCCTGCGCAATCTGACCCTACGCAATCCATTCCTGCGCAACCTGATCCAGCGCAATCCATCTGCTGCGCAATCCATTCCTGCGCAACCTGATCCAGCGCAATCCATCTGCTGCGCCATCCATTCTTGCGCAACCTGATCCAGCGCAATCCATCTGCTGCGCCATCCACCCCTATGCAGTTGGTACCCTGCGCAGCTCACCCCTGCGCAGTTGGCTCCTGGCGCACTTGACTCCTGCGCAACCCGACCCTAGGGACCCTTGCGTAATTTGTCCAATCATGGAGATTTGGTTTTATTTTCTTTAAGCTTGGCTCTTCTATAGTCCTGTATATTGATATTTTATTAGATATTTTACGCCCATTTTATATCCTTACGCCTTTTGTCATGAACTTGATTTTACTTAATATGTTTGGAATGACTATTGTACATGGCATGGTATGACAAGGAACTAGCATAATACGACAGTGACCCGTAGTGGTGCACTCCTGACATGACCAACCTGACTTGATAGTGGCCCGTCGTGGCGCACTCTTGACTAGTACACTTGATATGATAACTTGACCTGATATATCTTGAAAAGCTGTTGCGACGGCTACCTGACATGACATGACCTGTATAATTAATCCTGGCATCGTAGGCGATTGTGCTTGTACAAATAATCCAGTCATGTCTTGCATCATGTCTAGAAGGGGACTCCTGAGTACCACGGTCAGGAGTACCTACTGAATTGGACTAAGGTTATAATTAGTATAATTCACTAGTCATGAAGAGATGTTCTCCAGTTACAGGCGATCCCGTTATCCCGGCCGCAAATGATTGGACTTGTAGCCTGTCGACGAGTAGGGCACATTTCCAGCCCACTGTTATGTGGGGCACTCACCATTGTCACTTAAATGATTGAACTCTATTGTCACTATAATGCATTGTACTCTCCAGATTGTCACTATAATGATTGTCTGGATAACCTGGATAGCTGTAGGGCCTGTGACTACTTGGAGCATCTCATTGCATCTTGCTAGTAACTAGGATTGTGATAACCCTAGTTAGTTAATGTAGAAAGCCGTAGGCAATGATTGGCCGTGATTGCTTGGATGGAGTCTAGTCCAGTATAGTATTGTCTAGAATTGATTGATTGTAAGAATGTACCAGAACGATTGAAGGATTGTCACTCCAGATTGTCAATATAATGATTGTCACTCCAGATTGTTACTTGACCTGATTTCTTATATTTATTTTGCCGATAAATGGTGAGAGAAATCAAGTTCCGTTCAGACGAAGGGTTACAACCCCGGTCCTTGTTTGGTTTACGGGTTGTAACCTAGCTATCTGAATAGTCCCATGGTTATCTCATCGTATATCATCCTGTCATGCTTTTCTATATGCTCTGTCTTTTATCGATTCTGTACAAGATTGTCTTTTATATTCACCTATCATGTTTTCCTTAAATTACTGTCTCTTATTATGTAACTATATTATTGTGCTAATTTGCTGGCTTTTGTTCTCATTTTGTGGCCTCCTTTGTGGCACTTGCTCTTTCTGGGGTCTGACCCAGCTGGTTTTGTATGGCCAGATACCGGAGCAGCAGCAAAGGATCTACCTGTCTTCCAGTCCGATGGTGACCACCAGGCGTAACCAGGGCATCGAGTGGGTTTCTTTGTTCTCCCACTGTAATATTATAAATTATTCTTTTGAGGCGTTTAGCCGACGAGCAAGTGTTAGCTCGATTGTACTTACTTACTGTCTGCCTACGGGCTGTAACATGATTGACAAGCCCCGAGGGTTGATCATGTATGACTGAACTCTTGCTAGTCCTCACATTTTGTAACGACTAGCTTCATGATCATTTGGATATGTAATGTTTGGGACGCCTTACAATTGTATATTTGGAGATCTGATATCTTGTGATTATTATTAGTTGGTTGAGATTGAGACAATAGGCTATTTTATGACCTTAAGAGACTGATGGATTGTAGTGAAACCCTCACATATCTAGATAGCCGTGACCGTATAGCGGTGTGGATTCCATTCCGTTATACGTAGCTGGCTATGTCTGCCCTCGCTCTCCAGTATTCTGGTTCTGGGGCGTGACACCCCATGAGAAAACTAACCTTCACTCGAATGTTTGGAAAACGGTCAGCAGCTGCAAGCAAACCATCAACATCTGGAAAACCATCAACTTATGGAATCAAAAACACTACGGACAGGGTTGATGATCTATACAATTTTGTTAATGCAAACTTTGAGAATGTCTTCAAAGAGATGAAGACTATATCCGACAACCAGAAATTGATTCTGGATAAGATTAACCAGACAGAGGTTGAATTTGCTGACCAAGAATAAGATTTTCCTTCCCTCGTGAAGAAGGTAAACGGGGCTAGCCCAAACTCTTATGTAAAAATACACACTGTGCACATTGACACTTTAATGCTAGCCATCACTTTGATACTTCTATTTATGTTTCTGGATGTCATTTCTACATATACAGTGAGTCCATACTGACTATAATTTTTCTTAATCCGTCCCTCAAGGTGTAGGTGAAGGATATTTTGAGAAAGAAGAAGAAGTAGAAAAAAAAAAGAAACAAGAAGAAGATGAAGATGGCTATGAAGATTCAACTTTTGAGTTTTGAATGTCTCTTATTTCAATTTGGAAGTAATATTTGACTTGTAATATGGTTCTGAATATTTGTTGGTCATGGCGGTCAAACTAAATTTTGTGTTTGAAATATTGTAAGACTAAACTTTTCGCTTGTACTAAGTGCATAGTTCGTAATTTGTTTTGAAAATGTATTATGGTCTTGAATTTAGAGTAGGTCTGATATTTATTTGGATTATTGTATTGTGAATTATGCAGGTTCTATGTTGAATTACTAACGTGGATTGGGCAGATTACTGTAACGTGAATTATGCAATTTATTAGACTTGGAATGAAGTATACTTAATTTGGTTATGATTTTTTGGTTGAAGCGTTTATTTGGTTGGCAGTTGGCCTTCATAGATGATATTGATATTATGGTGTATTCCTTTGATTTGCGGATGCCCATCACAGATTTCATGAGTCCTGGGTGCATTGCTAGGGTTTACAGATGGCAGATGGCCTTATTACGGATGCATTCCTGGGATCACTAAAACTTTATTTGATTGTAATGTGTTTTGCTTTCTGCAAAAAATCATTACATCGATGCCATCAGTATGAATTCGATGCCAGTGCCTGTTCATCCCTTGTTATTGCTGAAGCAAAATTGTAATCCTGCCTGTTCATCCCTTGTTATTGCTGAAACATAATTGTAATCCTGCGTGTTCATCCTTTGTTATTGCCATCAGTACATCGATGCCATCAGTATGAAGTCGATGCCAGTGTAATGCATAATATAATGTAAGAAAAATTCTCTTTGATAGTAGGTTAATTATATTCAAACATTCGCAAGAAATTTTGTTCAGCCATACAGTGGAAGCCTGATAAAATGATATTCGGATTTTCTTGAAAATGATTTAATATTAAATGAATCTACTATTGTAAATGATATTACAAATACTGTAAATATTTGGTAAAAAAAATATGAGATACTTGAACATTTCCAGTCCTAAATGTACCATACTTTGTTAAAAGCACAGAGAGTGTCCATTCTCCGTTTTCAAAGAACGGAGAATGGCCATTCTCCATGTTAAAGGAACGGAGAATGGCCATTCTCCTTGAGAATGGCCATTCTCCGTGTTAAAAGCAAAGAGAACGGCCATTCTCCGTCCATTCGTCGTGTTAAAAGCAAAGAGAATGGCCATTCTCCGTCCATTCGCCGTGTTAAAAGCAAAGAGAATGGCCATTCTCCGTATTAAAAGCAAATAGAATGGCCATTCACCGTCCAAAAAAAAAATATTCTCTTCGAAAATAATATCATTAGAAAAGTAAAAAATATTTCGTCCGATCAATACAGATTTTTTTTAAATATGTGAGCAGATGATCCGCCCGACCTCAGAAGCAGGTTTCCTCAGTTCACCACCACCACCATGACATGTAGCTTTATTAACAAAATATTAAATTATTAGATGAAAAATAAGATTTGTGACAATGGCATGGACAGTAAAATTAGAGCGGCACCGCTGGTACTTCTTCTTGTTCGAAGAGGTTTCGACGACGTCCGACGCGAACCGGATCGATTCTTCTCGGCGCAGCTGGTACTCCTCGTTGTTCTAGGAAGGCTCGACGACGTTCTACGCGATCCAGACCGATTCTTATTTCCTTCTTCATCTCCGTTTCTCTTTCCACCACAACCACCAACACCACCACCACGACGGCCTGTAACCAAAAAAAATTTATGAAATATTAAATTGGATGGACGAAAGAGAGAGTAAATATGGGTTAATTTAGGGTGTTCATTAAAAAAATTAAAGTGAAGAATGACCTGCTAAAGCAAGTTACCAACAGGTCAAAAGTCTAAATCAGCATTAAATGATGTTTCTACACTATTATTCAATCCGAACCATTGGATCAACATCCAACTGTCCAAATTTTGGATGTATCGATACATCCTTTTCCAGCGGATGTATTGTAAAACGACCCATATATATATATATATATATATATATATATATATATATATATATATATATATATATATATATATATATATATATATACCACCATATATATACCACCGTATATATACATATATAGATTTGATAATATGATACGATATGATACTTAGGAAAACACATCCCAAATCAATAGAAATCTGGGATTTAAAAAAAAAAAAAATATATATATATATACATATATATATATTTTTTTTTTTTTTATATATATATACATATATATATATATATATATATATATATATATATATATATATATATATATATATATATATACCACCATATATATACATATATAGATTTGATAATATGATACAATATGATACTTAGGAAAACACATCCCAAATCAATAGAAATCTGGGATTTAAACTCTCATAGATCATCCACAATATATACATAATAAATACAAGTGTCCAAATAGGTTTTTCCCACTAGGACACAACCTACACCTAGGACACACCTAAAAGTCTCCAAATGGACACAAAATGGACACAAATGGAGACACAACCATGGGGGTCATTCCTATGGGTCAAAATCAACCTAAATGTATGAGAAAAATGAGAAGGAGAAGGGGTTTATACCTCCCGGTAGATCGAATCGAAGATAAGCCTTCCCGATGCGACACCGACACGTAGGAATCCCGAATGGACACGAATGAGCTCCGAATCCTCCCAAACTTGGCTAGCTTTCTCCTTGGCTTGAGTAGAGAAGGAAAGAAGAAGGTTGGGTGGAAAAATGGAAGGATTTGGTGGAGAAAAAGCTAGGGGTTGCTCTCTATAAATTTGGGGAAGAACAAGAGAGAGAAAATAAGAGGGGATAATGATGGAATGATGGAGCCTATCCATACAATGGTGGCCGGCCATGGGGGGCTAGGTGGCACCTTGTGGGTTGCCAAAAATACCCCTACACTAATCTATTATCAATACATTGGAAAGGAGTTTAAGTCGGGGGCTAGTTTAGTCATTCTAACACACTAATCTAACTAATCCCAACCAAAATAAATTAGCCTAGTCACTAACTAAAATAATTAACATGTGGGCCAGGGCTAACTAGTGTGTGGGTCCACTAGAGTCAAAACTACCCCGGATCCCCGTTTCAAATCGGATTGAGTTGAAATTCGAACCCGACTTAAATAACCCCAAAATAATATTATAAATAAATAAATAATTTCAAAAATATTCTAAAATGACAAAAATACTCTTATTTTTGAAAACTGGGGTTGACAACAAAAAAAGCTAAATTAATGTTTAGATGATTAATACAAACAAATATAAATGCTTCAACCAAACAAATCGTAATCAAATTAAGTAAACTTCATTCCAATTCTAATAAACTGTATAATCCATGTTACAATAATCTGCGCAATTCTCGTTAGTTGTTCAACGTAGTACCTCCATAATTTATATTACAATAATCCAAACAAATATCAGACCTACTCTAAATTCAAGACCATATTATATTTTCCAAACAAAGTATGAACCATGCACCCCAACGGTGCTTAGTACAATCGAAAAGATTAATTTATAATTTCTCAAACACAAAATCGAGTTTGACCGCCATGACCAACAAATATTCAGAACCATATTACAATTCAAATATTACAGTCCAAATTAAAATAAAAGTTTCAAAACTCAAAAGATGATTCTTCAACCCCATCTCCATCTTCTTCATCTTTTTCTTCTTTTTTCTTCTTCTTCCTTAAAATCTCCTTCACTACACCTTGAGGGACGGAATAAGAAATTATAGTCAGTATGGACTCACTGTATATGTAGAAATGACATCCAGAAACATAAATAGAAGTATGAAAGTGAGGGCTTATAGTGTCAATGTGCACAATGTGTGTTCTTACATAAGAGTATGGACTCTCCAGTTAGCTCAAGTGTTAGATTACTCTCAAGGACTTTCTCTAGTGTCAGGATACCAAGCAAGTTTAAGTGCCCGACTTACCCTTAAGGACAACCTATATTATAGCAGTGTGGTCATGCTTATAATACCAAATATCACTGACTGAGGGAGTATTCCATCTCAGTCCTACCTCTAGTATTAGACATACATTATGTTCCTTGAGGCATTTTCACTCTGTACATGCATTGGACCATCATTTGTTTAGTTCTAAATCACCATTTTAGGTGCAATTAGACAGTATTAGTACAAGTATCAGAGCATCTAATAGTAGAGTATCAGTGCAATATTAACTATTATCCAGATTAGCTTTAATTCAAGACTATGTGCTTCTATTCTAGAGTATTTAATATAGAATATAGGGGCTAACAAGTGTTGCTATATCCTTAAGCATCAGAGATGAACATTCAGTTTAGCTGAGTTGAAGCTCACAAGTGTATGCAATGTACGCAGTAATAATTGGAGTGGAGCCTTAATTCAAATACAAATGATTTCCTGAATTCCTTCTTTAGTGATGATACTGATATCATAGTATTAGCAAGTATATACAGTTAACAAGCAAACCTAGAAGGACGATAAGAAAATAATCCTGCATGGATAGCTAGATCATTTAGTAACAGAATATAAATGTGTATATATGTGTCCTTCATATATTAGAGTATAAATGTGTATATTAGATTACGGAATCATCAAGAGTAGTAGAATAAGAGAAAAAAATGCAAAGTAGCACCAGTTGGGGCTAGCCCCATTTACCTTCTTCACGAGGAAAGGGAATTCTTAATCTTCGTCTGCCAATTCCACCTCTAGTTGGTTAATCTTATCCAGAATAAATTACTGATTGTCGGGTATAGTCTTCATCTCTTTGAAGACATTCTCAAAGTTTGCAGCAACAAAATTGTATAGATCATCAACCCTGTCCTTAGGGTTTGGGATTCCATAAGTTGATGGTTTTCCAGATGTTGATGTTTTGCTTGCTGCTGCTGCCCGTTTTCCAAATATTCGAGTGAAGGTTAGTTTTCTTATGGGAACTTTATTTTTAATATAAACATCCCCTGCTATGCTTGGGACAGAATGTTTACTAGCTATTGAGCATACAAATCCCCCGAAAGGGAGACTTGTCCTTATAGTTGGTTTTTCCACGAGATGCATCATTCTACTGAACATTTAAGAACCTATATCCATCCTTTTTTCTTCCCCATATAATAAAGAAATTTTACTCTCTCGGAATGGATGGAAAACTCATGTCCAGTAGGGTTGAATGTTTGAGGTACGTAGGCATGCAACAATTTATACAAAGTTTTTATTGATCTTTGTATACATTTTGTGGGGTCTTGGCACCCACTGATACACCTGTAATCTCATGAATTGCATCCCTCTTGGAAACATTATCAATATCTTTCATATCAAAATAAGGAACTGGATCAAATAAATAAAATTCATTGATGACAACAGTATTTACCCATATCAATTTTTCTCTCAGAAACACCAGTTGTTGATCCTCTTCTTTTCTTCAATTTTAGCCCTAAGATTTGAGTAAAATTCTCTTACTATTGTTTGGAAGATTTTCCCAAGATAAGATTTGTTCAGTTTCTCCAACTGATAGAATTTTAATATATCTAGGAAACCTTCATCTTCGACATCAGTCATCTTAATTGTCTTTCAGGCATAACAACCTTTTTTTGAAATGTTTATTATAAGTCTTCTTAGATTTAGAGTCTGTAAATTTTTTTACCTCCTCTCCATCCTGGGACTTATTTGATGATAGCTCTTCCTCTTCATGTCCCTCTTCTGATGAGGATTCAGAATCCTCAGAGTACGCTGACGACTCTATATCTGTTGCCACCTTTGCCTTCTCTTTAGTACGCCTTCGATCTTTATATGTTGAGTCTTCGGACTCTTATCGAAGATATATTTTCTGGCCTTTGTCGTTTTCTATGATCTTTAGTCTTTTTTGCAGGTGGCATGGTTGCCTCTGGCTCACAATATTCTGATGCCTTTGTCGCTGACACCTCTGATTGGGGGGGCGCTGCCGCCGTCGCTGCTTCCGTCGTTGCCCTTTCGGCCTTTGCCCTAGCGGCCATAATCTTGGCTTTCATCGCCCTTGCGGCCTCTGCCCTTGCAGCCTGTATCGCATCCCTTTGTGGATTCTTCCCCTTTGGAGACGTTGGTCGTTTCATCGACGACATTTTGATAATTTTAAGCAGTCGTTTGGGGGAGGATTTGGGAAAAGAAGAGGGAAACGACGACCTTCTCAAATTTTGAGTCTATAAGAACATCCACAGTTTTGAGTCTCAAATTTTATAAAAGCACCAACCCTTGGGATTCTGAGACCCAAAATTTAAAAACTACGTTCAAAAACTAAATTTATTACAAGTATTACTAGTATATATCCACATGCATTGCACATATTTTAATTGCCTTTTATTTAACTTAATTTGTATGTACCATTGTTAGCAATCACCCGAATAAAACTCGTATTATACGCAAATTTTTCTGTTTCTTTCAGAAACGTATAATACTTGCGTACTTTGGACAGATTCAAATAAGTACATAAACTTTAAGCATACAAAGTTTTAAACGTGTTTCGTGTAAATTATTGAAAAAATTGGCACAAAAAACGTGGTGGAAACATATTTAATTAACCAAATTTGACAAGATATTTAAGAATGTGAAGTTTCTAATCTCAATATTTCTATTTTTTGAATATTTGACTGAATTTTTAAACGTATTTTATTTGCAATGAGCCAATTTATACTAGTATTTTTGTCGTCTCGAATTTTTCCCGTTTACCCAATTGCTAACATGGCTATGTACTTGAAAAGAATAAAAGACAAAACTAATATATTGAAATACTAAAAGCTAGATATCGTAAGTACCTAACTACCCCTAATAGAATATATTACTTTTTGTATTGGAATAGACATGTAGGAGTATTTTTGGAAAATAAAAGTTTCACAGTGAAGCCTAACTTTTGGCATTATATAGTAGAATAGATAAATAAAAAGTTTGATCTTAGCAAGTACCTAACTTTTTCATTTACAATTTTTTTGTTATTTTCAGTATTATTTTTATACTGGTTGTTGTAATTAAAATTGTTAACTCAAAAATAGATAAAATAATTACACAGATAGATTGATTTAACTACTAGAACTTGTAGCTAGCAGCATAATCAATTCTATGACGTAACAAGTCTTAATGGGGATATCGTCACAGATAGATGGATTTGATCGTAACAAGATTTGTTAATTCAAAAATAGATAAAATAATTAGTCACTTGCAGCACAAACCAAATTGACTTAACAAAATATTAGATTGCATTGAAATCCCAGCTTCTTCGCCGGAACATTCTCCGGCGAGGGATACAAGAAGAGGAAAAAAACTAATAAAATTAAAAAAAATAGAAAAAGAAGAGGTCTACGTAGACCCCTCACTAGCCTCGCGAAGGACCTTTGTAAAGTCCTCTAGGGTGCGCAAACCCACACGATGGCACAGGCGACGTAATCCTTCTCTCTTCTCCAGAGAATCTCATTCCTCCGGAGTGATCGACAGCAGGTCAAAGTTGGGCGCCGGATGGAGAGGTCAAGCAATGACCGCCAGTGACAACCCGAAGGAGGTCAGGAAGTCTGCAGCCTCGGCCAACCAGTCAGTTTCCTGCACCCTCTTCCGTCCATCATGGGCCTGAGGAGGCGTAGAGTGTGCTCCAGGCGGAGAGACTAGACGACGACTGGATGAAGCCTGTGGCCATGGTTCCCAACCTAAAGATTTTTTTGGAGCCATGTTTAATTTGTAACCTACCCATATGAATGGGGACCCCATATGTATATATATACATGTTTTCCTAACTAACTCTTCTTATTCCTAATTAGGAAACATGGGGGTATTCAATGACCTCTAGTGACTCTTCTTATTCTTTGTCTCCGACCAATTTGTCATGTAATCTAGGGGTAAGCAACATGTTTAATGTGATGCCATATTCTAAAAATAAATCTATTTTTTTAAGATATCTACATAAAATATTATAATAAATCCACATAACACTACAACCAAACTTATTTTAAAAAATTATTATTTATGATACAACCAAACTTATTTGATACCATATTATGTAGCAGACAACTGCCATAATTTAAATTAAATGGCCAAAATTATTTATTATTTTATATTTGATATAATATAAATATTTGATTTATTTTTGATACCATATTATGTAGCAGACAACTACCATATTTGATCTAACATAATTTAAATATAATATATAGGGTTTCCTAATATAATACATATATAGGGTTTCCTAATATATATACTAAATATTATACATAATTTATTATTTTGAGTCCAATCTATGTAAAGATTTAATGTAATACAAATCAAATTAATAACCTAATCTTATAAAATTAAGAATTCTAATTATAATCAAATTTAATCTGGTCTAATACATAACCAAATCTCAGTATGATTAATCTAAACTAATTTTGACTCCTTTTCTTTTACATCCTATATGATTTAAATATGCATTAGAATATATTTAAACAATATAAATCTAAAGGAAACAAATTATAGACCAAAACGTTATTCAAGTTCAAATTATCATAGAATTTTGTGTCTAAACTATGTAAAGATTTAATGAAAGCGAAATCAAACTAACAATCTAATCTATGTAAAGATTTAATGAAAGCCAAATTATCATGGAATTTTGAGTCTAATTTATAGAGTGTGGAAACCAAACCAAACCAAACCAAACCCAAGTCTCATTAACCTTGTTAAAAATGTGGCAACACATTTTTCGATCTTTGAAGGGTGGTGAAGATGAATATGTTTTCTCGTATCTCCCCCAGGCCACTCCTTAATTATGGTGAATGGCAGTGGAATCTGCACCGCCAAAATTAATCTTGAAGAAGGTAAAATGTCATCATTGTGTGGGGAAACGTCCAAATCTCTTGGATATAATTACACTGATGTTGTATTAATGTTAAGCACTGACACAGTCAGTATCCGGGCTATTTGTACTGGCAAAATTCTTCACTTTGTATTGCATTGCCAAAATTCGATGAATCATGGTCTTGGGTTGTGGGACAGAAGGAATCGACATCATAAACCCATAATGTCACATAATTTGGATAAATTTGTAATTTCTCCAAAATAAAGGATATCAACACTTTAACATTAATAACCCATCGCACTGATATCATATAAATATGAAAATACAAAGAAATACATGAATGCATGCTAATGTCAGAAGAACCATTCACCCCAGGACTTATTGCTGAGATCTAAATTACTATAAATCTCGTATCCACGTTCCCCTGGGATTACATCGTTAAAGGTTCATTTAAATGTCTGTATTAAATCACAAATGTTTCAGAGGTCATCGTTGAGGTACACGTTAACTGAAGCACCCACGTATGTTGAGCACGCGAAGACCCTTGCTGTTGCATATGATAGATCACAATGTGTCTTCGTTGAACATGCCTGAGCCCATCTCGGGGTGCTCGAGATGCGGCATCGAATCAGCCACGACCTTTTCCTCCGTCTCGTTGAACATGTTTAGCACGAATCCATTCCTGACCATGAAATATGGAGGGGATATGTTCCTCCTCAGCTTGACCAGATGCTGGCAATACTTGTCGGCGAAAAATATTTTCGTCGACGTGATATATAGGCAGTAGCTATTATCGAGTTCATCCAGCACCGGGAGAAACTCCAAGTTTGTCATGAAAGTTTCATCACTCACGTCGTACTTCGGAATGCGCAGCACCCTTAAAAATTTCCCACTGTATTATAAAAAGGAAAAAACATCTTAATTCACAACTTTAAGCATCGGATCAATAAAATTTTCTAATTAGACAAATAAAGTATTAGAAGAAGACAAAATAAAATTTTGCACAGGTCTATAACAAGCAAAAGAGAAGGCAGCTTTGTCGAGCTTGTACGCGGAGAAGGAACATAGAATTCCTGTTCTGCGAGCTACGAGCTTCTTTACGGTCAAACCAATCTCTACGGTTTGGTGGTCCCTGTGACACCACTGATCTAAGTCCAGGTTGGACCAATAGTAGGTTTTGTCGAGGGCCTTCCACCATGAACGGCACACTGAGGCCGCGTTGCGCATGACCTCGTCCGCTGGCATCCCCGACAATACCAGTATCATCGAAAGAATCTCCGTAGGGATGACGGCCCATCCGCTTTTGCTGATCTTGCTCTTGCTCCTCTCCATTGCGACTCTTCCATCTTCTCTTTTTTGTTTCTCTCTAGTAGCTTGGTTTCGTTTCTTAATGGAAAAGACGACTCTTCATAGGCTATTTAACCCGCTCGTGGGGGTGTGATTGTGTGCTACCTGTAGCAACGCGTCCCCCGTTCGCTCTATGTCCCCCACCCTTAGTATTTTGGAAGTTAATTAAGATTAAAAGTTTTGAATTTTTAAAATTACATGTTCGTACAAGTAAAATTTCAGATTTAAAGTTTAATTTAAATTGAAAAATAGATGTTAATTATAACTTTCCAAATGTTAATTTTAATATTAATATTATTTTTATTTTTATTTTTAAAATTTTCCATGATAATATTAATGTGAACTTTGTATTTTTACAAGGAATTTTTTAATTTAAAATTTAACTCCTTTCTTAGTTGTAAATTTAAATTTAATTTTAATTTTAAATCAAAATTTAATTTTAATTTTAATTTTAATTTAATTCTAAAATTTGCCATGTGATCAATTGGATTTAGGGGTGTGCACGTATGGGTCAAACCAACCGCATCGCACCGAACCAAACTTGGACCACAAATTATACATCAATCCGAACCGATATGTATAATCCGGATCATTGTTACCATTCTTGATTATGTACGAGCATGTAACAATGATACGTGTTAATGATAGTTATTAATAAAAGAGACCATTGAAAATAAAACCTGTTGATTTGATCAATTGAATTAGGGAATTTTGCAGATATGGGTCAAACCGGTCGCATCGAACTATATCAATCCGAACCGATGGGCTATCAGTCGAATATATGGTCTCGTAACATTAATGTTAATATTAATATTAGTTTCAATATTAATGTAAAAGAAATCATGATAATATTAATGTGAACTTTTTTTATTTTTACAAGGGATTTTTTATTATTTAAATTTTAACTAGTTTTTTAGTTGTAAATTTAAAATTTAATTTAATTTTAAATCAAAATTTGATTTTAATTTTAATTGTAAATTTAAATTTAAATCTAATTTAATTCTAAAATTTGACACATGATCAATTGGATTTAGGGGTGTGCACGTATGGATCAAACCAACCGTATCGAACCGAACCATACTTGGACCACAAATTATACATCAATCCGAACCGATATGTATAATTCGGATCATTGTTATCATTCTTCATTACGTACTAGCATGTAACAATGATACATGTTAATGGTAGTTATTAATAAAAGAGACCATTAAAATAAAAACTTGTTGATTTGATCAATTGAATTAGGGGATTTTGTAGATATGGGTCAAACCGGCCGCATCGAACTGTATCAATTTGAACCGATGGGCTATCAGTCGAACATATGGTCTTGTCACATTAATGTTAATGTTAATATTAATATTGTTTTAATATTAATGTAAAAGAAATCATGATAATATTAATGTGAAATTTTTTATTTTTACATGGGATTTTTTAATTTAAAATTTAACTACTTTTTTAGTTGTAAATTTAAATTTAAATTTAATTTTAAATCAAAATTTGATTTTAATTTTATTTTTAAATTTAAATTTAAATCTAATTTAAATTCTAAAATTTGCCACGTGATCAATTGGATTTAAGGGTGTGCACGTAAGGGTCAAACCAACCGCATCGAACCGAACCAAACTTCGACCACAAATTATACATCAATGTGAACCGATATGTATAATCCGGATCATTGTTACCATGCTTGATTACGTACTAGCATGTAACAATAATACGTGTTAATGGTAGTTATTAATAAAAGAGACCATTGAAATAAGAACCTGTTGATTTGATCAATCGAATTAGGAGATTTTGCAGATATGGGTCAAACCGGCCGCATCGAACTATATCATTCCGAACTGATGGATTATCAGTCGAACATATGGTCTCGTAACGTTAATGTTAATATTAATATTAGTTTCAATATTAATGTAAAAGAAATCATGATAATATTAATGTGAACTTTTTTAATTTTTACAAGGGATTTTTTATTTATTTAAAATTTAACTACTTTTTTTAGTTGTAATTTAAATTTAGTTTTAATTTTAAATCAAAGTTTGATTTTAATTTTAATTTTAAATCTAATTTTAATTCTAAAATTTTCCACGTGATCAATTGGATTTAGGGTTGTGCACGTATGGGTCAAAACAACCACATCGAAACGAACCAAACTTGGACCACAAATTATACATCAATTCGAACCGATATGTATAATCCGTACCATTGTTACCATTATTGATTACGTACTAGCATGTAACAATGATACGTGTTAATGGTAGTTATTAATAAAAGAGACCATTGAAATATGATCAATTGAATTAGAGGGTTTTGCAGATATGGGTCAAATCGGCCGTATCGAACTATATCAATCCGAACCGATGGACTATCAGTCGAACATATGGTCTCGTAACATTAATGTTAATATTAATATTAGTTTCAATATTAATGTAAAAGAAATCATGATAATATTAATGTGAACTTTTTTAATTTTTACAATGAATTTTTTAATTTAAAATTTTACTACTTTTTTAGTTGTAAATTTAAATAAAAAACCAAACTAAACCAAACCCAAGTCTCAAGTTAAATGGCAGTATTGCTAGGGATGTGCTAGTATTCATCCCAACGTGTACGCTAAATGTAGTCATCCCTGGATCATTGTCAGCCCCTAACAGTCGATTGCCAGCGGTTGCTACCAATCCGAACCAATCTCTTTTGATCGAACCATTCCGAGCCGAACCAATCCCTTTTAGCCAAAGATATGGTCCGGTAACAGTAATGTTAGTTCAACAAATTAACATGATTATGAATATTAATACTAACATTACATTAATTAATATTAACATTAATTTAACATTAACAATAAAATTAATATTAACATTAGATTAAAATTAGCATTAGCATTAACATAAAAAATGGGTAATTAATTTTCGGTTAAAACATGACATGTCAACTGCCATGTCAGATGTCACATAATGGAAGATGGCATGGTGATATGGCATGGTGACATGGCATAATTTATTGTAAACCATTGTAATTCTGGTGATGTTTATTTTAAGTAGATTTTGATTATTCCACTAGCCTTAATTAAAATTGATGTAATTGTATATTATTAAGAAATGTTCATTGTTATTGGCTTAATAAATAAAAAAAATTGAATATCTTGAATCTATTGGCTGCTATAACTAGGCCAAAAAAGGATGACAATGAACATATAATGGGTTAAAAAACTCTCTTCTTCAAAAAAAGGGATATAAACGTAGGTATCCTACATGAACCATTATTTCATAAATTAATGGAAGACATAGAAGACAGTAGGCTCCGAGATTAACAGTCTCATGTTCTTTATACTTCTACCATTAATCAATCTAATCAAAAGAAACGAAAAAAACATTTATGTACATTCCTGATGTACATAACCAAAAAATTATAAAAGCGATAATAATGATAGTAAACATTGATAACTTCTGAGTTTCTTACATTAATAGCATACTAATTATATCAATGCTAATTAAGGCTAATGGAATAATCAAAATCTACCTAAAATAGTGTCACGACCCACACCCACTGTTAGGGTACGAGAACGTAACGACGCCCAGCCTACGCCGCAGTGTCGGCTGTAGAACGCTGTCCTAGGTCACAACATCTAACAATATAATGCTAAGCAGTTTATACTCTCCGAATGGGGGTGACATAGCAGATAAGTCTCAATCACATCTAAGGTAGAGCATGATAAGGATAGATAAAATATAAATCCAAAAGAGATACAGGAGATAGAAGTCTAAGTGTCTAAGATACATAAACCCAGAAATACATCTCAAAACTCAAATATAGTAATCCACAAGTAAATACAACTCCAGACAAAAGAAATAACTATCTAAACAACTGTCACTCCCCGTTCCCGGAATGCGTATTTTTATATATATGTACAACTCATGTGTATTTATTTAGTATTTATCATGTATTATTCTGTATTTAAATTCCTTTGGTTTCATGTTAATTAATTATCTGCTCATTAAATTTTTATGTTAATTATATTTCTGCAATTTTATTACCTGCATTTTATTTGTTGCTTTAGTCTTATTGGGTTTCGGCTTGGATGGATCTGTGCAACCCGGCCCACTAACTCCCACCTACCACCCCCTTCCTATTTAAAGCTTCCTCCTTCTTCTCTCTCCTCATTACTTCTCTTCACCATTACTTCTTCTTCTTCCTCTCATTACTCTTCACCACCTAGCAGCAGCAGGAGGCAAGTGTAAACTTGCTTCTACTTGAGAACCATGTTTTTATGGTTCATTTGGCTTCTCCTTGTGATTCTAAGAGAGTTTAGCTCTTAGTATTTTGGATTTCGTTGGCTTGTTTCTCCTAGATCTATGTTTTGTATTCGGCTGTTCATGGGTTCTTAGTCCACCAACTTTGCGTGTATTTCTCTGGCACTGGAACAAGGCTCCATAGGGCGAGTTCGGGAGATATTGTACGCACACGTTCTTACGTGCTCGCGTGAGACATCAGCCCAGTCACGCACACGTCTTTACGTATTTGCGTGTATTTTAGTCACGCTAACGTTCTTATGAGCGTGTGTGTATTTTAGTCACGCTAACGTTCTCATGAGCGTGCGTGTATTTTAGTCACGCTAACGTTCTCATGAGCGTGCGTGTATTTTTAGTCACGCTCATGTCTGTGCGTGTCTGCGTGACTTTTGAGTTACGCTCACTCTGTGCTTGTCTGCGTGACTTTTGAGTTACGTTCACACGGTGCGTATCTGCATGTATTTTAGCCACTCTCACGCTGTGCTTACGTGCGTGACTTTTTACGCTCATGTCCCTGAGCTCGCGTGCGTGACTTTTCACCCTCACGCTGAGCGTGCGTGCGTGAATCACTTGTCACGCTTCACTTTTCACGCTCACGTTTACCTGAGTGTACTCCTTTTACGCTCACTCCTTCATGCCAGACTTGGCATACTTTTCACGCATACGATTCTTGCGTGACTTTTGGACTTAGCTTAGACTTGTTAGCATGACTTCCTAACTTGGGAGTTTTATTTGTTCTATATTTTATTCATTTAATATTGGCATGATAATTCCCTATTATATCCTTACGCCTTTTTGCATGAACCCGAAAATCTTAGCATGTTAATATTTTAATACCTATGGTTGTGTATTAGTGCCAAGTGTCTGGATTGGTATATGGATATCCAGTGAGACTGGAACTTGACCTCGAGAGTTATAGACTCGACCCTATTTAATGCTAAATGACATGCCTTGTCACCATTAATGACGTTGGTTATCTTAACTAATTGATCATGCGTTCCTAGTTGGAACTAAGAGACTGGCAAGTCGTCTTATTGAAATAAATGAATGAGACACGTTCATATTATGAACTATTGCAATCGACTGGCTGATCCCGAATATTGACATACATACACATGCAGGCTTCAATCTATTTAGTTGATTATTTATTTATTTATTTTCTACAAAAGAAGCATGTGTACTTTATGGTCAAGGCATGATTACCGTGGTTAGATTTGATTGTTGCATTACGCTATGTAAGACCTGCAACCTAGCCGCACTGGTATCGTTGTAGAGTTGAGCATATCGTATCCCGTACAAAAGTACTCATTTGAATGACCATGATCCACGGCATGGGATTTTACTCAACGTAGGGACTATTAAGTTAAATAAAATAATGATTGCATGGAGAGAATGGATTTTCGAGTTCTTACATGGCAGCCCCCTTGGGACGAATAGTACCCGATGGGCCGGCTAGTTCCCACAGATACTGTAAATCTGCCACACGGATAGGAAACAGTATCTGCTTTTATTATTATTGTATATTGTATATTGACGGGCGTCCTGCTAGGACTCGTCTAATTCATGCATGGCGCACATGATTGACTGGATAGACTAGCCTTGCTCGTACATAGTAAGAACTGAGAAATCTTTATTGCATTATTCCAGGATAACTTGGGACTCACAATAGTAAGCCGTATGATTTGATTGGCCGTTCAAGATGATTTGTTTGTATACTGTACTACTCTGTTACCTAACTGAGAAAATCAGAATGTCAGGACATGACGGGCCAACTTTTGTCCTTGTTTGGTTGGGAGGTTGGTTCGGAGTGTCGTGATGTAATGTGAACCCTAGTAGCCAGCAGAGATCTATTATTAAATTCTTTTACTTACTGGTTTATGTCCTTCATATCGTCCTTCCTAGTGGTACTTGCTATTATAGGTCTAACCTCTCTGGTTTTGTATGGCCAGATTTAGAGCCGGTTCCCGAGGACTCAGCGTACTTCTACCTCCAGGATGGTCAATACTAGAGGAATGATTGCAGGAGGACTCGAGTGGGTTCCTTACTTCACCGCTCGTTTTGTTATTTACCTTTATATACTTAGCCGTTTGGCACCGACATGTTAGTCGGATTGTCTTGTACTTACTTCTACATAATTGTAATTAAGTCAGACTGCAGCTGATAACAATTGTGTATACTTGCTATATCATCTGGCTATGTTTTGTAAAGCCAGATCTCAAGAACATTTTGACTGAGCGTTTGGGACGCCTTACTGCTTTATATTACATGTTCTCTATTACTGTTTCTTGCTTGAATGATTGAGACAATAGATGTGAAATGACCATAGTAAGACTCATATGTAGTATGCACCCCCTTGTCCGGTTAGACAGCATTGATCGTATTATACGGTATTCATCTACCCGTAATACGTAGCTGGCTGAGTCATTCCCTCGCTCTCCAGTATTCTGGTTCTGGGGCGTGACAAGGTTTTAGTGGTGGCCCATGCAGGTCTGATTTCAGACTTGTGGGGTGTTTTTATTTATAGGATGTCTCAATCACACATGTTTCCCCTTGATCTCCTGATTCGTTATTCTCAACTCTTGCTTGACATTTCGGTATCCTTTGACTTCATTGATCCTTCATGTCCGGTCGTTTGATTGTTCTCTTGTCCCTTTTCTTAGGGGCACTTCGTCCGCATCGGTCAGAGTTAGGCAGCAACAGCAGGAGCAACATGGACAACCTGACCAGGTTGGTCAGCAACAAGAGCCAATCTCACCTCAGGAGGCTACCCAGGAAGAAGTGATAGTGGAAGCAGCAGCTGGATCGCAGTATCCGGATGTTCCAAACCCACCCGTAGTTCCACCTACTCCTGTGGAAGTGGACACACCAGCCCTTCTGGAGATCATGAGGGGAATGATGGCTACTCAGCAACATCAGATGTTGGTCCAGCAGCGCATGCACACTCAGCTACAAGAGCAGAATGTGCTACTCAACCAAGGATTGCAGACATCATTGGAAAGAGGGGCAAGGCCAGATTCAGGAGCATCAGCCAGGTTTTGTAAGTACAACCCCCGCCGTTTCGAGGGCACGGAGGATGCCATCTCAGCAGATTCATGGCTTAAGGATATTGAGGCTATTCTGACAGCAGCTAAGGTACCGACAGAAGAGCGTGTGGATCTAGTGAAGTTGTTACTTCAGGATCTCGCACGTGATTGGTGGGAATCAGAGGAAGTGGGCATCAGACGTCCTGTGGCTTGGGACGATTTCACAGCAAGATTTAAGACCAAGTACTATGGAGTTGTGGCACAGTTTGAGCTACAACAGAAGTTTATCAACCTCAGGCAGGCCGGCAAGACTGTAGATGCTTATGCAGCGGAGTTCTGCAGATTGAGTAGATTCGCCCCAGAGATGGTAGCAACAGAGCGCCATAGGGCCATGAGGTTTCAGCAAGGGTTTCATCTCGAGCTCTTGCAATTGATAGAGGGGCACAACTACCAGACTTTTGATGAGATATTGACGGCAACTCGAAGGCATGAGCTCACCATTCAGAGGCTTGCGACAAGGACTGGGGGTCAGAAGAGATCCCACAGTCAGATTGAAGGAGGAGGGGGAGCAGCGCCTCGAACAACAGCACCATCCACTGGCATTCATATCCACGATGTGGCAATACGAGGACCAGCACCACTCAGGCAGCAGCAGCAACAGCAACAGAAGAAGAACCAGCAACCCCCGGTGGGCTGCACTTATTGTGGGAAGATGGGACACACTAGAGATGTGTGTCGGACATTGAATGGACTGTGTCTGATATGTGGAAATCCAGACCATCGGGTTACCACATGTCCCATGAATTCGAGGACATGAGGACCTGGGCAGCAGTTTCCTGCTCTGCCAGCACCAGGGACAGGCCAGTATCGAGGACCAGCAGTGGCAGTTAGGCCATTGGCACAGCGTCCGTTAGTACCGCAGGCTCAGATGTTTCGACAGCAGGGACCGCCGATGCAGCAACACCAGCATAGACCACCCCAGCATCATCAAGGCAGGGGCCAGCAGCAGCACCAGGCTAGGCCGCAGCATGGAAATCAACAAGGAGGTCGAAGGCAAGCATTCACTCTGTCCTTGGAAGAGGCATTATCATCAGGAGATGTTGTGGCAGGTAACATTCTCGTCGTCTCATATCCCGTAGTAGCATTGTTTGATTCGGGAGCATCCCATTCATTTATATCTGCACGATTTACGACACGACTAGGAATGGAGTTCGAGGCATTGCCAGGGAGGTTGAATATACTCACTGGTAATGGGCTCGTAGAGGTTAGTAGAGTTATTTTAGCGTGTAGCGTTGTAGTTTGCGGGCATTCTTTACCCGCCCGGTTGATAGAATTTTTTGTTGGAAATTTCGACGTTATCTTAGGCATGGACTGACTGAAAGACAGTCATGCGACAATAGATTGTCGTAGAGGGAGTGTATCTTTTGATATTCTAGGCATGAAAAGATTCACCTTAGTCAGATCAGAGGCAACTCAACGAGAGCAGGGAGTAGTAGCGGCAATGGAGGAAGTTCAGATCCCGAAGATAGTTGAAGAATTTCTAGACGTATTTCCTGAAGAACTTCCAGGTCTACCACCAGTTAGAGTTATTGAGTTCAGTATAGAATTGGCACCAGGAACTAAACCGATATCAGATCAAGTTTACAGAATGGCGGATTCAGAGCAGGCCAAGGTATATCAGCACATAGCGGAATTGAAGGAGAAGAAGTTCATCCAAGCTAGCGTATCACCGTGGGCAGCACCAGTAGTACTTGTGGGAAAGAAGGATGGGTCGTCCAGATTGTGCATTGACTACAGGAAGCTTAACGCGGCAACAGTGAAGAACAAGTACCCATTACCCAGGATCGATGACTTATTTGATCAGTTGAGCAAGGCTAGAGTTTTCTCCAAGATAGATCTTCGTTCAGGGTACCATCAGGTGAGGGTTCGGAAGGAGGATATTCCCAAGACAGCATTCAGGTCGAAGTATGGGCATTACAAATTCTTAGTAATGCCGTTTGGTTTGACCAACGCTCTAGTAATATTCATGGATTTGATGAACCGCATCTTTATGCCATATTTAGACCAGTTTGTCGTTGTGTTCCTTGACGACATTTTCGTATACTCAGCTAGTGAAGAGGAGCATGAAGACCACCTCAGGAAAGTGTTGCAGGTTCTGAGAGAGAACCAGTTGTATGCCAAGCTCAGCAAGTGTGAGTTTTGGTCGGATCATATTTCATTTTTGGGTCACATCATCTCAGGAGCTGGAGTAGCAGTAGATCCCAAGAAGGTAGAAGAAGTAGAGAGTTGGCCAGTACCCAAGACCGTAGCAGATGTACGAAGTTTCTTGGGATTGGTAGGATATTACAGAAGATTTGTATCAGACTTTGCAAGGCTTTCAGCACCCATGACCCGCTTGACCCGGAAGGATGTGCCATTTGTTTGGTCGGCAGAATGTCAGGCATCATTCGAGACTTTGAAGCAGAAGTTGATATCAGCACCTATTCTTACATTGCCAGTTGGACCCGGAGGTTTTACAGTATATTGTGATGCGTCAGGTAAAGGACTTGGATGTGTCCTTATGCAACATGGGAAGGTGATAGCATATGTATCTAGGCAGCTTCGGGACCACGAGATGAATTACCTAACTCATGATTTGGAGTTAGCGGCAGTAGTATTTGCTCTGAAGCTATGGAGGCATTACTTATATGGTGACCGAGTGAAGATGTACACAGACCATAAAAGTCTGAAGTACATCTTTACTCAGAAGGAATTAAACATGAGGCAGAGAAGATGGCTGGAGTTGATTAAGGATTATGACGTGGAGCTGCAGTATCATCCAGGCAAGGTGAATATAGTAGCAGACGCTCTTAGCAGGAGAGGCGGCACATTTATGTTGACAACGCAGAGGCATATCTTAGAAGACCTTCAGGAGATGGGCATCGAAGTTATATTTCCTAGTGATGTAGGAGTTCTAACTAGTCTACAAGTCCAATCTGACTTGGTAGACAGGATCAAGGCAGCTCAGGCACAGGACCCGAGGATTCAGAAGCTTAGGGCAGAATGTGAGTCAGGGCTCAGGAAGGAGATGAGAATTCATGAAGATGGTACACTTAGGTTTGGATCACGTCTATGTGTGCCTAGAAGAGATATCAGACAGGAGGTTATGGCAGAAGCTCACAGTTCTCAGTATTCTATTCACCCTGGAGGGACCAAGATGTACCAAGATATCAAGCAGCATTTCTGGTGGAACGGAATGAAGAAGGAGATAGCTAGATTTGTTTTCCGTTGCTTGGTATGTCAGCAAGTGAAGACAGAACAGTAGAGGCCAGCTGGGTTATTGCAACCGCTTCCTATTCCGGAATGGAAATGGGAGCATATTGCAATGGACTTTGTGACCGGTTTATCGAGATCACCAAGTGGTAAGGACGCTATTTGGGTAATAGTAGACCGACTTACGAAGGTAGCACACTTTCTTCCCTTCAGAGTAGGGCAATCTACAGAAAAGTTGGCAGAATTATATATGCAACAGATAGTCAGGCAGCATGGAGTCCCTGTCAGTATTGTGTCGGATTGAGATACTCGCTTTACATCACATTTCTGGAAGAGCTTACATCATAGTCTGGGTACCAAGTTAAGGTTTAGCACGGCCTACCATCCACAGACGGATGGGCAATCAGAAAGGACGATTCAGACTTTAGAAGATATGTTACGAGCTTACACTCTAGATTTTGGAGGGTCTTAGGAAAGTCACCTGCACTTGGTCGAGTTCTCATACAACAATAGTTATCAGGCCAGTATCCAGATGGCACCATTCGAAGCATTATATGGTAAGAAGTGCAGGTCACCGCTAGCATGGGATGATATCGGAGAGAGGAAGATGTTAGGCCCAGAAATGATTGTTCAGACGGTTGAAGTAGTTAAGGGAATTAGAGAGCGACTTCGAGTTGCACAGGATCGGCATCGTCATTGGGCGGATCAGCATCGTAGGCCGCTAGAGTTTTCTGTTGGGGACCACGTATTCTTACAGATCTCACCTACTCGTGGGGTTATTAGATTGGCGTTCGCGGGAAATTGAGTCCGCGGTACGTGGGCCCATTTGTTATCCTTGATCGGATAGGCGATGTTGCTTATCGTTTATCCCTTCCGCCTTCGTTACGAAAGGTGCATGACGTGTTTCATGTATCTCAATTACGTAGGTATGTATCGGACCCAAGCCATGTCCTCGATCACTCTGAGCTGGTTGTTGGTACCAACCTGTCTTACGAGGAACAGTCTGTGTCCATTTTGGACCGAAGAGAGAAGATACTCAAGAACCGAATAATTAGTCTTGTCCGTGTTGCTTGGAGTCATCACTCCTTGGGAGAGTCAACGTGGGAACGTGAGGATGATATCCGATCAAGGTATCCACACCTGTTTGACTCACAAGGTATATATTTTTCTGTATACCTTGATTGTCTTGATTCTTCATGCTTATCACCTTATGGGTAGAACTGATTGATATCGTAGATTGATAGATTTACATATATAGTACTTGCTTTTGATATGGTAACAATGATTGCTTGCTCACTAGAATTGCTTGAATTAGTTTAGCTCTGATATTTCTATCCGGCTTGGATTTGAAATTCCGAGGACAGAATTTTTCTAAGCTGGGTAGAGATGTCACTTCCCGTTCCCGGAATGCGTATTTTATATATATGTACAACTCATGTGTATTTATTTAGTATTTATCATGTATTATTATGTATTTAAATTCCTTTAGTTTCATGTTAATTAATTATCTGCTCTTTAAATTTTCATGTTAATTATATTTCTGTAATTTTATTACCTGCATTTTATTTGTTGCTTTAGTCTTATTGGGTTTCGGCTTGGATGGATCTGTGCAACCCAGCCCACTAACTCCCACCTACCACCCCCTTTCTATTTAAAGCTTCCTCCTTCTTCTCTCTCCTCATTACTTCTCTTCACCATTACTTCTTCTTCTTCTTCCTCTCATTACTCTTCACCACCTAGCAGCAGCAGGAGGCAAGTGCAAACTTGCTTCTACTTGAGAACCATGTTTTTATGGTTCATTTGGCTTCTCCTTGTGATTCTAAGAGAGTTTAGCTCTTAGTATTTTGGATTTCGTTGGCTTGTTTCTCCTAGATCTAAGTTTTGTATTCGGCTGTTCATGGGTTCTTAGTCCACCAACTTTGCGTGTATTTCTCTGGCACTGGAACAAGGCTCCATAGGGCGAGTTCGGGAGATGTTGTACGCACACGTTCTTACGTGCTCGCGTGAGACATCAGCCCAGTCACGCACACGTCTTTACGTGTTTGCGTGTATTTTAGTCACGCTAACGTTCTCATGAGCGTGCGTGTATTTTAGTCACGCTAACGTTCTCATGAGTGTGCGTGTATTTTAGTCACGCTAACATTCTCATGAGCGTGCGTGTATTTTTAGTCACGCTCATGTCTGTGCGTGTCTGCGTGACTTTTGAGTTACGCTCACTCTGTGCTTGTCTGCGTGACTTTTGAGTTACGTTCACACGGTGCGTATCTGCGTGTATTTTAGCCACTCTCACGCTGTGCTTACGTGCGTGACTTTTTACGCTCATGTCCCTGAGCTCGCGTGCGTGACTTTTCACCCTCACGCTGAGCGTGCGTGCGTGAATCACTTGTCACGCTTCACTTTTCACGCTCACGTTTACCTGAGTGTACTCCTTTTACGCTCACTCCTTCATGCCGGACTTGGTGTACTTTTCACGCATACGATTTTTGCGTGACTTTTGGACTTAGCTTAGACTTGTTAGCATGACTTCCTAACTTGGGAGTTTTATTTGTTCTATATTTTATTCATTTAATATTGGCATGATAATTCCCTATTATATCCTTACGCCTTTTTGCATGAACCCAAAAATCTTAGCATGTTAATATTTTAATACCTATGGTTGTGTATTAGTGCCAAGTGTCTGGATTGGTATATGGATATCCAGTGAGACTGGAACTTGACCTCGAGAGTTATAGACTCGACCCTATTTAATGCTAAATGACTTTCATGCCTTGTCACCATTAATGACGTTGGTTATCTTAACTAATTGATCATGCGTTCCTAGTTGGAACTAAGAGACTGGCTAGTCGTCTTATTGAAATGAATGAATGAGACACGTTCATGTTATGAACTATTGCAATCGACTGGCTGATCCCGAATATTGACATACATGCACATGCAGGCTTCAATCTATTTAGTTGATTATTTATTTATTTATTTTCTACAAAAGAAGCATGTGTACTTTATGGTCAAGGCATGATTACCGTGGTCAGATTTGATTGTTGCATTACGCTATGTAAGACCTGCAACCTAGCCGCACTGGTATCGTTGTAGAGTTGAGCATATCGTACCCCGTACAAAAGTACTCATTTGAATGACCATGATCCACGACATGGGATTTCACTCAACGTAGGGACTATTAAGTTAAATAAAATAATGATTGCATGGAGAGAATGGATTCCCGAGTTCTTACATGGCAGCCCCCTTGGGACGAATAGTACCCGACGGGACGGCTAGTTCCCACAGATACTGTAAATCTGCCACACGGGCAGGGAACAGTATCTGCTTTTATTATTATTGTATATTGTATATTGACGGGCGTCCTGCTAGGACTCGTCTAATTCATGCATGGCGCACATGATTGACTGGATAGACTAGCCTTGCTCGTACATAGTAAGAACTGAGGAATCTTTATTGCATTATTCCAGGATAACTTGGGACTCACAATAGTAAGCCGTAGGATTTGATTGGCCATTCAAGATGATTTGTTTGTGTACTGTACTACTCTGTTACCTAACTGGGAAAATCAGAATGTCAAGACATGACGGGCCAACTTCTGTCCTTGTTTGGTTGGGAGGTTGGTTCGAAGTGTCGTGATGTGATGTGAACCCTAGTAGCCAGCAGAGATCTATTATTAAATTCTTTTACTTACTGGTTTATGTCCTTCATATCGTCCTTCCTTGTGGTACTTGCTATTAGAGGTCTAACCTCTCTAGTTTTGCATGGCCAAATTTAGAGCCGGTTCCCGAGGACTCAGCGTACTTCTACCTCCAGGATGGTCAATACTAGAGGAATGATTGCAGGAGGACTCGAGTGGGTTCCTTACTTCATCGCTTGTTTTGTTATTTACCTTTATATACTTAGCCGTTTGGCACCGACATGTTAGTCGGATTGTCTTGTACTTACTTTTACATAATTGTAATTAAGTAAGACTGCAGCTGATAACAATTGTGTATACTTGCTATATCATCTGGCTATGTTTTGTAAAGCCAGATCTCAAGAACATTTTGACTGAGCGTTTGAGACGCCTTACTGCTTTATCTTACATGTTCTCTATTACTGTTTCTTGCTTGAATGATTGAGACAATAGATGTGAAATGACCATAGTAAGACTCTTATGTAGTATGCACCCCCTTGTCTGGTTAGACAGCATTGATCGTATTATACGGTATTCATCTACCCGTAATATGTAGCTGGCTGAGTCATTCCTCCGCTCTCCAGTATTCTGGTTCTGGGGCGTGACCACAACCTCTAAGGTGTCTCCTCTAGGTTAGCAGGCAACCTCCAAGCTATCTGTAAAATTTATCAACAGGTCCAGTCAGGACAGAAACGAGCACATCTTATCTAGAAAATCCAAGTAAATGACAGAGAACTATAAAGCAGTTATAGACAGTTGTATTGATGAAAATGGCAGTTTATATTCAGGTGATGGTAAGAAAGACAGATAAAGTGTAAGGAAAGTAAATAGCTAAATAAGAGGAGAATCATAGCAATGAAGACTGTAAAAATAGAACTAGCTGAACCAGGGTAATATGATATAAAGTCCAGGCAGCAATGTAGACTAGTGTAACTCCAATGTAAGTCCAGTACAAGATGAGTCTAATACAAGATGAATCCAGTAAGGGACGATTCCAGTTATAGTGATCAATGATTCCAGGGTGAGTCCAGCCTATACTCTAGCAGTGTGTTTTAAAATACCGAGATCGACATGTAAACGACTGTGGGTAATCCGGCACACCTCTCACTGATCAGGCGAGAGATGGCTATTATTCCAGTAGATTCCAGTAGGGGTGATTCCAGTAATAGGGTATGTCTCCATGTCTTACTCTAGTATTTCCCCTCCCAGCAAGTGAATCCAGAAATCCGACACAATAATTCAAGATGAGTCCAGCCAAAATATAATGATACCAGTAAATAATTCCAGCAGGTGATTCCAGTAGTAAAAACCAGGGATGATGATACTAGTAATAGAGGCCAGAAAATAAATGTGTGTCGTATACATGAATCCAGAATATCCATACGTGTTGTAACAGAGAATCGCATAAAACTAACTAGAACTGAAGTACAGTAATTGACAAGTAAATGAGAGAACTATCAGAGAATGTACTCGCCTGCTATCTGAATGTCCAAAGAAAATGTACTATCCGAGGAGAGGTGTCTGGCTCCTATTTAGAACAGCATAAGTCACAACATGTCCAGAAGGGTAATATAAAGCACTACATTGCATTCTACATGAATCTAGGTCAAACTAGGCCAAAGTCAACCCTTGGTCAGCTCTGGTCAACTGCACTAGTCAAACTAGGTCAAACTAGTTCATGTCCTAACCCAGCAAGTCTTACTAGGCCTAACCAAGACTATCCTAGCAAGCACACATCAATACAAGGCTATACAAGCCAACATACACCCAACTCTATATAGCGTGCAATTATTCAATACTCAAATAGGCAAGAATTCACATTAGATATACACTAGGTAATCTATTACTTTAAGCTATACATGTCTACACATATATACACATGCATATATTGGTATTCAATATTAGATCTATAATCATGGCATTTCAATGGCTATATAAACTTATATATTACAATACAATATGCTACCATATATATAATATACATACATAGCTAAGTTAACTATATTCATAAATACTTATTTAAGAGGCAATGTGTGTGTATGTGAACATGGAAAAGGGGCAAGTGAGGATTAAATGGGCATACATAGTGTATACATATCAAAGAGTGTCAAAGTGTAAGTGAACAAAGTGTCAAGTGTGATAGTGTCAACATAGTGTAAGGGGTACATGAGGTAATATAGGATTTGTGTTAACATAGAACATTACATCTCATTAACTTGTATATTGCATACATTACATCTATTATTATATTACATTCATGCTTGCATTCATTCATCATTCATTTATTCTCTTGCACTACTATATGCACCATACATTACATACTATGGAACCTACATATTCATTACAAGCCATACTTATACATGCTTACATTAGATATGATACTTACATCTCATACATCATTTATTTAACCATTTACTCATGCTTGCATTCTCTATTTAGTTACATAATGTATATACATTAACATGGGTTAAAATCAAATAGAACATTATATTACACACAAGGGTGCACAAAATGCATATACCGAATAGTAACTCCTACTAATAATCAATACTGTACCAACTCAGCATGAATTAAATTCTAGGATTAAAGTGTGTTATATATCTATGTGTTAGCTTTCCGAAACTTCAAACGGATCGCGTTTTCGTTTCCGGAAACTCCCGGAATCGCGAAAACACCGAGAACGCGTTTGTCTTTCGTACAGCTGACACTCAAATAATTCTCCAGAAAGTTACAGAAAGAATTAGGCCAATTAATACATGTTTTTCGAAAGCTAACTTCAATACACTTCTTTTAAAAAAAATGAGAGATTAAACCGAGCTTTGAGCTAGAAGTTATGACATTTCTAAGTTAGGGCTGAAATTAAAAACGTGGATAAAAATCATGACGGATTTAGATAGTTTGAGCCAAAAGAATACACAATATATATCCTAATTATCCACAACAATAATAGCAATATTAATACGAGGAACCACACTCACAAACTTGATTATATAATTATCATGAACTATTTATTACATATATAAATATAGATACACTCTCATTACAATATATATATATAAATCTATATATGTAACATGAACACATCCACAACACAAAGGACACTCCTATGACCTCCAAATGGACACAAAATGGACACAAATGGAGATACAACCGTGGGGATCATTCCTATGGGTTTAAAATATTCCTATATGCATGTAGGGGTGGTTTAGAGGAGAGATTATACCTTCCGGGAGAGAAATTCAAAGGAAAAGTCTTCCGACACGACACCGACACGTAGAGATTCCAAAAGGACACGAACGAGCTCCGAATCCTCCCAAACTTGGCTAGCACCCTCTAACCATGGAGTAGAAGAGAAATGAAGAAGATTTGGTGGAAGATGGGGTTGATTTGGAGCTGAAATCAATGGAGGTTCATCACTAAATTAAATTGGGGAAGAACAAGAGAGAGAAAGTGGATAAAAACAAATGAATAAAGGAGTGACTCATTCCTTATCCCCCCATAGGTGGCTGCCCAAAAAGTGTGAGGTTCCCTATTTTGAATTTCTAAAATGCCCTCCACTAATCTATTTGATTTAAATTAGGAATGGGTTAAAGGTTGAGGTCAATTTAGTCTAGTTTTAAGTCACTAATTAACTAAACCTATCCATAAATAATTAGTCTAACTAGTAACTAAAATTAATATCATGTGGACTAAAATTAATATCATGTGGGCCATGTCTAACTAGTGTGTGGGTCCCACTATAGTCAAACTACCCCCCCGGGTCCCCGTTTCAAGTCGAATTGAGTTAAAATTCGAACCCGACTCAAATAACCCCAAAACAATATCATAAATAATAAAATAAATTTCAACCCCAAAATAATATCATAAATAATAAAATAAATTTTAAAAATATTCAAAAATGTAAAATGACAAAAATATCCCTATTTTTGAAACCTGGGGGTGACAAATCTATCCACCTTAAAAAAATTTCGTCCTCGAAATTAAAACAAAGCAATCACAGGAAACACATGCAGAAAACAATCTCATTCAAATACTTTTCAAAAAAAATCAGCAATAAAAAATCTCCTTGAGGCACATCAAACATTTGTAAATAAAAACTGATACGTGTCCGATGCGGATACAAAACCATCACAAAATCACACCTATCAAAGATCAAAATTAACAATCACCAACGCAATAAATATCAAAATAATTCAAAGAGGTCAAATACAAAATATCCTTAGGCCAGAAATGACATTAAAACATCCTAATCACATGGTTAGGCTCTAGGTCAATAGTCTCTAGGGTTTCACTAGCAAAACATCAAAATTACAAGTCATAATTTTAAATAGTTTTAAAATGATTTAAAAATTACCAAAAATTATATCATGATTTAAATGTCAAATCAATAAATGATTAAAATTACAAAATTTCAAAATTACTCTCATTTTAGAAAACTGGGTGTTACAAGTCTACCCACCTTAGAAAAATTTCATCCTCGAAATTAAAATGTCCATACTCCCTCTAGGTCAAACCCCCACAATCAAAGTCCCAGATTAAAACAAATCATGTGATCAAAAGGACGACATACAGGGTCATTGCATACGGTGGTAGTGAAAGTCTCATCTAGGTATACTAGTCGTGCTAATACCAAAACGGTCATAGGGTATCAAAACACACAAGCAATCTAGGGTGCTAAACAAAAGTTACAGAAACAACAAACCATCAAAACTGTAAGGCAGTCTACTATCCTATATGAAAACTGGTACTTATCAAAACAAAATAAAGGTAACTACCAATTATCTGTAAAGGGTACAGAAAAATCAAATTCAAAAATTAAGGAATTGAAAATCACTTGCTTTGAAATCCAATCACAATATATATAGAGAGCGTTAGAGAGGAAAAAGGTAGCATTTAAACCAGTGTATTATTAACATAATGCAGTCTCAGATTTGACAATTTCAACACAAAACTCAACCAAATTATTTTGAATTGAAACCCTACGTATAGCATACATGTGCAGTGATGTAAACATAACTAATAACATGAAATCTGTATTTGAATTACGAATTTAAACTAGAAAAGCAGAAAACCAGAAATATTGGGGTTTGGAAATTAACATCAACAACATATTAATATTTATTCAGATAGGTGGAAATCAAAGTATAGCATGCATATGTGTCAGGAAAGTGTCCACTACATATATTCATATATATATATATTCTCATGTCCCAAAATAAAAATTTAATTCTACGTTAAGACCAATATTTAGATTCCTACCAAGATTGTAAAGCAGGTGATTGACGAAATCAAGACAGTTTTATTATTATCTAATACATGAATAATAGCAAGAAAAAAATAACGATAAAACCTGTTTTGCTTATCTGTTTAAAGAAGAACCATTTTGAAACCCAGAGCTAAATTATCAAATCCAAGATAAAGTCTAGCAAAATTATCGATTCATTGTATTAAGAAGAAACTCATAGCAAGAAGTTACACAAGGTTTATAAAAACAGCTAAACCTACTCCTAAGTTAAATAATTAGGAACTAAACAAAACAAACCAATTAATAATTCTTTTTTTTGAAGGACTGCAACAAAAGTAGAGAAACACATGCTCGAAAATATTTAAGGTACAATCTGATAATCATATGCGTCTATCCAAAATTATGGTACTCTAAATCCTCGTCATACTAGTAAGCAAGGCTACGATAATCACAGAGTCCTCGACTTATGCACATACCTCTAGAATTATGGTATTTAACATTTTCGCGGTGCCGCTAGCTTGGCTGCGAAAACCTTAAATTCCTACACCCGAGAAATATATCCAAAGTCAGACTATATGTCCTCACCATGCAGGCTAATGTGACTATAGAAGACTAGATTCCATAACATAGATGACCTAGCCCATATAATTTTATCTTGTCAAAAATTAAATTAAATCAACAATGAATACCCAAAATCAAATCAAATTTATCAACGAACTTCAAAATTCAAAAATGAACAAAAATCCATCAAAATATAAACTCGGATGCAACAGCTATTATCAAGATTCAAAATTCGACAATCATCCATCAAAATCAATAAATACAAACTCAATTCAACAATAATCCATCAAAATTAAATTCAACAACAGAAAGTAAAGATAAATCAAATCAAGGAAAAAAAGAGTTTTCAAATCGAAGTTAAAATAAGATTCTCAAGGGTTGTCCCAGGAATCTCTCAAGGGATCCTAATTGTGATTGAGTACCTTCAAAATATATTTTATTCCTACTGCAGGCTGTAGTGGTACTCTAGTTCGAATACCACTATACAAACTCGACCTGCATGGGCCACCACTAAAAACGTGTCACGACCCGCACCCACTGTTAGGGTACGAGAACGTAACGATGCCCAGCCTACGCCGCAGTGTCGGCGGTAGAACGCTGTCCTAGGTCACAACATCTAGCAATATAATACTAAGCAGTTTATACTCCCCGAATGGGGGTGACATAGCTGATACAGTCTCAATCACATCTAAGGTAGAGCATGATAAGGATAGATAAAATATAAATCCAAAAAAGATACAGGAGATAGAAGTCTAAGTGTCTAAGATACATAAACCCAGAAATACATCTCAAAACTCAAATACAGTAATCCACAAAGTAAATACAACTCCAGACAAAAGAAATAACTATCTAAACAACCTCTAAGGTGTCTCCTCTAGGCTAGCAGGCAACCTCCAAGCTATCTGTAAAATTTATCAACAGGTCCAGTCAGGACAGGAACGAGCACATCTCATCTAGAAAACCCAAGTAAATGACAGAGAACTATAAAGCAGTTATAGACAGTTGTATTGATGAAAATGGAAGTTTATATTCAGGTGATGGTAAGAAAGTCAGATAAAGTGCAAGGAAAGTAAATAGCTAAACAATAGAAGAATCATAGCAATGAAGACTGTAAAAATAGAACTAGCTGAACCAGGGTAATATGATATAAAGTCCAGGCAGTAATGTAGACTAGTGTAACTCCAATGTAAGTCCAGTACAAGATGAGTCTAATACAAGATGAATCCAGTAAGGGACGATTCCAGTTATAGTGATCAATGATTCCAGGGTGAGTCCAGCCTATACTCTAGCAGTGTATTTTAAAATACCGAGATCGACATGTAAACGGCTGTGGGTAATCCGGCACACCTCTCACTGATCAGGCGAGAGATGGCTATCATTCCAGTAGATTCCAGTAGGGGTAATTCCAGTAATGGGGTATGTCTACATGTCTTACTCTAGTATTTCCTCTCCCAGCAAGTGAATCCAAAAATCTGACACAATGATTCAAGATGAGTCCAGCCAAAATATAATGATACCAGTAAATGATTCCAGTAAATGATTCCAGCAGGTGATTCCAGTAGTAGAAATCAGGGATGATGATACCAGTAATAGAGGCCAGAAAATAAATGTGTGTCGTATACGTGAATCTAGAATATCCATACGTGTTGTAACAGAGAATCGCATAAAACTAACTAGAATTGAAGTACAGTAATTGACAAGTAAATGAGAGAACTATCAGAGAATATACTCGCCTGCTATCTGAATATCCAAAGAAAATGTACTATCCGAGGAGAGGTATCTGGCTCCTATTTAGAACAGCATAAGTCATAACATGTCCAGAAGGATAATATAAAGCACTACAATGCATTCTACATGAATCTAGGTCAAACTAGACCAAAGTCAACCCTTGGTCAACTCTGGTCAACTGCACTAGTCAAACTAGGTCAAACTAGTTCATGTCCTAACCCAGCAAGTCTTACTAGGCCTAACCAAGACTATCCTAGCAAGCACACATCAATACAAGGCTATACAAGCCAACATACACCCAACTCTATATAGCGTGCAATTATTCAATACTCAAAAAGGCAAGAATTCACATTAGATATACACTAGGTAATCTATTACTTTAAGCTATACATGTCTACACATATATACACATGCATATATTGGTATTCAATATTAGGTCTATAATCATGGCATTTCAATGGCTATATAAACTTATATATTACAATATAATATGCTACCATATATATAATATACATACATAGCTAAGTTAACTATATTCATAAATACTTATTTAAGAGGCTATGTGTGTTTATGTGAACATGGCAAAGGGGCAAGTGAGGATTAAATGGGCATACATAGTGTATACATATCAAAGAGTGTCAAAGTGTAAGTGAACAAAGTGTCAAGTGTGATAGTGTCAACATAGTGTAAGGGGTACATGAGGTAATATAGGATTTGTGTTAACATAGAACATTACATCTCATTAACTTATATATTGTATACATTACATCTATTATTACATTACATTCATGCTTGCATTCATTCATCATTCATTTATTCTCTTGTACTACTATATGCACCATACATTACATACTATGAAACCTACATATTAATTACAAGCCATACTTATACATGCTTACATTAGATAAGATACTTACACCTCATACACCATTTATTTAACCATTTACTCATGCTTGCAGTCTCTATTTAGTTATATAATGTATATACATTAACATGGGTTAAAATCAAATAGAACATTATATTACATACAAGGGTGCGCAAAATGCATATGCCGAATAGTAACTCCTACTAATAATCAATACTGTACCAATTCAACATGAACTAAATTCTAGAAATAAAGTATGTTATAGATCTATGTGTTAGCTTTCCAAAACTTCAAACGGATCGCGTTTTCGTTTTCGAAAACTCCCGGAATCGCAAAAATATCGAGAACGCGTTTGTCTTTCGTACAGCAGCTGACACTCAAATAATTTTCCAGAAAGTTACAGAAAGAATTAGGCCTATTAATACATGTTTTTGGAAAGATAACTTTAATACACTTCTTTTAAAAAAACGAGAGATTAAACCGAGCTTTGAGCTAGAAGTTATGACATTTCTAAGTTAGGGCTGAAATTAAAAACGTGGATAAAAATCATGACGGATTTAGATAGTTTTGAGCCAAAAGAATACACAATATATATCCTAATTATCCACAACAATAATAGCAATAATAATATGAGGAACCACACTCACAAACTTGATTATATAATTATCATGAACCATTTATTACATATATAAATATAGATACACTCTCATTACAATATATATATATATATATATATATATATATATATATATATAAATATATATATATATAACATGAACACATCCACAACACAAATGACACTCCTATGACCTCCAAATGGACACAAAATGGACACAAATGGAGATACAACCGTGGGGATCATTCCTATGGGTTTAAAATATTCCTATATGCATGTAGGGGTGGTTTAGAGGAGAGATTATACCTTCCGGGAGAGAGATTCAAAGGAAAAGTCTTCCGACACGACACCGACACGTAGAGATTCCAAAAGGACACGAACGAGCTCCGAATCCTCCCAAACTTGGATAGCACCCTCTAACCATGGAGTAGAAGAGAAATGAAGAAAATTTGGTAGAAGAAGGGGTTGATTTGGAGATGAAATCAATGGAGGTTCATCACTAAATTAATTTGGAGAAGAACAAGAGAGAGAAAGTGGATAAAAACAAATGAATGAAGGAGTGACTCATTCCTTATCCCCCCCCACAGGTGGCTGCCCAAAAAGTGTGAGGTGTCCCTATTTTGAATGTCTAAAATGCCCTCCACTAATCTATTTGATTTAAATTAGGAATGGGCTAAAGGTTGAGGTCAATTTAGTCTAGTTTTAAGTCTCTAATTAACTAAACCTATCCATAAATAATTAGTCTAACTACTAACTAAAATTAATATCATGTGGACTAAAATTAATATCATGTGGGCCATGTCTAACTAGTGTGTGGGTCCCACTAGAGTCAAACTACCCCCCCGGGTCCCCGTTTCAAGTCGAATTGAGTTAAAATTCGAACCCGACTCAAATAACCCCAAAACAATATCATAAATAATAAAATAAATTTTAGCCCCAAAATAATATCATAAATAATAAAATAAATTTTAAAAATATTCAAAAATATAAAATGATAAAAATACCCCTATTTTTGAAACCTGGGGGTGACAAATAGAAATCACCAGAATTATGATGGTTTACAATAAATTATGTCATGTCCCCATGCCATATCACTATGCCATGTCATAGGAGATCACATCTCCCAAGATTTTTGGGAGCCAAATAGCATTTTTGATCGCATAATTGTATGAAAAAAAAAAGCTCAGACCCGGGAAAAGAAGCGCCCAATTTTTTCATTTTGGTTCTCCCGCGGGACTATTCCCTGATTCTCTTTATCCCATCTCTCTCTTTCTCTCTCTCGGGTTCTCTCTTGCAGGTTCTCTCTCTCGCTGACCTTCTTTTCTTCTGATTTTTCCTTCTTCTTTATATTTTGTTAAGGATTTGTTACACGTCTCTGTTGACCCAAATGGATCGCAGCCAACCTAATCTTGATAACTAAAAAATTGATATTTGACATGATCCAACTCGACACATAAATTGTCATCAAAGCTACAAATCAGACGACTAACACATATCAAGTCAGACAATCATCATCGACGACTGCTCGAGGAATACTGCTAGAACTTGTCTTCGGAAGTCTGTATTTTTACAATTTTATTTGAGTCTAGGCTATTGTACGTTGAGTCACACTGAGTACCTCAACCATAGACTAGATAACCAAAAAGCCCTACAAATAAAAAGCCAAACTACCAAAGCCCATTTAGCCCAACGAGCATTATGTCTCCTAGTAGGCAGAGTTCGGGCATAACTCTGCCCCCACACAGAGTTCGGGCCGAACTCTGTCTCCTAATTTCCAGGAGCTAATTTTTAGGAATTGCTTATTGCAGGTTGTCCAACGGCCATATTTTTTGTATTTTGGATAGAGTTCTGGCCGAACTCTGCCTTCCAGGACTAGTATATATAGGTACTATTTTCTCCCATTTCAATCCATCCAATCTTCTCATCTCGTCTTTCTTATAGCCTATACATCCTAAAGAGCCATACTCTTCTCATCTACCAGCCATAAAACTTCGCAAGCCTACAAGGTGCTCGGTGCGAGTCAATTAGAAGTTTTGTGCTAGAGTCTTGAAGAAGTCACTTGGACAATTCCAAGTTTTGCCTCAGCGATCTTTCAAGAAGTTGGCGTGCTCTTCTGTGTAAAGGCACATGGTTGTAAAGCTATTTCACAAATAGTGGATTTCAATCCTGAGCTAGAGTTCTCAGTCCTGGACTAGTCCTCCACGAGGAAAACCAGGTTAAAAATTGTTGTGTCTGCGTATGCTTTCTGATCTCTATTTAATTTCCGCAATTATACTTTGATTATTTATTTACTAGTTGGGATTGAATAGTGTTGATTTTTTAATTGATCATTATTGTCACAAGTACTCTATTCACCCCTCTAGAGTTTCCAACACGTACTTCAATGGGTGTCAGAGCCCTGTTCTCTTGATACAGGATTTACATCCTAGAGTTGATCTATGGCAACCACTCAACCTATCTCTACCAACTATGGTGAGGGTCAATCCATAAATAGGCCACCCCTATTTGATGGGACCAACTACACATATTGGAAGACTAGAATGAGTTTTTATCTTAAGTCTCTAGACTTTGACCTGTAGACTGTAGTCAATGATGGCTACAAGAAATCTTCTAGAATAACTGTCGAGGGAAGTCTCATTGAAAACCCTACGACAAGTATACTGATCAGGAGAAGAAACGGGCAAGTCTAGACGCTAGGGCTATTAATGCTCTTTTCTGTGCCATAGACAGGACTAAATTCAACAGGGTATCCACATGCACCACCTCGCATGAAGTATGGAAGCTTTTGGAGGTGACTCATGAAGGGACCACGCAAGTCAAAGAATCAAAAGTCAGCCGTCTAACACAGGAGTACGAGGCTTTTAAGATGAAGCCTAATGAGATGATCACTCAAATGTTTACCAGATTCCTCGACATCATCAACCCGCTATCTTCTCTTAGAAAAGATTATTCCAACCATGAAAAGATACGCAAAGTGCTACGAGAATTGCCGAAGGTTTGAAACCCCAAAGTCACGACGATCATCGAAGGTAATGATCTCACGGCAATGTCACTAGAAACATTAATGGGCCAGTTGATGACGCATGAGCTCGATCTAAAAGACTTCAAAGAAATAGCTCCAAAAGGGCAGGAGATTGCATTGAGAGCTCATCACTGAAGAACTAGCTCAGAAGACACCGATGATGATGACTCCGAAGGTGACGATCAAGCTCACTTAGTTCAAAATTTCAAAAAGTTTCTAAGATTCAACAAAAAGAAGAGAGAACAAAGAGACAATAAGGAAGAATCCACCTGCTTTGGATACAAAAAGATGGGACATGTCAAGAAAGATTGTCCCTTAGCAAAGAAGGAAAGCAGATATGAGAAGTCGTATAAAAAGCCAACCACAAGGAAGTATGCCAACACTAGCATCTGGCATGAAAGTGAGGCTAGTGATTCAGACAAAAAAGAAGACTCTCCATAAAACACGGCTAACGTCTGTCTAATGACGACTTCATAAAAGGTAAAAGATTCTTTTGATGATTTCTCTTTTGATGAACTTGGTGATGCTTTTGGTGATCTACTTGATGATAACAAAAAGGTAATAAATAATTATAAACATGCAAAGGATAAGATCAAGGACTACGAAACTGAGATCCATAGACTTTCTTGTTTACTAGAAGATGTTAGAAACACTACACCCACAGAAAACACTGTAGAGGTATCCAAGCTTAAATTAAGCTTACACGATACCGAATCAATCATTGAGAAACAAATACTTAAGATCACGGCATTAAACAAAGAACTTGCTGAAGAGAAAAACAAGTTCAAAATTGCTACAGGTAGAATACACGGCCTTACTGCTAAATATGATCAGTTGAATGCTATCTCTAAGAAATTAGAGATTAAACTGGGCAAGCAGGTTATTCAACCGTAAGTTCAGTCTCATAGTCACAACACGTACAAACACGTACCAACTCAACACAAAAAGGCACGTCACCACAAGAACACTCATCCACGTGCTAAACAAAATCATGCTTTCATGTACACCTATCCACATGCAGTATGTAAGACACATACACGTAATCATTATCATCACCATGCTGCTGCACACAGTCACTATAATCATTATAGTTACCCTACTACTGTACACAGTCACTATGATCATTATAGTCACCCTGCTGCTGCTCATAGTCACCATACTCACACTACTGCTGCACGTAGCTATCATCACCCTACTTATAGATACCGCTATCAACATGCTCCTAGTATAAACATGCATACTAGATGCACATATTATAACCTACATGGACACATTTCTCTACAATGTAGGATTAGGAGATTAGTTGATAAAAATTTATATATATGCATGGGTACCAAAGTCTAACCTCTCAGAACCCAAAAGAATCTGGGTACCAAAGGTCACATCTACTCGTGGTGTAGGTGGACCTTCCCTCCTCAACTAGAAGCAAGTGGATTCTCGATAGTGGGTGCTCGCACCATATGACTGGAAATGTAAATCTATTCGCAACACTATTGATGAAAAATGAAGGATACGTTTCCTTCGGCAATAACCTTAAAGGCTACATCATAGGTAACGGTACAATTGGTTATCCTCCCTCTCCTGTCATTAACGATGTCTGTTTAGTGACCGAGTTAAAGCATAACTTGCTCAGCATTAGTCATCTTGCTGATCACGGTTATGATATTAACTTCGAGAAAACTAAATACTTTATCTATGATCGATCAACTGGAGACATCGCTTTTGAAGGGATAAGGGAAGATAACATTTATATTTTCTATCTATCTAGTAATACTAACAGTGTAGGAAGATGCCTTTACGCTCACAAAGACGAAAAACTTCTATGGCATCAGCATCTTGGTCATGCCAACATGGATACTATACCCAGATTATCTACCAAGAAGCTAGTCAGAGGACTGCCGGATATCACATTCAAGAAACACACGGTATATGTTGGAACGAAATCGTAAATCAGAATACTCTAGGGGGTGAATAAAGTAGGCAGCGAAATATTGCTAATTAAAAACTTTGTTAGCAGTTAGATCAAAGAAATAATATTAATCACAAAGTAATAAATACAAAGATAAGAGTTTAGAAGGAAAACGTAAACACAGAGATTTATACTGGTTTTTCTCTTGTGAGGACTAGTCCAGTCAGAAGAACTCTAGCTTCCTGTTGAATCCACTATTGGAAAATCCTGCAAGTTTTCATACGAAGTCCTTGTAACTTCTACAGACGCGAGTTTTGATACGAAGAACTCGACCAACTTCAGTTTTGTAGAGTCTTTCTTTAATCAAGCCTGTGATTACAATTTCTCTGAAATCTTCTAGACCGCACCATACCGGCAAATTGACTAGAGAATTGTAACTGGCTTGGGATTTGAAAATGGAAGCTTTTTGAAAACTCTTTGGAAGAAACGTAAGCTTTAGAAGAGAAGATATGAAAGTGAATGAGTGATTTTAAATGATCAGAATTTCTCTCTATTTATAGTTTTTCTAAAGACAGAACTCTGGCAGAATTTGGACAGAATTCGGACAGAATTATATGTAACAAATCGCAACTGAAGGGAGACCAAGATCAAAAACCAACGTTCATATAACATTCACCTTGGCCGAACTCTGGCCGAGTTCTGTCAGGGTTGGTCAGGTTTATTTTATGAAAGTTATTTTAGGCTTTTTGAAATCCTTCAGAAGCTTTTGTAAATAGCAGATGTTTTTCAAAACATAGGTCAATTTTGAAAACAATAGGTCAATTTTGAAAAACAATTTTGGATAGCCTATTTTTCAGTACGACTTGGTGTATAATGTATTCCTAGACTCAATAAAAATAAAAATTATATTGCATAAGAAAATATAGTCTCGAGTGGCAAACATAGCTTCGATCTTGAGCAGTGTCCAAAACGTCTTTAGTAAACATCTGAATTGTTCCCTATATCGAGAAAGAGTTTGATCAATTATTAAAATCAGGTTTGACCATGACCAATGGGCCAACAATCTTCTCCATTTTGATAATTGACAAATCTTGACCGATATAATATCTTTGGTCCTTATCAAATCAAAATTGTACCGATATAATGTACCAAAAAAATTGTTCCTGTAGATTGTTCATAACCTGTATTCATGAAGATGTTAGATCTTATTTTTCTCCCGTTGTCACTAAGCAAAATAATTGCAAAAGAGAAAGCTCCCCCGAAATATATGCTTAAGTAACAATCAGTAAAGAAACACAAAAATATGGATATATAAAAACATTTATCACAGGCATGGTATAAATGTCACAGACAGGAAAGAAATATGATAAAGAGAGAATATTTCACAGGCAGTGTAAATGGAAGCATAAATAAAAGCTAATGCTATAAGAAAAGCTGAACTGAATAAAATGCTAAACTAAAGCATATAACATGTCCATCAAACAAAAAGTCAAAAATCATAACCACATAACAAATAAGAGTACTGATACTAGCTTAGAATTTTGGAGCATTTCCAAGTAAATAAAAGAAAAAATCATCAATCTCAAAAGTATGACAAATCAAAATCATTCTCATCATCATCGTCATCATCTGTAGTGCCAGCATGTCCACCGTGTCCGAATGGACCAGCTCCAGATGTGTGTGGAGTAGCACCAGAAGTACTATACCAATCGTAAGCATTCCCTGGCTAGAACAGAGAGTGGACTGCCTCATCATCAATGAGGTAACCAGAGACAGAAGGGTCTCTAGGAAGAGAGCTAGTCGAGTGACCCATCTGAGCAAATCTGAGATCTAGAAAAGAGTTGGCAATAGCCTGGAACCGAGTCACGTCACGGAACTCATGTTCCCTGGAAGTGTTAATAAAAAAAGTTTGCAGATCCGAGAGGTGCTGATGAATACCCTCAAAAGTCATAGGGTAAGACTGAGGAGGAACAGGTGCAGCGGGAGCAGGTGCAGGAGGTGGAGGAGCAGTGGAAATGCTACGACGAGAAAGCATGAGAGACTTGGGCTCAGGGTCCAGAGCGCAAGTGGATAAGTCTATGTCAAAATGCTGAAAGATGCGTGGGATAAGCATCACATAAGAGAGATTGCGCTCTCTTCCGCGACATCTACCCATCATCTGGATGATAGTCTTAGGGGCAGAAAAAGGAATCCCCTTAAGAATGTGATAAAGTGCAGAAAGTTCTAGTGCAGTGACATCATCTTTTGAAGTAGATTTGGGAAGAATAGTGGAATAGATGATGCGATGTAACTCGTAGTTAAACAAGTTCAAGTTATTGGCCTTGAACTTTCCAGGACGAGCACGTGCGGGCGCACAAAGCTCATTCATGAAACTAACAAGAGTCATGCCCTCGGGAAAATCGAAGTCGGTGATGTCATCGAGTAGGGCACCTTCGTTTGGAATACCAAGGATTTTTGCTAGCAATACATCATCGAACTCGATATCTACCCTGCCAACACGAGTTCTTACGGTAAAAGTGTCTAACATGAAGTTACAATAGAACAGTCTAAGGGCATTAGTAGCTATAGAGAATTATAGGGTAGCAAGATTGTGTAACCCTAATGCCTCAAACAAGGGACGGTGATCAGAAAATACAGTCCATTTAATCGGAGCGCCGGTGCATATAGTACGCATAGCAAAATCGGCATACCAAAGCAATGCTTGGTCATGAGTTTTGTGTCACGAAACGTACCCTAGAGTAAGCACACGAGACGTGGGTACGTCCAGCCTACGCCGCAGTGTCGACGGTAGAACGCTGTCCTTGGTCTCATGCATCTAACAGTATAAGGCTAAGCAGTTTATACTCTCCGAATGGGGGTGACATAGCAGAATATAAACTCAATCACAACTAAGGAAGAAGAAGTACGATATGATATAGAACTCAAATGAAATACAGATGATCAGAAGAGTCTAAGTGTCTAAGATAACAACTCAGCAAACATCCAGAAATACAAAGTCTCAACTACAGAATATGAAAGAATATATATAATCCAGATCTCAATGACAGAAATAGTAAAAACCTAGACTAGGGAGCCTCAGTCTCTATAGCTAGTGGATCCGGCTGGGAATCCGGATCACAGGTGTCATCTAGAGCTGTCCCATAAAAAGTGTCCACACCAGCCTCATCCTCGTCCTCTGCAAACATATCAAAGGTACCCAATCAGGACAGAGCGAGCACAATATATCTCAACAGATCATAGTAGGTTAGAAAATATAATCATGCAGTAAAGTAAGATACAGGATCTAAAAGAAAGTACAAAATGTAAAGGAGATAGTTGTAATGGAAATATCTAATATAAATAGAGAACTAACAGTGGCTAGTGAGTCAGAGTACAATATAGACATGTGGATGGCATAGGATGATTCTGATGCTACACTACGGAATGATTCTGATGCTACACTACTTGGATATTATTCACATGTCCACTTCTACTCCCCCGTACCCCCAATCAATACACAAGGATCCAGCCAGGTTGTCACACCCCAGTTCCAAATAATCGGATTGGGAACACGTGGTATGCCAGCTGTACAATCAAGCATAGCTAACCCAATTTAATGGACTATGATATGATCGTAGTACGCTGAAGTAAAACTAATAAAGTAACATTGCAGGCAGGTAAACTAGTCTCATCCATGAAATAAAGTAAGAGATAACTGAATAGAAATTCATCAGTGCCACAGAGTCCAAATATCAACTATGACTAGAGGAGAACAGTCCACTAAATAAGTAAATGAGTACAACTGGAATGAAATGGAGTAGTAAATAGAAATAAACGGAATACTGGAAATGAAACCCACGTCTGAAGATGTAGCTAGCCTCCAGAGGATCAAGGCTGCGGCTCTACCTCAAAGTCGTCGTCAACAAGTTCCTCTACTCAGTAATCAGCCGGGAATAAGTGCTCGTCAAGCTCTGGAAAAGATACTAGGTCCTCGTAGGGACATAACAAATACACAGGAAATCGACATGCATGATAATACTGAGCAGTAATGTAAAAGTAACTATAAAGTATGCAACCAAGTATTTCCCTAACCAAACAAGGATAGGAAATACAAGGTAAGCAATAAAGGTGTTCTAACCATCTATGTGTAAATGCTCTCGAGACATCCCTAGTGGCACATGAGAGGGGGAGAAGAAGAAGAAACTGCCACCAAGCGTTTTACAGTTTGAGAAACGAGGGGCTACGAGCATCCAGCGTACATTGGAAACAGAAATTCTCATACACCACTAGTAGACTCTCCCCACCCAATGTACTCGTACCGTATACGCGATACGAACAATATGCAAGACGTCATAGTAAATATAATGTAACTAAACCAAACTGCTAACAGACTCAAGATCATATGTTAAGGGCTAGTCAACACAGAACCTCTGCACTCAACTCACTCATATTTGATACGTGTCTGAGAAGGTGTCAAGTTTATGCTAACTCTATACAGGGTAGTTATCAATGGAGACGAGTGCACACAATAGTAATAACTGGTCAAATGTAAATACTGCATAGTAATTGTCAAGCAAGGTGTACTTGCCTGTGTCTAGCAACTGAGTATCCAGGTCCAAAGTAGAGTCCGAGTCCCGAGAAGCAAATAATCCTAAACAAGCATGATTTCTAATTAATTACTAATTAAACAAATTAAACAATTTATTTAATTGCTAAGTAATCTATAATTTAAATTAATCTATTATTACTAGCTAACTAGTATCAATATTTATGAACAATAATAAATATGTAAAATATAATTATTATCATACAATTTATATTCTAAAATTTATATATAACCAAATATTTAATAATTAATTAATTAATTAATTATAATTAATTAACCAACCAATTTAATACACACAGGTATACACAATTCCTAATAATACTAACAAAAATAGTAAAAATCCTGAAAAATCATTTTAGTCTATTTTATTAATAAACTAAATAATATCAGAATAATAAATATATATTATATGCATATTTTTACAGAAATGAATTATTACCATTAAATCTATTTATTTAAATGAATAGTTAATAACAATAAGTACTTAATAAATCTAAATAAATCCTAAAAATCACCACAAACCTTAAATTTAACCATTAAAGCTAAATTCACTATTCTATACCATAGTAACACATAATTAATAATTATTTAAATTAATAAATAATTATTACACAATTTAATACATAATCCTAAAATGATTCTCAAAATTACTTTTAAATCTTAAAAATTTGTAAATACATATAAAATACATGAAAAAATTTCCTAAATATCATAATTACATATTTCTAACAAATCTTATCACTTCACAAAATTACAATATTTATATAATTAATAACAATTAATTATATAATATATTTTAATTTATTAAATAATTCTAAAAATTACTCAACTAAATCTAAATAATTATAAATAACTATAATTAAATATTGGAATTATTTTTTATACAGAAGAGTATATTTTTACAAACATTTTCTATTCAATAAGTATTATTCAATTACTTAACCAAATAAATAATATAAATTGAAAACGGTATTTAATAATTGATTTGATTAATACAAAACTCACAAGATAAATCTAAATAAAATATTTTAAAAACCAATAAAATATTGGAAAAATTTCCATAATATACTTTATATTTAAATCTATATTTTCTATATAAATTATATTATTTAATTATTTACTAATTAAGTAATAGGAATCAAACAGTATTAATTAAACAATTAAAATTACTATTTTTAATATAAAATAATTATAAATTAAATACTATAATTTCTGGAAAAATTATTTTAAAATACTATATTAATTGTACAAATTTTTCATCTACAAAGTTTTATTTAATTTATAATAAAATTATTACTTAAAGATTGAAACAGTAAACACAATTATTTAATTACTAACATCGAAAACTCATAATTAAATAAAATAAATACTAATAATTAATATTAATTCCCACAAAAATTAGGGCAGAACATCTACTTATTTACCAATGATTTCCTACAATCAGATCTAATTAATTATCAATTATTACACAATAACAATCATTAAATAAAACTAAATAATCAGATTTTAAACCCTAAAACTAGGGTTAAAGCATACAAGGGGGTTTTCCCACGTGGCAGCGCCACGTGGTGGGTCGGGGGCTACCTGGCCAAGCCGCAGGGGGGTGGCTCGCCATTCGGGGGGGTGGCGCCGACGAGGGGGTCGCGTGGGATCATCGGGTGGGTCGGGTGCAGCGCGCGGGCGCGGGCAACGCCGCATTCTCCCTCTCCCGACGGCGACGTGCCTCGGTTGGGGGAGGAGGCAGGCGAAGGGAAGGGTCGCCGGAGGTGGCTAGGGGTGGCGGTGATGATGGGGGCTGGTGTTTACGTGTAGACAAGGTTAGGGTTGAGGCTAATTTGGTTGCTACATATATATATATATATATATATATATATATATATATATATATATATATATATATATATATATATATATATAAGATCCATGAGTTTAGGAAACCCTAATGGGTTTGGACCTAAGTTAGGGTGAGGGTAGATGGCCCATGGGCTGAGCTAGGGTTAGGGTCGGGATATATGGAATGGGTTTGGGTTGCTATAAATTGAAACACCATATCTATATAAGCATAGATATATATATCTAATAATAAAACTAAATAAATAGTAACACTATATATATATATAAGTATATATATATATATATATAAGTATATATATATATATATATATATATATATATATATATATATATATATATATATATATATAGTCTAATAAATAAACTAAATGAATTAAGGTTAGAGTTAACCTAGGTTTAGCCTTTAGGGTTAAGGATTAGGATTTCCTAATACAATGCACACACAAACACCTTCATATATATATATATATATATATATATATATATTTATATATATATATATATATATATATATATATATAAACCTTATAAATAATTAATAATTAGTGTAGTAACATTTATTTAACAAATAACAAAATTTAGTAACAAATAAATAATAAAAAAAAATATTTTGAGGGGTTTTACATTCTCCCCAACTTATAAAATTTCGTCCTCGAAATTAAAAACAAGCTGGGATTAAAAGAAAACACACAATCAATTCTAAATCTAGGAAATCTTACAAACTAAATTAAGCAGAATCTAGAGAGTGAATATTTGCAGAATTAAGTCATACCAGACGCCTCACGAAGGTATGGATAACGCTTCAGAATAGAATCTTCCCACTCCCAAGTCGATTCGCCCGGAGAATGGTGTTTCCACGCAACTCTGACTAGTCGAATGGTCTTCCCCTTCAACACTTTCTCTCTGCGGTCTAGGATCTCCACAGGCTGCTCCTCGTAGGACAAAGTCGGTCCCACGGTGATCTCTGAATGATCAAGTACGTGGTTAGGGTCTGCCACATACTTCCTCAACTGGAAGACATGAAATACGTCATGAACGCCTTCCAATGACTGCGGAAGTGCCAATCGGTATGCAACCTCGCCAACTTTTTCCAACAAATCGAATGGTCCGATGTATCTTGGGATGAGCTTTCCTCTGACTCCAAATCTGATTGTACCTCTAGTCGGGGAGATTCTCAAGAACACATGATCTCCTTCTTTGAACTCAAGAGGTCGCCTATGAGTGTCTGCCCACTGTTTTTGCCGGTCCTGTGCTGCTCTTAGATGCCCCTGAATCTTCTTGACTGTATCTACTGTACGAGTCACTAACTCTGGTCCCAATATCTGTCTCTCGCCTACATCACCCCAACATGCTGGCGATCGACACTTCCTTCCGTACAATGCTTTAAAAGGGGCCATCTGGATACTTGCCTGGTAGCTATTGTTGTAAGAAAACTCTACCAAATGCAAGTGATCCTCCCAGGATCCTCCAAAATCTAACATACAAGCTCTCAACATGTCCTCCAGCATCTGGATGGTACGCTCTGACTGTCCGTCCGTCTGGGGGTGATAAGCAGTGCTGAACTTCAGTCTTGTGCCCAGACTTTCCTGCATGCTCCTCCAGAAGTACGATGTGAATCTCGAATCTCGATCGGAGACTATACTGACTGGTACTCCATGTAATCGCACTATCTCCTTCATATATAAATCTGCCAATACCTCTGTAGATTGCCCCACTCGGAATGGTATAAAATGAGCAGACTTCGATAATCGGTCCACAATCACCCAAACTGCATCTCGTCCAGCTGGGCTCCTCGAAAATCCCGTAACGAAATCCATAGTGATGTGCTCCCACTTCCACTTAGGTATCAGAAGCGGTAGCAATAATCCTGCGGACCTCTGATGTTCAGCCTTGACTTGCTGACACACCAAGCACTTTGCTACGAACCGTGCTATCTCACGCTTCATTCCATGGCACCAGTAGTGCTGTCTCAGGTCCCTGTACATCTTTGTACCTTCTGGATGAATAGAATAAGTCGAGCTATGAGCCTCTGTCATCAGCTCCTGCCTGATCTCTCCATTAGGAACATAGAGGCGATCTCCGCACCTCAAGGTCTCATCTTCGTGAATCCTCAATCCAGTCTGCAGTCCTTGCTCTGTCCTCTGTCAAAGCCTCTGATATCTGGCATCTGTCGGTAAGGTCGCCTTGATCCGCTCTACCAATGAAGATTGAACCTGAAGATTCATCATCTTTGCAACTCCTCCAGGCCTAACAACTTCAATGTCCATCTTTTCCAAGTCATATAGCAACTCCTTTTATGATGTCAAGAAGTGTGCCATAGGCCTTCGGCTCAATGCATCTGCTACTGAATTCGCCTTCCCTGGATGGTACTGTAACTCAATATCAAAATCTGCCATCAACTCGAGCCAACGCCTCTGTCTTAAATTTAAATCCTTCTGAGTATAGACATACTTGAGGCTCTTATAATCTGTATATACCTCCGCTGTTTCTCCATACAGATAATGCCTCCAAAGCTTCAAGGCAAATATCACCGCCGCAAGCTCTAAGTCGTGCGTGGGATAATTCTTCTCGTGGGTCCTCAACTATCGAGAACCATATGCAACTACCTTCCCATGCTGCATCAAGACGCATCCTAATCCCTTCCCGAAAGCATCACTATAGATGACAAAACCTCATGATCCCGATGGAATGGTCAAGACTGGTGCAGTAGTAAGGCGTTTCTTCAAATCATCAAAAGCGGCTTGGCACTCTTCCGTCCACTCGAACTTCTGATCCTTGCGAGTCAACTTCGTCATGGGCTCCGCAATTCTTGCAAAATTCTCTATGAACCTCCGATAGTATCCGGCAAGCCCCAGAAAACTTCGCACTTCTGAAACATCGGTTGGGGTTGGCCACGACTCCACTGCTGATATCTTCGTCGGATCCACTTCTATGCCTTTCCCTGAGATAACATGTCCAAGAAATGAAGCATGATCTAGAAGAAAATCATACTTACTCAGCTTTGCATACAGCTTCTGATGCCTCAAGATCTCCAGCACCTTCCTCAAGTGATCCTCATGCTCTTCATGGTTCTTTGAATAGACCAAAATGTCGTCGATGAATACTACGACAAACTTATCAAGATATTCTTGGAATACTCTGTTCATTAAATTCATGAATACAGCCGGTGCATTTGTCAAACCAAAGGGCATTACCAAGAACTCGTAATGACCATATCGAGTCCAGAATGCCGTCTTCTGGATGTCTTCATTCCGAACTTTCACTTGATGGTATCCCGACCTCAGATCAATCTTTGAGAATACCTGGGCTCCTATCAGCTGGTCAAATAGATCATCAATTCGGGACAGGGGATACTTGTTCTTGATCGTCACAGCATTAAGAGCCCTATAATCCATGCACATGCGAACTGTTCCATCTTTCTTTGGCACAAATAAGACCGGGGCTCCCCAAGGTGATGCACTTGGTCTGATAAATCCCTTGTCTTGTAACTCCTGCAGCTGCACCTTCATTTCATCCAGCTCCTTCTTCGCCAGTCGATAGACATTTGAAGAGATTGGTGCCGCTCCTGGTATGAGCTCAATGGTGAACTCAACCTCTCTGTCGGGTGGTAGACCCGGCAGATCATCGGGAAAGACATCAGAAAACTCATCAATGATCGGTGGTAGGGCAACCTCCATTGCCATGCAAGCTCCATGATACTGAGATACTCCCTTCTCAATGCTTCCTCTCTGAAATTCAAACTCCGACTGGCCTGGCGGTCTAAATATAGCACAACCCCTGTGGCAGTCCAATATCGCATGATATTGACTAAGCCAATCCATACCCAATACTACGTCAAAATTTGGCATAGGAAATACCAAAAGTCGAGCTCTCATCTCTCGGCCACAAATAACTACCGAACAGGTTCTACATATACTAGTCACAGGTACTATACCCCCACCAGTAATAATTTTCCAACTCTTAGGCATAGTAGAAGTAGCTATCCTATGCACAGCTACAAATCTAGATGATATAAATGATAGGGTGGCACCAGAATCAAATAACACTGTAGCAGGCAATAAACCTACTAAAATAGTACCTATGATAGCCTCACCTTCGGTTCCATCTTCTCCCTGAGTGAGAGCAAAAATCTGTCCTTGCTTCTTGTTTCCTGCCTGCTGCTTAGCTTTCTCAAACTGTGCTGACTGTGAAGGGAGTATAGGTCCTCTCTGCTGACCTCCTGGTGCTGGTGGCTTCTTTCCTCCAGCTGGCACAATGGCTCCTCGAACTGGGCAATCTCGAGCCTGATGCTGGCTCGATCCACAAGCTAGGCAAGTACCCAGCATCCTTCTGCACTCTCTCTGTAAGTGTCCCTTCCTGCCACAGAAATGGCAAGTCGGAAGCTCCTTAGACTGGTAGGGTCCAGTCTTCTGCTGATGCTGATGATGTCCCATAGGTCTCTTGATAGGACCTCCTTGCTGCGTCTTCGTCTGCACTGGCTGGTTCTTCTGCTGGTTCAGCTTTCCCTTGCTAATTGTCTTCTGAATCCTGGCCTCCGTCAGCAACTCAGCATAAGAGATTCGGGACTGAGAGCTAGTATAATGTTATAGCTCCTGCCTCAGCCCGTTGTGAAATCTCTTGGCCTTCTCCATATCATTGGGTATCAGTACCTCCCCATATTTGCTGAGTCGACTGAACTCCGAGTCATACTCGTCAACAGTCTTGTTCCCTTGCTCCAGGTGCAGGAACTGGTTATATAAGGCATTCTTCACAGTAGTAGGGAAGTACTTCTTATCAAAAAACTCTAGAAATTGTTCCCATGCCTGACGAGTACCCAACTGACGCTCCATAGAATCCCACCAGTGATGGGCATTCCCCTCCAGCTGAGTTCTTACGCCAGTCATTCATAAATCCTCAGGCAATTGAGATGCCTGCAATTTCTTCTTGGTGCTGGTGATCCAAGTAGTGGTCTCCTCCGGACTCTCGTTTCCCAAATAAGGTTTGGGGTTCATCTGCACGTAGTCCTTCACTGAACCTACCCGTGCTGGTCTCACGGGAACTAGTGTCGGAGCTGGTGCAGGTACTGGTGCTGTCATCCTCTCCATAGCTGTCAAGAATCCCTGTCTCATCTCAGCAGCTTCCCGTCTTTGCTCAGCTGCTTCTTGTCTCTGCTCTTCTGCTTGCTGTCTCTGTTCTTGCATCATCATGTGCATGAACTGAAACATCTGTGCCTGACTGTCTTGAGGCACAGCCGAGGGCACTCTATATGGTGTCTGAGGGTACTGTGGGGGAGGAGGAGGTACCCCAGTCGGTTGTGCACCAACTGGCTGAGATGTCTGCCCTGGTAGCAAAGGATGGGTTGGAACTACCCTTGTGGACTGATCATCCGTACCAGATGACTGGTTGTCTCTACCGGCAGCGGTACGTCCACTCCTTAGATTAATGATTCTGCAGAGATAAGATAGAAGGAATTGAGAATAAGACAGAAACAAACGAGATGCAAAAGAATTTGTTCAAGGATAATCAAGAATGATATAGTCAAGTATGAATGAGACCTAATATTCTAAACCTAATTTGCAGGCTTGTTCAGTACAGTAGCGTAACCAAACAAATTTTTTGACCTGCATGGGCTACCACTAAAACATGTCACGCCCCAGTTCCAAATAATCGGATTGGGAACACGTGGCATGCCAGCTGTACAATCAAGCATAGCTAACCCAATTTAATGGACTATGATATGATCGTAGTACGCTGAAGTAAAACTAATAAAGTAACATCACAGGCAGGTAAATTAGTCTCATCCATGAAATAAAGTAAGAGATAACTGAATAGAAATTCATCAGTGCCACAGAGTCCAAATGTCAACTATGACTAGAGGAGAACAGTCCACTAAATAAGTAAATGAGTACAACTGGAATGAAATGGAGTAGTAAATAGAAATAAACGGAATACTAGAAATGAAACCCACGTCTGAAGATGTAGCTAGCCTCCAGAGGATCAAGGCTGCGGCTCCACCTCAAAGTCGTTGTCAACAAGTCCCTCTACTCCGTAATCAGCCGGGAATAAGTGCTCGTCAAGCTCTGGAAAAGATACCAGGTCCTCAGAGGGACATAACAAATACACAGGAAATCGACATGCATGATAATACTGAGCAGTAATGTAAAAGTAACTATAAAGTATGCAACCAAGTATTTCCCTAACCAAACAAGGACATGAAATACAAGGTAAGCAATAAAGGTGTTCTAACCATCTATGGGTAAATGCTCTTGAGACATCTCTAGTGGCACATGAGAGAGGGAGAAGAAGAAGAAACTGCCACCAAGCGTTCTACAGTTTGAGAAACGAGGGGCTACGAGCATCCAGCGTATATTGGAAACAGAAATTCTCATACACCACTAGTAGACTCTCTCCACCCAATGTACTCGTACCGTATACGCGGTACGAACAATATGCAAGACGTCATAGTAAATATAATGTAACTAAACCAAACTGCTAACAGACTCAAGATCATATGTTAAGGGCCAGTCAACACAGAACCTCTGCACTCAACTCACTCATATGTGATACGTGTCTGAGAAGGTGTCAAGTTTATGCTAACTCTATACAGGGTAGTTATCAATGGAGACGAGTGCACACAATAGTAATAACTGGTCAAATGTAAATACTGCATAGTAATTGTCAAGCAAGGTGTACTTGCCTGTGTCCAGCAACTGAGTATCCGGGTCCAAAGTAGAGTCCGAGTCCCGAGAAGCAAATAATCCTAAACAAGCATGATTTCTAATTAATTACTAATTAAACAAATTAAACAATTTATTTAATTGCTAAGTAATCTATAATTTAAATTAATCTATTATTACTAGCTTACTAGTATCAATATTTATGAACAATAATAAGTACGTAAAATATACTTATTATCATACAATTTATATTCTAAAATTTATATATAACCAAATATTTAATAATTAATTAATTAATTATAATTAATTAACCAACCAATTTAATACACACAGGTATACACAATTCCTAATAATACTAACAAAAATAGTAAAAATCCTGAAAAATCATTTTAGTCTATTTTATTAATAAACTAAATAATATCAGAATAATAAATATATATTATATGCATAGTTTTACAGAAATGAATTATTACCATTAAATCTATTTATTTAAATGAATAGTTAATAACAATAAGTACTTAATAAATCTAAATAAATCCTAAAAATCACCACAAATCTTAAATTTAACCATTAAAGCTAAATTCACTTTTCTATACCATAGTAACACATAATTAATAATTATTTAAATTAATAAATAATTATTACATAATTTAATACATAATCCTAAAATGATTCTCAAAATTACTTTTAAATCTTAAAAATTTGTAAATACATATAAAATACATGAAACAATTTCCTAAATATCATAATTACATATTTCTAACAGAATCTTATCACTTCACAAAATTACAATATTTATATAATTAATAACAATTAATTATATAATATATTTTAATTTATTAAATATTTCTAAAAATTACCCAACTAAATCTAAATAATTATAAATAACTATAATTAAATATTGGAATTATTTTTAATAAAGAAGAGTATATTTTTACAAACATTTTCTATTCAATAAGTATTATTTAATTACTTAACCAAATAAATAATATAAATTGAAAACAGTATTTAATAATTGATTTGATTAATACAAAACTCACAAGATAAATCTAAATAAAATATTTTAAAAACCAATAAAATTATATTATTTCTAAATAAATTGAAAAATTTCCATAATATACTTTATATTTAAATCTATATTTTCCATATAAATTATATTATTTAATTATTTACTAATTAAATAATAGGAATCAAACAGAATTAATTAAACAATTTAAATTTACTGTTTTTAATATAAAATAATTATAAATTAAATACAATAATTTCTGGAAAAATTATTTTAAAATACTATATTAATTGTACAAACTTTTTCATCTACAAAGTTTTATTTAATTCATAATAAAATTATTACTTAACGATTGAAACAGTAAACACAATTATTTAATTACTAACATCGAAAACTCATAATTAAATAAAAATAAATACTAATAATTAATATTAATTCCCACAAAAATTAGGGCAGAACCTCTACTTATTTATCAATGATTTCCTACAATCAGATCTAATTAATTATCAATTATTACGCAATAACAATCATTAAATAAAACTAAATAATAAGATTTTAAACCCTAAAACTAGGGTTAAAGCATACAAGGGGGTTTTCCCACGTGGCAGCGCCACGTGGTGGGTCGGGGGCTACCTGGCCACGCCGCAGGGGGGTGGCTCGCCGTCCGGGGGGGTGGCACCGACAAGGGGGTCGGGTGCAACGCGCGGGCGGGTCGGGTGCAACGCGCGGGCGCGTGCAACGCCGCGTTCTCCGTCTCCCGACGGCGACATGCCTCGGTTGGGGGAGGTGGCAGGCAAAGGGAAGGGTCGCCGGAGGTGGCTAGGGGTGGCGGTGATGATGGGGGCTGGTGTTTACGTGTAGACAAGGTTAGGGTTGAGGCTAGTTTGGTTGCTACATATATATATATATATATATATATATATATATATATATATATATATATATATATATATATATAAGATCCATGAGTTTAGGAACTAATGGGTTTGGACCTAAGTTGGGGTGAGGGTAGATGGCTCGTGGGCTGAGCTAGGGTTAGGGTCGAGATATATGGAATGGGTTTGGGTTGCTATAAATTGAAACACCATATCTATATAAGCATAGATATATATATATATATATCTAATAATAAAACTAAATAAATAGTAACATTATATATATATATATATATAAGTATATATATATATATATATATATAGTCTAATAAATAAACTAAATGAATTAAGGTTAGAGTTAACCTAGGTTTAGCCTTTAGGGTTAAGGATTAGGATTTCCTAATACAATGCACACACAAACACCTTCATATATATATATATATATATATATATATATATATATATATATAAATATATATATATATATATATATATATATATATATATATATATATATATATATATATATCTAAACCTTATAAATAATTAATAATTAGTGTAATTACATTTATTTAACAAATAACAAAATTTAGTAACAAATAAATAATAAATTAAAAAAATATTTCGAGGAGTTTTACACAGGTTATGTTATGATTTATGTAACGGCCCCCGAAGGGTGGTACATGATAGTCCCATAAATGGAGATTCTATGAGTGCCCATAAATGGGGATTCTAGGAGTGTCCATAAATGGGGATTCATGGAAGACTCTGTGATCATGAGAGTACATGTCACAAGTGATTCAATGAACCACAAAGCATAGTGATACACAATGTAAGTGAAATGCATAGAACATGTAGTATCTGATGCTCCCTGGGGGGATAACATCTTAAGAAAGGATCCATATAGTACTAATCCGTGTGACCAACGTGACAGCATCAAGTAAAGTAATTTAAAGCAGGAGAATAATTCTAACATGATATGAAATGATCAGAGAATGTACTCGCCTGATGCCCTGAACAGCTGATATGAAAAGATGGCCAACTAGAGTCACATAGTCCTAGTTATAGCAACACAGGTTATAAAGAGTTTAATTTATATGGTAATTAAAATTATAATACAGTCTACATGATTCTAAGTCAATCTAGGTTAAAGTCAACTCTTGGTCAACTTTGGTCAACTATAAAGTCAAACTAGGTCAACTCTAATCAACTGTGGTCAACTAGCTAGGGTTGGGTCTACAATGGTCAACTAGTCTTGGTTATTCAATTATAGGTCTAAACAAACTAAGTATATGCAAATCAAGTATCCAAGATAGCTACTGACTCATAGCCTAAGTCACTTGCTAAACCAAGCACAAAACTAAACCATAAGCTAACAAGGCACACAAACTTAGTCATATAATGTATATATATTATTCACATATTCATATACATAGATATATATATATATATATAGGAAAGCTATTTATATAGGCACATACATATATATATAGAGAAAGAGAGATAAAAGAGTAAGTGAGTATGTGTGTGTTTGGCATGCGTGTGAAAGGATATGTGTTAATGTTCTAAAATTTAGTGATAGATAGGTGTATGTGACATGTGATACATGATGTCAAAGGGTGTATGAATGCATGTGTGTAAAAGGTTATATGTTAACTTAGTTTATAGAAATGCATACATACATACTTATATTGTATACATGTATACATACATATCATGCATATTACATTACATGATAAATACATGTATACTTGCATTACATTATACTTACATTCATGCATATTAGATACTTGCATTTATATTAACATATTGTATACATTCATTTTATTCATGCATCTATGCATTACCTACATGTTTTATACATATGCATACATTGCATATCATTTCATACATTAACATAGAGGCATACAAACATGCACATATCATATATTTCATACCTTGCATTACCTTACATATCATGTTATATATTATCATTCATTCCTTTCATATATTACATTATCTTTAAGTTGAATACATCATATATGGATACAATACATTATCTTGTATGATTGTATTCATATATTACATTCTATATTACCTATATACATGTATTTTCTCCATTCATTCATGCTCGCATCATATACTCTACATTACCATACATGCTATCATTATATATTACATTACATTATTTATACATTTTGCATTCATATCTATCATTACATGTATACCTTGCATTCATATCTAACATTCATTATATACTTTCATGCATACATTGTATATCATTCTTTCATTCATGCATTTATGCATTGCTTACATACATTATATTAACTGCATTCCTACATGCTTGCATTCAACCATATATATACATTAATGTAAAGAGGATATATATCATATATATCATTTTATTCATCTAACATATCATGCATTACATACTCTATATTTATTTAATATCCATACTACATAGTCTCATAGGTTACACAAAATACATATATCGTATAGTCACTCTTCTACTTAAAATCAATACTGTACCAATTGGGCCTTCACTAAATTCTAGGATTAAAATATGTCCTAGCATTTTGTGTTAGCTTTCCGAAACTTTAAACGGATCACATTTTCGTGTTTCGAAGCTCCCGGAATCGCAAAAACACCAAAATGCGTTCGTCGTTCGTACAGCTGACACTCAAATAATTTTGCAGAAAGTTTCAGAATGAATTTGGCTTATTAAAATATATATTTGGAAAGCCAACTTCGATACGGTTCTTTTATAAAAAATGGGAGATAAATCAGTTCTAAGCTAAAAGTTATGACATTTCTAAGTTGCTTTGGTTAATAAAAACGTGGATAAAAATTATGACGAATTTGGGTTGGCCAAGATACTTGGATACCAACATAGGTATCCAAATGAAACTCATTATAACCATCCTAACTAAGATCAATCCACTCTCTAACCATTCTAAAACCAAATTTAAATATCTATTTAAACTATTATCATACATACATACACATGGGGTGTCCTAATTTGGGATCTATCAACTAGGACACAAGACACACCTATAATATCCTCAAATGGACTCCAAATGGTCTCAAAATTGAATCTAAAGGGGACACATGCATGCGGATGGATCCTTTGGATTCAAAACTAATTAATATACAAAGAAAATCAAGTTAGAGGATAGGTTTTACCTATTGGGAGTGGAATCCCAATGAAAATTTTTAGGACACGGCTCCGATACGAAGATATATCCAAAAGGACACCTCCCTTTGTACGTTGCCCAAATTCTTGGATAGAATCCTTTCTTGATGGTGTGGGATGGATTAGGAGAAGTTTGGATGAAGGAATGTGAGGGAAAGAAAATCAAATCAAAGAGGGAAGCTCTCTAATTTGGGGAAGAACACTTAGGGTTCTATGTAGAGGTAAAAAAAGAGGCAAGGATTTTCTTAAGGATTCATTATAGGAAGGGAGGGGCACTTGATGGCTGGTTATTAGATGAATTAGGGTTAGTTTTTTATGTAGATGAGTGGCTAGGAGTTGTCCACCCAATTTTAAGCCTTCCTATTGGTTCAACTAGTCATAAGGCTTTCTTTTTCACAAATATCCTAAGGGGTAAATATCCTACTATAAAATATCTAGATATTGTTAATCTAACTTAACCATTAAGTCTCTAACCTTCTAACTAAACTTCCATGAGCATCATTAATATCTAGGTTTAGTCAAAACTAGGTTAGTCTCTAACAATTCAATTAGCACAATACTAATTAATCAAAATTCATTTTCATCAGTAAGTTAAAATGACCAAAATACCCTTAGGCTAAAAAGTCACAATTAGTCATCCTAATCACATGGTTAGGTCCCCATGGTCATGGTTAGTCTCTAGGTCATGCAGTCTCTAGGGTTATACTAGTTAACCATCAAAATTACAATTCAACATTTTAAATAGTTTTAAAATAATTAAAAATCATCAAAAATCATAACATGGTTTAAATATCATTATTAAATGATTATAATTACAAAATTTCAAAATTATCCCTCATTTTAGAAAAGTGGGTGTTACAAGTCTACCCTCATTAGAAGAATTTCGTCCTCGAAATTAAGATGGTCGTACTTCTTCTAGAGTCTCGTCCCCAACAATCAAGGTCTCAGAACTTATCTAAATCATACAATTTAAAAGAATGGCATACAGGGTCATGGGATACGGTGGTAGTGAAAGTCTCATCTAGGTATACTAGTCACACTAGACCAAAACCGTCATAGGATATCAAAACATACAAGCAATCAGGGGTGTTAAACTGGAAAAGATACATAAATAACAAATCATCAAGGCTTTAAGGCAAAATCAAAATCAAAATTTAAAGCACAAATGTCGAGCATTAAAATCCAATCACAATATATATATATATATATATATATATATATATATATATATATAGAGAGAGAGAGAGAGAGAGAGAGAGAGAGAGAGAAAGTGTTAGAGAGGGAAAAGCTAGCATTATGTAAAGGTTATGTGGTTAGTGTGTGTATGAGTGTATGTGGACATGTTCATAGGGTTAGATAGTAGACATGTGTGTGTGTGTGTGTGAAATATACATGAAAGTGTATAGGAGGATTTGGGTTTCAAAACAATAGCTATCAAGTTACACTACTCATGGCATATTGGTTAAACAATCTATAATACACAACCTATTTGCTCATAACATGCATGTATAACCATATATATATATATATATATATATATTATATATATATATATATATATATTATATATATATATATATATATATATATATATATATATATATATATATATGAACATAATATAGAGATGAAGGGTTAGGTTTACATGGCAGTTGTGAACATTAGTGTAGAGTGTCAAGTGTACAGGGGTTATAACTTAAAATGAAGGGTTCAATCATTCATTTCATTCAACATTACATATTAAATCTGAAATTGAACTAAACATTTGAAATCAATGTAAAAATGTTAACATGTATTCAGTTTTAGGATTTTGGAGAAATTCGAACATCAAACCAATCCAATGTTTATATATATATATATATATATATATATATATATATATATATATATATATATATATGAACATAATATAGAGATGAAGGGTTAGGTTTACATGGCAGTTGTGAACATTAGTGTAGGGTGTCAAGTGTACAGGGGTTATAACTTAAAATGAAGGGTTCAATCATTCATTTCATTCAATATTACATATTAAATCTGAAATTGAACTAAACATTTGAAAATCAATGTAAAAATGTTAACATGTATTCAGTTTTAGGATTTTGGAGAAATTCGAACATCAAACCAACCCAATGTTCATCACAACCACAACCTAACATGTAAGAATATGAAACCTAACATTATATCCCTACATACAACAATATATATAGCTCAAAATATTATATTAAAAAACAGCAAATTGAACTAAACATTTGGAATCCAGTATTAAAGGTTAATATGCACACAGTCTTAGATTTGACAAATTCAAACACAAAACTCAACCAGTTTCTTTCAGAATTGAAACCCCGTATATAACATACATGTGCAGTGATGTAAACAAAACTAATAACATGAAATTTATATTTAAATTACGAATCTAAACTAGAAAAAGCAGAGAACCAGTCTCTAATACTGTACTGTATCAGGAATATTAGGGTTTTGAGAATTTAAACATCAACAACATATTAATATGTATTTAGATAGGTTGGTAATAAAATTGTAGCATGCATACGTGTCAGAAAAAGTGTCCACTATATATTCTCATGTCCCAATATAAATCAAATTCCATATCAAGACTAACATTTAGATTCCTACAAGGATTGCACGTAGGTGATTGATGTAATCAAGACAGTTTTATTATTATTATTATTATTATTATTTAATACAAGAATAATAGCAAGAATGAAATAACGATAAAATCTGTTTGGTTTATCTGTTTAAAAGAAGGAACCATTTTGAAATCAGAGCTATAATATCAAATCCAAGATAAGGTCTAGCAAAATCATCGATTCATTATTTTAAGAAGAGATTCATAGTAAGAAGTTACACAAAGGTTTATAATACAGCTAAAGCTACTCCTACTCCTAAGTTAAATAATGAGAAACAAAACAAACAAAACAATTTTTTTTGAAAGACTGAACAAAAGTAGAGAAAACTTATTCAAGGGCATTTAAGGTATAATCTGATAATCATATGCGTCTATCCAAAATCATGGTACTCTAAATCCTCGTCATACCAGTAAGCATGGCTACGATAATCACAGAGTCCTCGACTAAGGCACTGACCTCTAGAATCATGGTATTTAAAATTTTCGTATTGCTGCATGTGACGGCGAAAACCTTAAATTTCTATACCCCAGAAATACGTCCCAAAATCTGACTATATGTCCTCACTATGCCAGCTAACATGACTATCGAAGATTCTAGATCCCATAACTGAGGTGATCTAGCCCATATAATTTTTTTCAGAAGAAAACAAACATAACACAAGAACAACAGAACAAAATTAATCAGTCAACAAGGAGCAGATGGAATCGAATTTCAAGATAGTTATAAGAGACAATTGTGGAAATGGAATTGAAAAGATCGGAACCTGTAGCAAGATCTCTAATGGCCTGTGCATCCTCGACTGTCCTGACGAAAGCTAGCCCCTGCTGGTTTCCCTTGGCCTACTGCTGATGCTGCATGAACCGCTGCTGCTGAGAGAAATTGGGAATGACGGGAGAGAAGGTCTCTGTACAAACGAAGGTGCACCTCCAATGTAGCAGAAATGCCAACCTGAGTCGGCACAACAGGAGCTGCGGTCTCGAGGCCCTGATGAACAGGACGAGAGGTGGCCAGCCTCTCGATAGTATTCCCTCGGACCGGAGCGATGAGATCGTGTCTTCATAACCATCATGAAGACAGATCAAAATAAGAAGCAATTTCTGAGAATGAAGCAAAAATTGAAAGGGGGACAGTTTATATTCAAGGAAAGTCAATAAGCGATATTTTATACAAAGTCTCAACTACAGAATATGAAAGAATATATACAATCCAGATCTCAATGACAGAAATAGTAAAAACCTAGACTAGGGAGCCTCAATCTCTATAGCTAATGGATCCGACTGGGAATCCGGATCACAGGTGTCATCTAGAGCTGTCCCATAAAAAGTGTCAACACCAGCCTCATCCTCGTCCTCTGTAAACATATCAACGGTGCCCAATCAGGACGGAGCGAGCACAATACATCTCAACAAATTGTAGTAGGTTAGAAAATATAATCATGCAGTAAAGTAAGATACAGTATCTGAAAGAAAGTACAGAATGTAAAGGAGATAGTTGTAATGGAAATATCTACTATAAATAGAGAACTAACAATAGGCTAGTGAGTCAGAGTACAATATAGACATGTGGATGGCATAGGATGATTCTGATGCTACACTACGGAATGATTCTGATGCTACACTACTTGGATATTATTTACATGTCTACTTCTACTCCCCCGTACCCCCAATCAATACACAAGGATCCAGTCAGGTTATGTTATGATTTATGTAACGGCCCCCGAAGGATGGTACATGATAGTCCCATAAATGGGGATTCTAGGAGTGCCCATAAATAGGGATTCTAGGAGTGCCCATAAATGGAGATTCATGAAAGACTCTATGATCATGAGAGTACATGTCACAAGTGATTCAATGAACCATGAAGCATAGTGATACACAATATAAGTGAAATGCACAGAACATGTAGTATCCGATGCTCCCTGAGGGGATAACATCTCAAGAAAGGATCCATATAGTACTAATCCGTGTGACCAACGTGACAGCATCAAGTAAAATAATTTAAAGTAGGAGAATAATTCTAACCGGATATGAAATGATCAGAGAATGTACTCGCCTGATACCCTGAATAGCTGATATGAAAAGATGGCCAACTGGAGTCACAGAGTCCTAGTTATAGCAACACAGGTTATAAAGAGTTTAATTTATATGGTAATTGAAATTATAATACAATCTACATGATTCTAAGTCAATCTAGGTTAAAGTCAACTCTTGGTCAACTTTGGTCAACTATAAAGTCAAACTAGGTCAACTCTAGTCAACTGTGGTCAACTAGCTAGGGTTGGGTCTACAATGGTCAACTAGTCTTGGTTAGTCAATTCTAGGTCTAAACAAACTAAGTATATGCAAATCAAGTATCCAAGATAGCTACTAACTCATAGCCTAAGTCACTTGCTAAACCAAGCACAAAACTAAACCATAAGCTAACAAGGCACACAAGCTTAGTCATATAATGTATATATTATTCACATATTCATATACATAGATATATATAGGAAAGCTATTTATATAGGCACATATATATATATATATATATATTTATATATATATATATATATATATATATATATATATATATATGTATGTATATATATATATATATAGAGAGAGAGAGAGAAAGAGAGAAAGAGAGGTAAAAGAGTAAGTTGTTGGCCCATTGGTCATATGGTCAAACTGAGTTTAATAATTGATCAAACTCTGTCTCGATATATGAAGCTAGTCAGGATATCTCGGACTCTTGGACATGATCAAGAACGGTATCTACTCAGTTCAAGACCGAAGCGTTGTTTGCCTGTTCGAGTCTGTATTTCTTTAAGCAATGTAATCTTCTATTTTATTGAGTCTAGAAATACTATGTACACCGAGTCGTACTGCAATAGGTTATTCCAAAATGATTTCAAAATGTTTTTAAAATGTCCTTCGTTTTGAAAAATATTCGTATTAACAAAAGCTTCAAAAAGGTTTTCAATAAGGTTTTCAAAAAGGTTTTCAAAATTCCCCAAAAAAACTATTTTTAAAAACCTAACCTAACCCTGACAGAACTCGGCCAGAGTTCGTCCAGAGTTCGGCCAGAGTTCGGTTAGTGGCCGTTTTGTTTTTGAATTCCTTGGAACTTGATCCTCCTGCAGTTGCGGATTTGACCGAGATTTGCTCATCGAGTTCTGCCAGAATTCTGCACGAATTCTTGTCTTTGGAAGTCCTATAAATAGAGAAGGATTTTGATCATTTTAACTCTCTCATTCACTTTCAATCTTCTCTCTACTTAAAGCTTTTAGTCTTCCAAAGAGTTTTTTTCGAGCTTTAATTTTCAGATCCCAAGCCAGTTACAATCCTCTAGTCGATTTGCCAGTGCGGTACGGTCTAGAAGTTTCTGAGTGATTGTAATCAGAAGGCTTGATTGAAGAATACCTCTTCACAATTAAAGTTGGACGAGTTCTTCGTATCAAAGCTCGCGTTGTAGAAGTTGCAAGGACTTCGTAAGAAAACTTACAGGTTTTGCCAATAGTGGATTCAACTGGTAGCAAGAGTTCTACCGACTGGACTAGTCCTCAACAGAGGGAAACCAGTATACATCTCTGTCTTTGCGTTTGCTTTCTTATCTCTGCCTTTATATTATTTGCTTGTGATTATTATTCTGTGATCATGCTGCTAACATTTTTAATTAGCATTATTCCGCTGCCAACTCTATTCACCCCCTCTAGAGTATTCTGCTTTACGATTTCGTTCCTACAATTGGTATCAAAGCGGGTGTTACAGGTAAAGCAAGGTAGCATTGCAATTATTTATTCATTTAACTAATTGTTATATAGATCACAACACAACACATGGCAACTGTAAAATTCACAAGTGAAGGCCAGACCACAAACAGACCTCCACTGTTTGATGGTATGAATTATACCTATTGGAAAACACGGATGAGTTTCTTCTTGAAATCACTTGACTTTGATTTATGGTCTATTGTTATTGATGGCTATCAAAAGCCACCTCGTATAAATGTTGATGGAGTTTTAATTGAAAAACCCCATAACAGATATACAGAGGAAGAAAAAAAAAGGCCAGTCTTGACGCACATGCTATTAACGCTTTATTTTGTGCTTTAGACAAAACTGAATTTAACAGGGTGTCTATCTGCACAACTGCTAATGAAGTGTAGGAAGCTTCTTGAAGTCACACATGTAGGCACGACTCAAGTCAAAGAATCAAAAGTCAGCAGACTTACTCAAGAGTACGAGGTGTTCAAGATGAAGCCCAACGAAACAGTTACTCAGATGTTCGAGGGATTCTTGGATATTGTAAATCCTTTGTCCTCCCTAGGCAAAGATTACAGTAACCATGAAAAGATTCACAAACTCCTGCGAGCACTTACCAAGAACTGGATTCCAAAGGCTACTGCAATCATTGAAGGGAACGACCTCACAACTATGTCCCTCGAAGTACTCATAGGGTAAGCTACTCACTCATGAACTGGAGTTACAAGATTTTGAAGAGCCTGCACCAAAGGAGAAGACGATCGCTTTCAAGGCTCAACACAGAAAAGCTGCTGAAGGTGATTCAGAAAGCAGTGAATCTGATGCTGAAGATCAGGCACTCCTAGTAAGAAAATTCAAAAGATTCATGAGATATGAGAAGAAAGCCAAAGAAAATAATAGCAGCAACAACTGGTATCAAGATGATGCTGTCTGCTATGGCTGTAAGAAGAAGGGACATATGAAAATGGATTGTCCTACAAACTCATCATCAAGCAAGAAGAGCAACAGGTATGAGAAAGGGAACCTGAAGAGATCAACATCTCGGAAGTATGCCAACACCAGCATATGGCATGAAAGTGAAGCCAGCGACTCAGAAGACGAACAATCAGAAGACGCTGCAAACGTATGCTTTATGGCATCCGATCAGGTACCTACTGAACCTGTAGTTGATACATATGATGATTTCACCTTTGAGCAATTAGGAGATGCCTTCAGTGAACTGATAAGTGATTACAGGAAACTGCGTAGCAAATATCAGACCTCTAAGAAGGTACTCAAAGAGTACAAAGGTGAAATAGGAAGACTTACCGACCTACTAGCTGAGGTTAGAAATAATGTTAGTGAGTCTGGTGAGCTTTCTTCTATTAAGCTCTTATTACACGAGACTACCAAGTCATCCGAAGAAAAAGACAAGGTTATTGACTAACTGAAAGAAGAACTTTCTAAAGAGAAGAAAAGTCTTCAATATGCACAAGTCAGAATGGAAGCACTCACTTCTGACTATACTAAGTTGTATGACACCTCCAAAAGATTGGAAATTAGGTTAGGAAAACTAGCCTGAGACTGCTGCTTTCTACCCTAACACGTGTCACTTACCGAAAAATCGAAACATTCCCAAACCAAACACTGTCAGACCTAACCATATCAAACCTTTACCCCAAAAGTTTAAGCCCTAAACAGAATTATAGGTATGCTTTCTTCTATATTAGAAAACCTAAACCTACCAACCATGCACACCACTCAGCTTTCAACACTCAACATGCTAAATGTCATTATTGTGGCCTCATTGGTCATATATCTCTTGCATGTAGAATTAGAAAGCTTGTTGATTTAAATATTTATGCATGGATACCAAAAGCTAACATTTCAGGACCCTACAAGAAATGGGTACCAAAAGTTTTATCTGCAAATTATTTTATAGGTGGAACACCTTTCACATGCTAAAAGCAAATGGATTCTCGACAGCGGTTGTTCACGGCATATGACCGGTGACGCTACATTATTTGCAACACTATCGAAGAAGAAGAAGGAAGGTTATGTTTCCTTCGGTAATAACTTGAAAGGGTATATCATTGGTATCGGTGATGTTGGTAAGTCTCCCTATCCTGTGATTAAGGATGTCTGTCTGGTTACCGAGTTAAAACATAATCTACTCAGCATAAGTCATTTAGCTGATCATGGTTATGACATCAACATTGGCAAAAACAAATGTACTATAGTTGATAGCTCAACTGGTAGTACTATCTTTGAAGGCATCAGGGAAGACAACATATATGTTTTCTATTTGTTGGAAGAAACTAACATTTCAGGTAGATGCTTAATGGCTAAAAGTGATGAGAGTCATCTGTGGCATATGAGGCTCGGTCACGCAAATATGGACACAATCTCAAGATTATCCACGAAGAAGCTAGTACGCGGTTTACCGGACATTACATTCAAGAAGGATGCGGTATGCAGTCAATGTGAAAAGAACAAAGCTACGCGATCCTCTTTCAAGTCAGTAAACGCTGTATGTACTACTAGACCTCTATAATTGCTACATATGGACTTATTTGGTCCTAGCAGAGTTGCTAGCCTCGGAGGTAAGTTATATGCTTTTGTAATTGTAGATGATTACTCTAGATACACATGGGTATACTTTTTGATACGCAAGAATGATACATTATCCGAATTTGTCGCCTTTTGCAAGAAAGTACAGAATGAAAAAGGTTACATGATCACTTGTATTAGAAGCGATCATGGTGGCGAATTCGAGAATGCAGAGTTTGAGCAATTTTGTGACACACACGGTTTTGTACACGAGTTCTCCTGTCCTAGGACTCCACAACAAAATGGAGTTGTGGTGCGTAAGAACAGAACTCTATCCGAAATGGCCACAGTAATGTTAAACCAGTTTAGTCTACCCAAATATTTCTGGGCTGAAGCTGTCAATACAGCTTGTTTTGTTCTCAATAGAGTTCTAATTCGACCCAAATCGAAGAAGACTCCATTTGAATTATTGTTTGATATAATTCCATCAGTTTCATATTTTAGAATATTTGGTTGTAAATGCTTTATTCTTAATAGAAAAGACAATTTGGAAAAGTTTGACGAAAAGGCCGATGAAGGTATATTTTTAGGTTATGCGGCCAAGAGCAAAGGATACAGAGTCTTCAACAAACGAACTATGATCATCAAAGAATCAATCAACGTCACCTTTGATGAATTGAATCAAATGACTATCGATGACAATGACGAAGATCTAACTGTACCAAGCTCAACAGCAGCTGATTTTCAACCAAGCTCAGCACTAGCTGATCCTCCTAGAGAAGATCCAGAAACCAGCTACCTTCAGAGTCTGCCGAAAAGATTAAAATTTACGGCTGATCATCCAAAGGATTTGGTAATTGGTGACATTACCAAAGGTGTAAGTACTCGTACATCCAGTAGAGATATTGTTTTTAGTATTGCATTCATTTCACAGCTAGAACCCAAAACCATTGATGAAGCATGTAGTGATAATTTTTGGATAGATGCTATGCAAGAGGAATTAAACCAATTTGAACGGAATCAAGTTTGAAAACTTGTTCCCAAGCCTATTGATCATTCGGTCATTGGCATCCGATGGGTATTCCGAAATAAACTTAATGAGAATGGTTTAGTGACTCGTAATAAGGCTCGACTCGTAGCTCAAGGATATAATCAGGAAGAAGGTATCGACTACGATGAGACTTATGCCCCAGTTACGAGATTAGAATCCATTCGCATGTTATGCGCATTTGCATATTTTCATAATTTCAAATTATTTCAAATGGATGTCAAGAGTGCATTTTTAAATAGTTTTATAAAAGAAGAAGTTTTTGTAGCACAACCTCCAGGTTTTACAGATTTTAAAAACCCTGATTATGTTTTCAAGTTGAAGAAAGCTTTATACGGTTTAAAACAAGCCCCTCGTGCTTGGTATGATCATCTAAGCTCTTTCCTACTTGACAACGGTTTTTTAAAAGGCAAGGTTGATACTACACTTTTTATTAAGTCTTTTAATGGCAAGCTTCTCTTAATACAAGTCTATGTTGATGATATTATATTTGGATCTACTGATGAATCTCTTTGTCAAGAATTCTCTAAGTGTATGCAGAATGAGTTTGAGATGAGCATGATGGGAGAGCTGAAATTCTTTCTCGGACTGCAAATTAAACAAACTAATAATGGGACATTCATAAATCAAGCCAAGTACACAAAAGATTTGCTAAAGAAGTTTGATCTGGACAATGTCAAACCTATTGGCACTCCGATGGCAACTTCAACAAAGCTTGATATTGATGAACAAGACAAGCCGGTCGACACACGTAAGTATCGAAGTATGATTGGTAGTTTACTTTATTTAACTGCTAGTCGTCCAGATATTATGTTTAGTGTTTGCCTGTGTGCACGTTTTCAAGCTAATCCAAAGGAATCACATCTGTGCGCAGTTAAGCGTATCTTTCGATACCTTAAGGGCACTTCTTCTGTTGGCTTATGGTATCCCAAAACTAAGTCCTTTGACCTTATTGGTTATTCGGATGCAGATTTTGCTAGATACAAAGTTGATAGAAAAAGTACCAGTGGCACATGTCATTTCTTAGGCAAGACTTTAGTCTCATGGTTTAGTAAAAAAAAAATTCTGTAGCCCTATCAACAACAGAGGCTGAGTATATCGTCGCAGGACGTTGTTGTGCTCAGATTTTGTAGATGAAACAAACCTTAGAAGACTATGATTTATTTTACACACACATTTCTATTTTCTGTGACAACACGAGCATAATTAATTTGACTAAGAATCCAGTATGTCACTCTCGTACTAAGCATATCGAGATTCGACATCATTTTCTTAGAGATCATCATCAGAATGGAGATATTGACCTTGTGTACATAGACACTGAGAATCAATTAGCTGACATCTTCACAAAACCTCTAGCAAAAAATTGTTTCAATTGTTTACGTCAAAAATTAGGAATTTTGGATGTCAATAATGTTAATTAATTTTGCTTTATGATTATATTTTAATACGCAAAAACTGTGTTAGAAACAAGCCAATAAAGAGTCTGTTTGTCACCACAACTACGGTTGAAGTGAAGCGGTACTTAAGAGTTCCCCGGTGAACCTCCGCCAGCTGGGACAGTACTCCTACAGCTAATCTGAGATAGTCGCTGTGTAACAATATTTAATCTATAAAATAACATTAATTATATTAATTGAAGGTTGAAATTACTAATCTTTGAATTAAATTTTTGAAATGAGTCAATGAAAAAGAAAGTGGCAGAAACCAACTAACAGAACCCTAGGCGAATTCGGCCAGAATTCGGACCAAATTTGGCCCGAGTTCGGTTAGTGGTATCTAGTTATATAACCAGAATCCGAGAGCCTTTCTTCTTCATTGCTTCTAAACACCACCTTCACAGCAACAGCAGCCGCGCGAAATCCCTCCAAACCCTAGTTCTTTACCACTCCGTTTCTCCCTATCTACGTGGTAAAATCCATCCAAATTTTGGATTCGTGCGGAGATCGTTGTCCTCTACAACATACTTGAATCTCGGGAGGTATAACTCCGTATTTCTCCTTTTTTTAATTTCGTGCATATTTACTTTATTTGTACAATGCCACCTAAGGGATTCAACCCCTTCAAGAGGAAGAAGACGACCAATCCTAGTGAGGAAGGATTATCTTCAAATCCACCCACGGATTTCCTCTTTTCACCAGTTCAATCGAGAGATGTTGCGTTCGATGGGTTTTATTTTCAAACCCTAGATCAAGCCCTTCTGTGGTATGGAGACTTTTCTATGAGATCCATATGCACAGGCGCTCCTATCAAATGGACTGTGTTTCCAGAATACTGCCCTTATTTTGAGGCATTAGGGTTACAATATTTTGTTAAACTTTGTTTTTCGGTAGCAACTAATGCTATTAGACTTTCTATTGCAATATTATATTAAACACGTTTGACGTAAGTACTCGTGTTGGCGGACTAGATATCAATTTCAATGATGTCCTCTTAGCAGAAATCCTTGGTATTCCTAACGAAGGTGAACCGCTTGTTGATATCACTGAATTTGATTTCCCCGATGGCACGACACTTGCTAGTTTCAAAGCTGAACTCTGTGCACCTGATCGAGTTCGCTCTGGAAAGTTCAAGGCAAACAACTTGAACTTGTTTAATTATGAATTGTACCGCATCATCTACTCCACTCTCCTTCCGAAGTCTACTTCAAAGGATGATATCACATCACTTAAGTTGTCTGCTATGTATCACATTCTTAAGGGGATACCTTTTTCTGCCCCTAAGACTATTATCCAGATGATGGGATGTTGTCGTGCAAGAGATAGAAATCTCTCTTATGCGATGATTCTCCCACGCATCTTCCAGCATTTTGATATTGATCTGTCAACTTGTACTCAAGACCCTGAGCCCAAGTTTCTTAAGTTATCTCGTCGTAGTATGACTGCTGCTGCTCTTCCTACTGCACCTCCTACTGCTCCACCTCCTCCACCTCCTCAACAGTATGCCATGACCTTTGAGGGCATACACCAGCATCTTTCTGATTTGTACGTCTCGATGATGGATATGGCCCACGAACGTGAGTTTCACGATATCACTCGTTATCAGGCGATAGCAAATTCTCTAGCTGATCTCCGATTTGCTCAGACTGGACATTATGCCGGTTCTATTCCTAGAGATCCAGCCTTCTCTGGTAACCGCTGTGAGGATGAGGCTGTTTATGCCTACTTTTAGCCCGGTAACGCATATGATTGGTACCGTTCTGACCGTGCTCCTCCTCGAGACTATGTCGGTGAGTTTTACACTGGCGCCCCTCCTCACCCTTCTGGCGCTGGTACTTCTGGAGCTGGTCCTTCTGGACATGTCGGTCATGCTGATGATGATGATGAGGAGGAGGAGATGTGATGATGATATATTAGCTGATTTTTGAGACTTAGTTATTATCTACTGTACACTTGGAAATGCTCCGACATTCTAAGTTTCTTTTTTTATAGCTTTTATGTTCATTTCTTTTGAGGACTTGTACTGGATATTTCTTGATGTCTCTTGAACATCATTTTATTTTTATGGGATGCGTAGTTTATCTTTCACTTCAGTTTATTTATTTATTTATAGCATCTTTATTTGCTTCTATATTATAAACTGCCTGAGACAAATACATGCCTGTGATGTTATTCTATTTTTTTACTATTTCTACCATCGGTCATGATTATTTTTTTGTGTTTCTTCACTGTTTGTTACTTATGCATTGATTGCGGGGGAGCTTTCTCTTTTGTAATTATTTTGTTAAGTGACAACGGGGGAGAAATAAAATAAGGATCTAACATCTTTTGAGAAAATGTAGGATATGAACAATTTTACTATTTTTGATTTGATTCCAAGCTTAGATGTTATATCATTCATAGTTTGTCAATTATCAAAATGGGGGAGATTGTTGGCCCATTGGTCAATGGTCAAACTGATTTTAATAATTGATCAAACTCTGTCTCGATATATGAAGCTAGTCAGGATATTTCGGACTCTTGGACATGATCAAGAACGGCTATCTACTCAGTTCAAGACCGAAGCGTTGTTTGCCTGTTCGAGTCTGTATTTCTTTGAGCAATGTAATCTTCTATTTTATTGAGTCTAGAAATACTGTGTACACCGAGTCGTACTGGCAAATAGACTATTCCAAAATGATTTTAAAATATTTTTAAAATGTCCTTAATTTTGAAAAACATTCGTATTAACAAAAGCTTCAAAAAGGTTTTCAAAAAGGTTTTCAAAATTCCCCAAAAAAACTATTTTTAAAACCCTAACCTAACCCTGACAGAACTCGGCCAGAGTTCGGTTAGTGGCCGTTTTGTTTTTGAATTCCTTGGAACTTGGTCCTCCTGCAGTTGCGGATTTGACCGAGATTTGCTCATCGAGTTCTGTCCGAATTCTGCCAGAATTCTGTCTTTGGAACTCCTATAAATAGAGAAGGATTTCGATCATTTTAACTCACTCATTCACTTTTAATCTTCTCTCTACTTAAAGCTTTCAGTCTTCCAAAGAGTTTTTTTCGAGCTTTAATTTTCAGATCCCAAACCAGTTACAATCCTCTAGTCGATTTGCCAGTACGGTACGGTCTAGATGTTTCTGAGTGATTGTAATCATAAGGCTTGATTGAAGAATACCTCTTCACAATTGAAGTTGGACGAGTTCTTCGTATCAAAGCTCGCGTTGTAGAAGTTGCAAGCACTTCGTAAGAAAACTTACGGTTTTGCCAATAATGGATTCAACTGGTAGCAAGAGTTCTACCGACTGGACTAATCCTCAACAGAGGGAAACCAGTATACATCGCTATCTTTGCGTTTGCTTTCTTATCTCTGCCTTTACATTATTTGCTTGTGATTATTATTCTGTGATCTTGCTGCTAACATTTTTAATTAGCATTATTCCGCTGCCAACTCTATTCACCCCCCTCTAGAGTATTCTGCTTTCCGATTTCGTTCCTACATAAGTGAGTATGTGTGTGTTTGGCATGTGTGTGAAAGGATACACTACACCAAAACAGACAATTTTCGACAGACCAAAACTGTCGTAAATCACGATAAACGACAGTTTGGATCCGTCAGAACATCTGTCGTTAATAGCGCGTCCCAAAATATAAACGACTGTTTTGGACTGTCATTTCTAAGCTAAAAAAATGACAGTTATTGTTTGTCAAATAAAAACAACAGACTAAAACTGTCAAAAAATTTGTGAATTAGTCAGCCATTGTCTTTTTCTTTTCAATAGTTAAGGTCTGTCGTTTTTATGAAAACAGAATTTAAAAAAAAATCTCAATTAATCCATATCAAAATTATATAAGAAAGTTCATCCTCTATGTAAAACTAAAATAATCTAAAAATATATTTTTATGCTAACATCAACAATCATTAACAATAAAAGAAACTTAATGAAAATGTATAGACTTTACATGGAAATATTCCATCAAAATCAAAATGAAACCCCAATGTTTCTAGCTTACAACGACTGTTCTCATAATGAACAAAAGAAAAAGAGAATGTTACTGCTAGCTTACAATCTCAAGTGAAGTAGAAAAAGAAAAAAACCTCGCAAACTGAACTGAATATTTTGGCCAATTAATTATTTTCCCAATAGTAATATCTTCAAACTTTTCTTCTCTCTCAAACAACATCTTATTGCTGTCAAAATTCATCAACAATTAAATTATAAGTTTAAGATTAACATTTATGTTGAGCAAAAAGTAAAAAAGAAAGAACTACAACAAAAATACCTTTTTATGATGGCTAGAAGGCGTTATAAATGAATATGTCTTGAAGAATCAAGTTCCTTCTCTTATTACGAGTTCTATGTCCTGAAGAATCAAGTAAGCCAATTTGAGGTTAAATAACCATCCAAAATAAGTGCTTTCAAAAGAATATGCATCATTCAAAGAATATTTAGACTATCGACTAACATTTTGTTATATGATAAAAAATATATAATAAATGTATCAAAATGCTGACTCAAGCACGTGGACAACAATTAACAATTAAATTGATAGTAAGTACTAATAGACCAACTTTGAAAGAGTTCAAAGATGTCAAGTAGACATAACCATTTTTTGGAGAAATAGAAGCCCAAGAAGCATATTGGCTATCCTCAAGAAAACAAAATTCCATTTTTAAGCAAGTATATTAGCTTGTTATGCACTGAATATTTGGATGACGACACACTTTTATAAGGTGCAAGTATATTGGCTATCCTCAAGAGAGAAAAAAAATCTTGAAAGAGTCTATGCAAGCATTAGATATAAGTCATCAGATGGAAGAGTTTAAAATCACTCCATAAGCATGTCAATCAAAGACAAGGAAAAATAACAAAAATTAATACCTGCTAAAAAGACTTGCCTCTGCCTCACAATCCAGTGAATTCTAAAACCACATGCTATTTACTTCTTGTGCTTCATTCTGATACAACAAATATGGCAGCAGGACTTCATAATCAAAATCCCTTAGGAGATCCTCCACCAGGTTATCTTCCAGCTTATGCAAAAACAATTTTATATCATAGGTGATATATTACATCCAATACACATATCAATATAATGTAGAAGTCCATAAAGGCAAAAAGAGTATTCTACATAGAAAGGTGGAAGTGTAAAACCATAAAATGACTGATAAACATAACCAAGTAAAGAAGGAATCAATACAAAAAATATTATGGAACTAAACCAAGACTTATGGTGATTTAATAAAGGAGAGAAAAAAAATGCAAGCTTGACACAACTTGGAAAATAATAGGTCGATACCTAGGTATCTCAATTAACTTACAATTAGATAGTGAAGACCAAAGAATACTAACAAAATAAAGGATATTGAAGAGAGATGGACTTACTTTCATAACTTTTTTGAAAACCAACTAGATAACTTTAACATGAAAATAAATTATTCGGTCAAAAACAATCTAAAGATGATATAAACTAGCAAAACTGATAGATCCCTGTGAGTTTTCTGAACTTTATTGTGATCCTCTTGTGAATTTGGGCATTTTGATATTTATTTAAAGTAATGTGCTCAAATAATTAATTATTAGAAGACGAAATAGGGAAGAACTTCCAGTCTTATAGCTGGTAAAAGTTTTGGGTGAATTTGCATGAGATTCTCTCACAATCTCTCTCCAACCAATTTAATCCGAGATATCTGAATCATAAATATGGATTATGTTTAATCTTTTGTTGAATCCGAGATATCACTCGCCACATATTCTTTTGTTCAATCAGTGACCTAATACATTACATCACTCGCCACATTAATATCAATACACTTAATATGGGCCCCAAAATCAACTTACCTTAAAGACTAATTTATGCTATCTACCTAGTGCCTCATGTTTGAGGTTCATGTCAAGCTATCAGATGTCATTAGTTACTGAGACAATATGTCATGCCTCTAATAGAGCAATATAAGCATACTCGAGCATTAATAATATAGTTGTCATCTTTCATTGCCACCCTCCATCATGTTTTTATTTGATTCTTTTTTTCGTCCCACATCTAAGTCTTCTCTACTCTTATCAAATTACACAACATCATCACCAAACATCAAACACTGTGAAAGTTCCACTTGAATATGCCTAGTAATTTCATTCATAACTAGCAAAAAGGTAAATTTTGATCTTTGATATAAGCTACACTGATAGGAAATGGTCTCTTATCTCCCCCAATGGATCCCATGGTCGGAGTAATTCTATCATGCATACCTTAATAGTTTCAAGATACCTAGTACGTACTTGTTTCTTCCTTGAAGCCAACCACAATAGGCAATAATAGATTATAATGTCACAGTCAGACAAATCAGTCGACAAATCATGTTAACTTTCATTAAAGAAAGTGTAATAAATGAAACATCGAAAAGTGACATTTAACTTTTTTTTTCTTGAAGTTTTCTAACCTGATACCTGCCCAGGTTGTAATATTTGCACAAAGTGACTCAGAATATTAAAACTTGGAAGGGTCTCAGTAAGGTTCTTCTGAGTTTATCCGTACTCCTATGTTTTAGTTCCAAAATCACCATTCACAACAAAATACAAATATTTTATCATTGGATATTCTCTTTAAAATCTACTGGGTATATAAACAGTAAAAAGCGAACAATGAAGTTTTCTGGTCAATCTTTAGCTTTACCCTTCTTAGAATAGAAGAGACTTATGATCTCAACCTAAAAAGAGTAGAATAAGTAGGTAGACAAGACTTACAATTCTTCAGAATAAGAACTTTAGCATCTATAAGTCAAGACAGTTAAACTCTTCTTTATATGGAACTAACCTTAATTTTATATAGATACAGAATCATCTCAAGCATATATTCAAGGAAAACAAGTGTACATAAAAAAAAACCTCCTAGGTTTCGTTGTCTATCATATTCAAGGTTCGTCAATTGAAGCAATAGATCGGTTCAATACAACAAACATGTATAGTGCTAAACTGAAGGATAAAGACACAATTGCAAGCTTTATTATTTGTGCATAAAGGAGGCTAATTGTTTCAGTTATTACTATATATCTACTTCCACTTCTAGTAAAGACATTCCTGTGGTCGTTCTTTGTAACAAAAGATTTAAGAATTCTCAGTAGCAAAGCATATGTGACCTGGGATATAACAGTATTCACTTTTCTCTGGAAAATGGCTATATCTAGCTCATCAAGCAAGCTTCATTGTCAAAGATGATTTGGTTTTTTATGAAATATTTTTGAAATAATAACTATGTTAATCAAAAATCTCAGAACAATGTTGTGGACTCTCTTGTAGTTCAGAAAAAATCTACCATTAAAAGCCTTGCGCAACAAATAATTCAGACATATATATATCTAACATTTAGATAAATTTGTATACTAAGAACGAATAGCTTCCTACTCACAACATGCTTATATGATCAACTACAATACAGACCAAATTATGTTAATCTCAGGATGGAAATTTGCTCATTTTACTTCAACATAAATGTTACCAGATACCTGGGAAACACAAACAACCAAAACGACATCATGTCAATATTTTATCGTATCAGAAAGGGCTACTCAGTATTCCCTGTGCCTATATCGTATTTAGTCATATTTGTGTCCTCGGATATTAAAAGGTACTTATCAATAAAGAACATAATAAAAGAATCTAAACATCACCGATCTACAATTATTCTATAAAATTGAGAAAGGTTATACCTTTGTCCCCATAGTGACCTTGACACATGCCAAGACTTGATATGAGTGAAACTGAGAAAAGGTTATACCTTTGTCCACAGTAAACTACTGGACGGGATAATGTTTTGCTGCGGTTTTCGTTTCCTATTGTTTTGATAGTCCAAGAGTGAAATTGACATAGAAGAGAATTTGTTATGATTATAGTATTTCTAGACCTAAGATTTTGAAATTTAAATACATCTTAACTGTAGTAATGGCAAAAATTTATCATTGTGGCATGACCTTCACTACGATCTTATATGTAATATAGAAGATAGCATGTCTGAGCTACGATAGAATATTCTGGTTTCTCGAGTAAGATGCAATAGGAAATTAAGACAACTGGCTTATGGCATACCACACTGTAATAGGAAAAAAATAATGAAATATAAAGTTTATATTTTAGGGGCACATATGTATGGTCGAGGTGATATAAATAATTTGTATATGCTACCATGTTATATTATGAATTTTTTGGAGTTTATCTAGTTAAGGTATGCTTAAGAGGGCATTATATGCTTAAGAGGGGCATTATATATATGGTCGAGGTGAATTTTTTGGAGTTTATCTAGTTAAGGTATGTTAAAGGGAAAAGGCCATGAGGCAGTAGGCAGTAGGCAGTTGCTATTAATCAACCAAATCCCCAAGGGTGCTGGTAACGGACAAGATAATTGTACAAATGAAGATACATCGAACATCGATATGCATGTAGAAAGCTAAGGAGATTCATCTAGAACAAACACGTATCATATATGTGAGGCATATAGATGTGTCCAAGTTCTCTAATCATACCTATTTTTAGTGAACCTCTTGAACTAGGACACCATCTGCACCCTAAAATGAGAACATTATTTCAGAATACTAGAAGGGAGAACATTTTGTAGGCACCATCGAGCCAAAGGGAAGTAGTGAACTTTTATTAAAAAAAATTACACAAGAAGCTTCTTACCTTCAATAATTTCCATGTTGCTTCATATGCATCAAGTGTCTGTGTTAAGAAAATATGTTTGCTTCCTAAAATTAAAAACAGCAAAGAGAAACAGGACATAATAGTTGCAGATCAATCAACAAACCCCTTTCGCAGCTGGGTCTTCAAGTCCGAAGAAAGAACCAAGTCCACAGCAAGTTTCCTATGGCACAATACATAAGCATGGAGAAGGGCCTGCCACCATGTTCATATATAAATAGTTAATGATATATGTACCTTAAATTGAAGTGAATATGCCTAGAACATATAAATCATCAGTGAAAGACATCAATTTGTCCAAACGCCCAATTTATCATACATATATACTGGTACATGTAATTAATTGGTAAAAAAAGAAGACCCAACCATATTAAAAAGTACTATGACAGCATTGAGGCAACATTTTTGACAACAAACATTAGTGTGTAACATGGATAAAACCCTAGCGATAAACCATTACCATATCGTTTTATAGTTTCAAACTTAAGTGCTCAAACTATAAATTTGATTCATATGCAAATATTCTTGCAGCTTTTCAATGAAGAATATATTAAAATACCTGGCTGTTCATATGGATGACATAATAAATGGAGATTAGAACAAATCTTAATTAATTTTCTACGTCAAGAGGTTGAGGCCTAGACTGATATTTTGAGTTACAATTTACAAATAAAAATTACAACTACAAGACTAAGATAGAACTAGCCTGATGAGAGGCTAAGTTTATTTCAATGAGGCATGGTCCATGGACTGGGCCAGGAAAAAAAGAATAGTTTATATGCTCTGTTCCTACAGTCATGAAGAAAAGCAAATGGTTGGTTAGATAAGATACTATGATATAAACAGCCATAATTTGGCAATTAGTTAGATTCCTTGATGACAAGTTACAACTGAAAATATAGGTTACCCTCAATAGTAAAGGAATGTGCCAGATATTTGTTACATCATAAAGACTAACGATATTTGAAACCTGCATAATGAAATCCACACCCAATTTAGTATCAATAATTATTTTTAGTAGTCCTTGACTCCTTTTCTAATCATCAGTAATCTATTTACAGTATCGAAACATGGCAAAATCGCAAGAGTTTTTCTTTTACATTTTCGTCCAGTGGCTTGTCAAAGCATTCAAATGATTAAAATGACACAAAAAAATGATACAACATGGAGATCTAGAAGCAGGAAAAAAATGTATAAAGGTACAAGCACAAACCGAGGTGCTCCAGCAGGCTAAAATATTGGGTGTCAATCCATGTCCTCTCAGCCCACGTACACTATTCTGGGTTGCCTTAGTTTTCTACGTGGAAGCCAAGGTATTTAATTTATAATTCTTGTAGATGGACAAATGACTGGTTATTAGTAAATATTTATTTCAATACCAGAGGAGAATCAATACAAGTAGTACAAAAAACATCTTACTATATATATACAAACGTACCTGCTCTCCAACTACATTTAGAACTAGAACGAGACTGACATGAACCAAGGAGAAATTGCGAAAACCTGAAACATGGGGCATAAAAAAATAACTTAGTATATGAGATAATTAAAAGATTAGACTAAAATGAGCCAATGCAAAAGTTTCTCACAACACGGTAGGATAATTGCCCTAGTGCTTCAATATATGGCACAGATTCCACATCACCTGCATCAATAATGTCATTGTTGTTATTCCGTGAGAGGATCATGAATCCTGCACTACATACTTAGAAAATTACGGAAGATACCTTAAAAAATAAAAAGAAAAAGAAGGGCAGAAACAATACTAGTATGTTTCTTCTTTGTGAATAAGCAATTAGAAACTTGAAACTAGAAATATTATCACCTATAGTTCCCTCCAATTCTATAACACAAACATCAGCTGGTCCATCTTTGCCATCCACGGGTATTTGTGCAACTGATTCAATCCACTCTTGACTGACATATGTAATGTGCGGAACCACCTTGAAGAGAAAATAATAGGACTAGGCTAGGATCGGAAAATGTATATCCATGCATGATCCTCTTAAAGGATCATAATGATTTATGTAAGTGGCGTTCACGAGGATATGCACCTGAACTATTTTCCCTAGATAATCTCCCCTTCTCTCCTTGTTAATGATAGCCTAGCATTGGTCACAACACAACGAAAATATAGGTAAGTTGTTTATTAAACCTAACTTTACTAAAGACATCATAAACAACTTCGGAATGAACTATCATTTACACGCGAGAAACCAATCTACTACATGATAGATCTTTCCAGTAGTAATGTTGTGGTCAGGGGTTAATTTAATTTCAAGAATTGCTCATAGTTTCCAAGGACCAAGTCCACCTTCAAATCAAAAGATAAGACACGAAACTTCATTTAAAGAATACTTTCTCAAGAGAAAAGTAGCTAGGTTTCTGTGAAATATGGTCAAATAATTGGGACTAACAAAAGAATATTATGGAAAATATTGCTATCCAGAAAATTTTATTGAAGAAACATGTAGCTAAACTATTAAGACATAAGGCTTAGGAATATGTAAGTATACTATGTGGTTCTAAAGCATAAAGGGATAAAATTGTTTATTTAACTGTAAAAAATAAAAACTGTGCAAATAGAGCTTTAAGAGAGATGTGATGGTTAGAAAAATAAATGAAACCATTTAAGCATTCACTGAAGATCTCATAATAGAACACTTAAATGACCATATTTTAAAAGAATAACACATCCAAGTAACAAACCATTTAGGCTTTTTTCGCACCTCACCACCATCATCTATGACAAACGTTTCACCATGCTCAAAAGGCGACATTGTTCCTGCATTAGTGTTCAAATATGGATCTGCAAATTCCCATTTAGCACAATAAGCATCCTTCTTAGCAAGCCAAATTAACAAACATAAATTAGAGAGATAAAGTTGGATTACTTATTAAAACTACAACTCAAATATTGACAATATAGGTTGCATATTTAAAGATGTCGAAGTGCTTACTGTAGTATACTACTACGACATGGACAACACCGACTATTAAATACTATACCATTAACAAAATAGATAAAGCACTAAGATGGTAACATGTAACAATGTTGTAGAATATAACAAAAATTAAAATAAATGTATCTGAATGGTGAATGTTCATGCTCTGCGGACCTAGGCTGGTTTTTTGGACAGAGGGAATCAGTAAATATCACCATTCTAACAAAATTGAGGCCAAATAGAACCGTAATACCAAGCAATAATGAGGAGAAGAGGGAAAATGTGTCTGTGCTTGTGTGTGGTCTTACCGATTGCAGAGAATGAATGCAGCACCATTGAGGTGAAGAATGCACAAATCAAAGCCCTAACCCTAATTTTTTAAATCAAACCAGTGTAGGTGGCTTGGTAGAGAAGGAGACCGACGTCGAGATGGTAGTATGGTAGTGGTGATGGCGCCGATGAATGTGGTAGCGGTGGATGACCGTCTCCTGAGGGGTATGGGGTAGGAGTGAGGAGAGAGGAATTGAGAAAGGGGAAGTATACGTGGGTTTAGGGATTTTTAGAAAATTGTTCCAGCTGATGGGGTGCGGGGTTTTGGTAAAAAATTGATAGCCAAAATTTCCAATAGGGGAGGGAATCTAAATTTTCAATAGAATTTTGAGAGTTTTAGTCCGTCAAATATAAATAGATTGTTTTGGTGAAGTGGATTTTAATATTAAACGACGGTTTTAGTCTGCCAATAATGAAACGACTGTTTTAATACGTCATTTATAGACAACTCTAATTGTCGTAAATTGTCCGTTTTGGTGTAGTGATATGTGTTAATGTTCTAAAATTTAGTGATAGGTAGGTGTATGTGACATGTGATACATGATGTCAAAGGATGTACAAATGCATGTGTGTAAAAGGTTATTGGTTAACTTAGTTTATAGAAATGCATACATACATACTTACATTGTATACATGCATACATACATATCTTGTATATTACATTACATGAGACATACATGTATACTTACATTCATGCATATTAGATACTTGCATTTATATTAAGATATTGCATACATTCATTTCATTCATGCATCTATGCATTACCTACATGTTTTATACATATGCATACATTGCATATCATTTCATACATTAACATAGAGGCATATAAACATGCACACATCATATATTTCATACCTTGCATTACCTTATATATCATGTTATATATTATCATTCATTTCTTTCATATATTACATTATCTTTAAGTTGAATACATCATATATGGATACAATACATTATCTTGCATGCTTGCATTCATATATTATATTCTATATTACCTATATACATGTATTTCCTCCATTCATTCATGCTCGCATCATATACTCTATATTACCATACATGCTATTATTATATATTACATTACATTATTTATACATTATGCATTCATATCTATCATTACATGTATACCTTGCATTCATATCTAGCATTCATTATATACTTTCATGCATACATTGTATATCATTCTTTCATTCATGCATTTATGTATTGCTTACATACATTATATTAATTGCATTCCTACATGCTTGCATTCAACCATATATATACATTAATTTAAAGAGGATATATATCATATATATATCATTTTATTCATCTAACATATCATGCATTACATACTCTATATTCATTTAATATCCATACTACATAGGCTACACAAAATGCATATATCGTATAGTCACTTTTCTACTTAAAACCAATACTGTACCAATTGGGCCTTTACTAAATTCTAGTATTAAAGTATGTCGTAGCCCTTTGTGTTAGCTTTCCGAAACTTTAAACGGATTGCATTTTCGTGTCCGAAATCTCCCGAAATCGCAAAAATACCGAAACGCGTTCGTCTTTATTACAGCTGACCCTCAAATAATTTTACAGAAAGTTTCAGAACGAATTTGGCTTATTAAAATATATATTTGGAAATCTAACTTCGATACGGTTCTTTTAAAAAAACTAGAGATAAATCGGAGTTCTAAGCTAAAAGTTATGACACTTCTAAGTTGCTTTGGTTAATAAAAACGTGGATAAAAATTATGACGAATTTGGGTTGGCCAAGATACTTGGATACCAACATAGGTATCCAAATGAAGCTCATTCTAACCATCCTAAATAAGATCAATCCACTCTCTAACCATTCTAAAACCAAATTTAAATATCTATTTAAACTATTATCATACATACATACACATGGGGTGTCCTAATTTGGGATCTATCAAGTAGGACACAAGACACACCTATAATATCCTCAAATGGACTCCAAATGGTCTCAAAATTGAATCTAAATGGGACACATACACGGGGGTAGATCATTTGGATTCAAAACTAATTAACATACAAAGGAAATCAAGTTAGAGGATAGGTTTTACCTATTGGGAGTGGAATCCCAATGAAAATCTTTAGGACACGGCTCCGATACGAAGATCTATCCAAAAGGACACCTTCCTTTGCACCTTGTCCAAATTCTTGGATAGAATCCTTCCTTGATGGTATAGGATGGATTAGAAGAAGTTTGGATGGAGGAATGTGAGGGAAAGGAAATCAAATCAAATCAAAGAGGGAAGCTCTCTAATTTGGGAAAGAACACTTAGGGTTCTATGTAGAGGTAAAAAAAGAGGCAAGGATTTTCTTAAGGATTCTTTATAGGAAGGGATGGGCACTTGATGGCTGGTCATTAGATGAATTAGGGTTAGTTTTTCATGTAGATGAGTGGCTAGAAGTTGTCCACCTAATTCTAAGCCTTCCTATTGGTTCAACTAGTCATAAGGCTTTCTTTTTCACAAATATCCTAAGGGGTAAATATCCTACTATAAAATATCTATATATTGTTAATCTAACTTAACCATTAAGTCTCTTACCTTCTAACTAAACCTCCATGAGCATCATTAACATCTAGGTTTAGTCAAAACTAGGTTAGTCTCTAACAATTCAATTAGCACAATACTAATTAATCAAAATTCATTTTCATTAAAAAGTCACAATTAGTCATCATAATCACATGGTTAGGTCCCCATGGTCATGGTTAGTCTCTAGGTCATGCAGTCTCTAGGGTTACATTAGTTAACCATCAAAATCACAATTCAACGTTTTAAATAGTTTTAAAAATAATTAAAAATCATCAAAAATCATAACATGGTTTAATATCATTATTAAATGATTATAATTACAAAATTTCAAAATTACCCTCATTTTAGAAAAGTGGGTGTTACATTTTGAAATAAAACTCATCCGATATGCCATCACCCGATTGGACCGAGGAAAAGAGAGAATCCGTGTTCAGATCAGAAGACGATGCCTCTTCACTGGCATGGGTCTTCTTCCTCTTAAAAGGATTGAATTCCTTAGGCATTCTTTTCCAAAACTAAAAAACCCTAAAAATTTGAAAGTGGAGGAGAGAAGGAGTTATACCTTCCGAGAATCAAGTATGTTGTAGGGGATGCGATTCTCCGCACGAATCCAAATTTTGGATGGAAATCTTTACGTAGATTGGAAGAAAAGGAGTGGAGAATAGCTAGGGTTTGGGGTGTTCTTCGGCTTCTGCTGCTGTGGTGATGAATTAGTTTGGAAGTGATGAAGAGGAGAAGGCCTCGGGTTCTGGTTTAAAACGCATACAGCACCAACAGAACTCTGGCCGAATTCGGACCGAACTCATGCCGAATTCGCCTAGGGTTCTCCTCGATTTTCTAAAAAATTTATAGGCCATATCCTTTTCATCAACTCATTTCAAGTATTTAATTCAAAGTTTAGTAATTTTAAATTTTAAATAATATAATTAATATTATTTTATAAATTAATTTTCTTTACATAACATCTGTTTTATATTAGCTGTAGGAGTACTGTCCTAGCTAACGGGAGTTCACCGGAGAACAATTAAGTACCGTTTCGCTTCGACCGTAGTCGTGGTGACAGACAGACTCTTTTTAGGCTTATCTCAAAAATAGTTTTTGAGTATTGAATAAATTAATTAATAAAACAAAATTAATTAATATTATTGACATCTAAAATTCCTAATTCTCAGCGTAAATAATTGAAACGATCTTCTGCTAAAGGTTTTGTGAATATGTCAGCCAATTGATTCTGTGTGTCTATGTATATAAGGTCTATATCTCCATTTTGTTGATGATCTCTTAGAAAATGATGTCGAATCTCGATATGCTTAGTATAAGGGTGACATACTGGATTCTTAGTCAAATTAATAGAACTAGTGTTATCACAGAAAATGGGTATGTGTATGTAATGCAATCCAAAGTCTTCTAAAGTTTGCTTCATCCACAAAATTTGTGCACAACAACGTCCTGCGGCGATATACTCAGCCTCAGTTGTTGATAATACGACTAAATTTTACTTTTTGCTAAACCAAGAGACTAGGGCTTTTCCTAGGAAATAACATGTGCCACTAGTACTTTTTTTTATCTAATTTGCATCCGGCAAAATCAGCATCAGAATAACCAGTTAGGTCAAATGACGTAGTTTTAGGATACCATCAGCCGACAGAAGAAGTGCCTCTAAGGTATCGAAAGATACGCTTAACTGCGCACAGATGTGATTCCTTAGGATTGGCTTGAAAATGTGCACACAACCAAACACTAAACATAATATCTGGGCGACTAGCAGTTAAGTACAGTAAGTGTGAAACCCGTAATTTTCCAGTTACATATATTAATTTTATTACTGTGTGTTTGCCAATTAGTTTTTCAAATTATTATTAATATTAGTTAATAGAAAAAATTTCTTTTCAAAAATTAATAACGTAGATTTTTGAATGTTGGTCCAGACCCGAACCCAATCCCAAGTCCGAATTAATTTTTAAAATATTTTTATGTATTAAATATTTAGTGTTATTATATTTAAAAAAACTTAAAAGCTATTAACCCACTTCACTGTTAACTACACTCTTTAATTTCTTTAACAAACTCTCTTTCTCTCTTTTATTCTGGAGCTCGAGCTCCATTCACCTTTCAAACCGCTGAGCCCCTCGGCTTCGATTTCCCGACCGGCCGCGACCCCTCGACTTCGGCTTCCGGTAACCCCCACTCCTCCTTTCCTATATATATACTCTTCCTCCCCCATTCTTTTCCATCACCTTCTCCATCCTCTACTCCCACTCCCCTAGTCTAACCCTAAATCCGGCGAGTCTCGGCCGTGCCTCTTCAGGCCGACCACGTACGACCTCTCCGCGGCCAACTCTCGTCGTCCGGCGCCGCTCATCTCCGGCGACCCGCGTGGCCCCGTACTTTGTCGCCGCCTCCCCCTGCGTGCCTCGATCCGAGGCCGCCCGACCCGACGCGGCTCAGCCCGACCCAGGCCGACCGCCCAGGCGCCACCTCCTTTGTCCGACGACCAGCCCCGGCCGCCGCTTTCCCCGCGGTCGTGCGCGCCAGCCCGACCCGGGTAGCCCCCTGCTCCCGCCACTGCTGTCCATGTCCGTCGATGCCCCGTGGCGTGGTCCCCGTCCGCTCGGCCCTTTTTTTGCAGCACTCCACGGGTCTGATTTGCTGTTTCAGCATTTCCGTGGTTTGCTGTTCGATCCGTTGTCCGGTTCGTTTCCAGGGTTCCCGTGCTTTTCGCGGTCCTGGATCCCGCTGTCCAGCGCAGCCGTACCCCGGCGAGGCGTTGTCTCAAGCCAAATCATTGTCCGTGAGTTCCATTTCTCTATTATTTACATCTGAGAGCTCTAGCCGAGCACCTGAGGTACAATTCCTTTGACCCATTCCATTTTCGTTATTGTCGATGATGATTCTTGGTCCCCGATCCCACAACGGAATTCGGTTGTAGTTTCCGGTTGTGTTCTCCGTATTTTCGAGACTCATTTCGGAATAAGTTTTGGTTGGTTTCATTTGGTAATTTCTTGGAATTCCAAGTTAATTTTGTGGTTTTCGGGTTCTCGGAATTTTCGAGGTAATTTCGGATAGGTTCTGTCTTCTCTGTTTCGGAATGCCGATTGTGATTTCGGATTTTTTGAGCATTGATGGCTTGAGAGCTAACTATTTGTTAATAGTTGCATTCTATGGTTCTGTGGTTATCTTTTTCTGGTTTTGGGAAGTTTTTCTTAAGTGTTGGTTGGAAACTTAAGTTCAGGAAATGTTCTGTGAGTATATTTTATGTAAACATGGTTATTCCCTGGTATGGGACTTATATTTGGTGATTGTGGCACATTTTTCCAGTTTTGGGTTATCCCGAAAATAGAGGGAATGCTGCCGAAGTTTTTATAAAATTTATAAAGGAATATTTTTAAAATCGGATTTCGGAAATATTTTATAAATTGGATTTTGGGCAACGACCGTACCGGTCTTCGGGACCTAGCGAAATGCAAACGAAACCGGTCATGCCGGACGTTGAGGCATTAGCTAATTTTGTGACGATTGGACCAAGTCTGAGACTCTTAATAATATTTATTTTAGTTTAATTTATTAATTTTGTTTTAGTAAGTATAGAATATTATTTAGAGCTAACTAACCTTTTCTCTTATTTAAATTTATGTAAAAAGGTCTGTAAGGGCATAAGCCCAGCTTTTCTATTTTTTTCTATGGCAATGTATTTGTGTAGTGTGGTTTTGGCATTTTCTGGTATTTTTTAGTTGTTGATAAACGCGTAGAATATTAAATGAGTATTTATTTTATATAAAAAAATTAATAGTTTTCTCACATTAAATTAATAATAAAATACAAGTTTGTATTATTTAGCAAATTCACGTTTTCTTGTTAAAAGGAAAATCTATTTTTATATATATTACAAACTCACAAAGTTTTGCTAAAATAACCTGTAAATGCAATTTTCCACATAAATGTTAAATTTGATTTTACTTCGTTCATTAATAGTGTTAACTCACATCGATAATCGTGTTTCAGTAGATTAAATAAATAAAACTAAAATTTGACTAGGGTTCTGTTCTAGAGATTTCAACTAGCACACCTATATATGGTTCAACATTAGTTCTAAGATAGAATTCTCAAAATGTAGGATTTCAAGAACATACTGGACATCTTCTTCGGTTTAGACATCTCAATCCAGTCAATAAAACAAAGGCAAGTACAATTTTTGTTAGTTTACCAATTATTTAGTAATCGTTTTATTGCAAGTTTAAACTACGATGCAACACGAAACTCTCTCTGAGAGCATTGACTGATTGACTGTTGGGTACTGGGGGAGTAGTGTAATGAGTATGACCACATCCAAAGTAGTATACTGACCGTGTTAGCTTACCCTTCATACACACAGGAATAAGCCATATCGTATCAATAGGATACAACTGTACAACCCAATCCGGTTATATTCATTGCCTATTCACATCACAATATTTTAACTGCTGGAAAACTATTTATTTTAAATTGTTTGAAAGTACATAACTCTATTATTATTTCAATTGTTGCATAACTCTATTATTATTTCAATTGTTGGATTATCATGAATTATACTTTGCTCCCTCCTGACTAGAGACAACATTTTTAGGTGATTGAGTCATTGAAGATCTGATGCCTGTTCCCGCAGAACCTAGAACCCAAGAACAGTAGAGCTGGATAGTAATTTATTTAGTAACCAATGTATCAAATGTAGTTGTTGTATTTCAAAAATTTTAAATTGAATAAAAGATTTTATATTCGTTAGAATTTTATCTGCATATGTTTCCCTACTGAATACAGCTTACTGCCGCCGTCTCAACAACAGTGCAGGCTGGGCATGATCCAATTCGACCCAAGAAATTGGGACCGGGTCGTGACATGTTTTTAGTGGTGGCCCATACAGGTCAGATCTGTAAATTGGTCTAGTCAACTTAGTCTAGACCATCGCGCAGTTCTGTAACTTGACCTAGGGATAGTTGAGACTTTAGGAAAACTGACTTTAGAAACAACTAGAACACTTAGATGATATACACCATGTTACATTATAGGGCCAAAAATTATTTACTTAAATATCTATTTTTGCCTGCTTATAGATTCGTAGGATACCTTGTTTGTGTTTGTACCTAAACCTTATCTAGATTAGGCTGATTGTACCTTTGAGTGTCCCATGACTTTCGAGATGATTTTCTTCCATAATTTTCAGGTTCTAGTATACCTTAGGATTCATATTCTTTTTGAAATAAGATTGAATTCTTTGGTCTTCTTCTTCTTTATCAAACTTAAATTTTGAATTCTTCATTACTTCTCCACCTTTAATTGAAATCTTGATTCGTTCGCTATGTAGAATTTTGAATTCTCTTAGCAATCCTGATAAATTTTTATCTACCCAATATATATCTACAACCATTATCCAACCTTTTGCCTTGATCTCCTTTCCAATTGACTAACTTTTTCGGAATCAATCCTGAATCAAAATTCTTCTGGGATCATTTAAACCTCAAGGTCAATTATTACCAGAAGAATTAGTTTAGTTCATGATTCTCTTAAAGGGGTTATTTTCAATTTCAATATTGATTGTTATCTCCTGAGTTATTCCAAAGACCGAGAATATTTTCATCTGTTGACTTCCTCCATTCATCTTGAAACCCTACTCTCTCTATACAAATTTTTTGATCAAATCAAAGGCCTAAAAAGCTTCTATGATTGAATACCATGAAGCAGGAACGGTCAGAAAATTGATCACATTTTGAATCCATTCTATTATTGAATTTCCTTTAGTCTTGAGCTGTCCCAAAGCTATTTAATTTCTTGGCGTTACTAGACAATTTCAATTTGATTTCCTTGAATCAATGAAACTTACCTTCTCTCAAATTTTCAACTTTCTTTAGTTATGAAATTATTCTTCTCTAAATAATTTTTTGTATTCCCTGAGTGATTTGTCAAGAATATTTTCATTGGTTTTTTTACTTAATCCGAATCTGTGATGCTTCTATTTTATCTAGCGTTTGACTCAATTATTCAAATAAAGGTTGATCGTTTCATCTTTGGAAAAGAAAATCGGAGAACAGATACTCTTCTTGATTTTAGCCCCAGTCTCTTGAATCTCAAACACATATTTTGATAAATCCCTTAATCTCAGAAGAACAGTCATCTATATTTTCTATCCTGTTTAGAACTTTAAACTCGTTTGAATTTTTGAAATTCCTCTAAAATTCATATGGACAAAGCTGAGGAAATATTTAGCAACCTAACATGACTCCGCACATTTACGTGATAGTCATTTATCTGAATTATGGAAAACTACAAGTTTACTGCAGCTAGTTGTGCACTGGCGAGACATAAACTCTAAGTTAAAATAATGACAGGTAATCGTTAGGTTTCCAAATATTATTGAGACTTTGTTCTATGTTTGCTTAGCCATGAAATGAATAAATTTGGAAGATTACTCGGTAAACTAAATTATTCAAGTTATGGAGTCAAAAATTCATTGCAGTCAGGTGCACACTGGCGAGGCATGAATTTGAAACAAAATGACTTGAAAATAGTGGTTTTCGAATATTAATAAGACAATATTCATATCATGGTTATCTCCAATTATTTTGAGGATTTGTATTCTAGCATTTGCTCCCACTTCCAGAAATATTCTATCGGATTATATTCTTGTCATGGCTATTTTAAATCACCCTCACTATCTTAAAATCGTACAACTTGAGTCATAAACTCCTATACCTCATACCAGTTTGAATCGAAAATTATCCCTCATTTAAAAAAAAAATTCTTTTAATTAATGTCGTATTTTATGACCTTTCTATTTTTATAATCTCATTTAAAATTTTCTATGATTATATAATTTATACCTCGATTTTACTCGTGTCTAAAATGATTTTGGATCACAACAAATATTCTAACTCTATCACAGATGATTTTAAAACATTTATCTTTATACCTAGCAATCACGCCTCGAATCTGATTCTGTCTAATGATGTAAACCTAGAATAGTTTATAGCATGGATTTCTAGAGTACACGAGTTACGAATAAAATGAGATGAATATGAATATATGTGATTTAAATTTACATTAAGAAAGAGATAATTAATGATGTTAATATCAAAGCAAATTGATATTTAGGATAGAGGTGGTTAAATGATAAGCATGGGGATACATTTTAGGAAGACTCGTGATAAATCGGATGATCAAAAAAAAATTTGAACTTAAGGGTATGACAAAGGAAGGATGACAATTGTATGAATGCCAGGATTACAATGGAAAGATTGGTTGAAATATGTAATAAGATATTTTGGCAGTCGAAGTGATACAATAAAAGCAAAATTAAGGATTTGAGCTTAATCATGATAAATAAAATTTTATAAGAGTTCGGGATCAAATATATAAATAAAGATTTGAAATCAGGATATATACACGTTAGTCTAAAATCACAAGAGTGATCACTCATGAGTAAGAAATGATAAAACTTTACAGATCATGATAAATAGGAGTGTTGGATTTTAAATATGATATTGGGTTCCGAGGCTTGATACTGAAATAGTAAAACAAGACATAATCATAGAGTTAAAAATTTAAACATGTTGGAAAACTGAAAAAGTACATACTATATTGAAAGATAGATAATATGTGAAAATGTGGAGGACAAATTTTTTAAGGTGATTGGCAATTCAGGAATGGAAACGAGAACTCATAATCATGGAGAACGACTTTATTCCTAAGAAGAGAAGAATGTACGATTGATATATGACAGTTAAGTTTAGTTAGACATGAAGATATTGAAAAATAATACTCAGACTGTTTGAGGCTTGATTGTACCCCTGACCCTACCTTTAAATTTCGAGGACGAAATTTTCTAAGGAGGGAAGGTTGTGAAACCCGCAATTTTCCAGTTACATATTTTAATTTTATTAATGTGTGTTTGCCAGTTAGTTTTTCAAATTATTATTAATATTAGTTAATAGAAAAAATTCTTTTCAAAAATTAATAACGTGGATTTTTGAATGTTGGTCCAGACCCGAACCCAATCCCAAGTCCGAATTAATTTTCGGAATATTTTTATGTATTAAATATTTAGTGTTATTATATTTTTTAAAAAAAACTTAAAAGCTATTAACCCACTTCACTGTTAACTACACTCTTTAATTTCTTTAACAAACTCTCTTTCTCTTTTTTATTCTGGAGCACGAGCTCCCTTCACCTCCCAAACCGCCGAGCCCCTCGACTTCGACTTCCCGACCGGCCGCGACCCCTCGACTTCGGCTTCCGGTAACCCCCACTCCTCCTTTCCTATATATATACTCTTCCTCCCCCATTATTTTCCATCACCTTCTCCATTCTCTACTCCTACTACCCTAGTCTAACCCTAAATTCGGCGAGGCTCGGTCGCGCCTCTTCAGGCCGACCCCGTGAGACCTCCCCGCGGCCAACTCTCGTCGTCCGCCCCCGTTCATCCCCGGCGACCCGTGTGTCCCCGTGCTTTGTAGCCGCCTCACCCAGCGCGCCTCGATCCGAGGCCGCCCGACCCGACGTGGTTCAGCCCGACCCAGGCCGATCGCCCAGGTGCCGCCTCCACTGTCCGGCGACCAGCCCCGGCCACCGCTTCCCCCGCGGTCGTGCGCTCCAGCCCGACCCGGGCGCTCCCCTGCTCCCCACCACTGTTGTCCCTGTCCGCTGGCGCCCCGTACGCGTGGTCCCCGTCCGCTCGGCCCTTTTTTCGCAGCACTCCGCGGGTCTGATTTGCTGTTTCTGCTTTTCCGTGGTCTGGGTTTTGTTGTTCGATCCGCTGTCCGGTTCGTTCCCAGGAGTTCCCATGCTTTCTGCGGTCCAGGATCCCGCTGTCCGGCGCAGCCGTACCCTGACGAGGCGCTGTCTCGAGCCAAATCACCGTCCGTGAGTTCTATTTCTCTATTCTTTACATCTGAGAGCTCTAGCCGAGCACCTGAGGTACAATTCCTTTGACCCATTCCATTTTCGTTATTGTCGATGATGATTCTTGGTCCCCGATCCCACAACGGAATCGGTTGTAGTTTTCGGTTGTGTTCTCGGTATTTCCGAGACTCATTTCGGAATAAGTTTTGGTTGGTTTCATTTGGTGATTTCTCGGAATTCCGAGTTAGTTCTGTGGTTTTCGGGTTCTCGAAATTTTTGAGGTAATTTCGGATAGGTTCTGTCTTCTCTGTTTCGAAACGCCGATTGTGATTTCGGATTTTCTGAGTATTGATGGCTTGAGAGCTAACTATTTGATGATAGTTGCATTCTATGGTTCTGTGGTTATCTTTTTCTAGTTTTGGGAAGTTTTTCTTAAGTGTTGGTTGGAAACTTAAGTTCCGGAAATGTTCTGTGAGTATATTTTATATAAAAATGGTTATTCCCTGGTATGGGACTTATATTTGGTGATTGTAGCACATTTTTCCCAGTTTTGGGTTATCCCAAAAATAGAGGGAATGCAACCGAAATTTTTATAAAATTTATAAAGGAATATTTTTAAAATCGAATTTCGGAAATATTTTATAAATTAGATTTTTGGCGACGACCGTACCGGTCTGCGGGACCTAGCGAAATGCAAACGAAATCAGTCATGCCGGACGTTGAGGCATTAGCTAATTTTATGACGATTGGACCAAGTCTGAGACTCTTAATAATATTTATTTTAATTTAATTTATTAATTTTGTTTTAGTAAGTGCAGAATATTATTTAGAGCTAACTAACCTTTTCTCTTATTTAAATTTATGTAAAAAGGTCTGTAAGAGCAAAAGTCCAGCTTTCCTATTTTTCTCTATGGCAATGTATTTGTGTAGTGTGGTTTTGGAATTTTCTGGTATTTTTTAGTTGTTGATAAACGCGTAGAATATTAAATAAGTATTTATTTTATATGAAAAAAATTAATAGTTTTCTCACATTAAATTAATAATGAAGTACATGTTTGTATTATTTAGCAAATTCACGTTTTCTTGTTAAAAAGAAAATCTATTTTTATATATATTACAAACTCACAAAGTTTTGCTAAAATAACCTGTAAATATAATTTTCCATATAAATATTAAATTTGATTTTACTTCGTTCATTAATAGTTTTAACTCACATCGATAATCGTGTTTCAGTAGATTAAATAAATAAAACTAAAATTTGACTAGGGTTCTGTTCTAGAGATTTTAACTAGCACACGTAGATATGGTTCAACATTGGTTCTAAGATAGAATTCTCAAAATATAGGATTTCAAGAACATACTGGACATCTTCTTCGGTTCAGACATCTCAATCCAGTCAATAAAACAAAGGCAAGTACAATTTGTGTTAGTTTACAAATTATTTAGTAATCGTTTTATTGCAAGTTTAAACCATGATGCAACACGGAACTCTCTCTGAGAGCATTGACTGATTGACTGTTGGATACTGGGGGAGTAGTGTAATGAGTATAACCACATCCAAAGTAGTATACTGACTGTGTTAGCTTATCCCTCATACACACGGGGATAAGCCATATCGTATCAATAGGATACAACTGTACAACCCAATCCGGTCATATTCATTGCCTATTCACATCATAATGTTTTAACTGCTGGAAAACTATTTATTTCAAATTGTTTAAAAGTGCATAACTCTATTATTATTTCAATTGTTGGATTATCATGAATTGTACTTTGCTCCCTCCTGACCGGAGACAACATTTTTAGGTGATTGAGTCGTTGAAGATTTGATGCATGTTCCCGCAGAACCTGGAACCCAAGAACAGTAGAGCTGGATAGTAATTTTTTTAGTAACCAATGTATCAAATGTAGTTGTTGTAATTAATAGTTATTGTATTTCAGAAATTTTAAATTGAATAAAAGATTTTATATTCGTTAGAATTTTATCTGCATATGTTTCACTACTGAATACAACTTACTGCCGCCGTCTCAACAACGGTGCAGGCTGGGCATGATCCGATTCGATCCAAGAAATTGGGGCCGGGTCGTGACAGTAAGCTACCGATAATACCTTGATACTTATGTATGTCGACGGGTTTGCCTTGTTCATCAATATCAAGCTTGGTTGAAGTCGCCATTGGAGTGCTAAGTGGTTTGACTGCTTCCAGGTCGAACTTCTTTAATATATCGTTTGTGTACTTTGCTTGATTTATGAACGTCCCATTGTTGGTTTGTTTGATTTTTAGTTCGAGAAAGAACTTTAGCTCTTCCATCATGCTCATCTCAAACTCATTCTGCATACACTTTAAAATTCTTGACAAAGAGATTCATCAATGGATCCAAAAATAATATAATCTACATAGATTTGAATCAAAAGAAGATTATTATGCAAAGATTTCATAAATAGTATAGTGTCAACATTTTCCTTTAAAAAATCATTGTCAAGTAGAAAAGAGCTTAGACGATCGTACCAAGCATGAGAGGCTTGTTTCAAACCGTATAAGGCTTTGTTCAACTTGAAAACAGAATCAGGATTTTGAAATCAGTAAAACCTGGAGGTTGAGCTACATAAACTTTTTCTTTTATAAAACCATTCAAAAATGTGCTTTTAACATCCATTTGAAATAACTTAAAATTATGAAAACATGCAAATGCACATAACATGCGAATGGATTCTAATCTCGCAACTAGGGCATAAGTCTCATCGTAGTCGTACCTTCTTCTTGATTGTATCCTTGAGCTACGAGTCGAGCCTTATTACGAGTCACTAAACCATTCTCATTCAGTTTGTTTCGGAATACCCAACGGGTGCCAATGACCGAATGATCAATGGGCTTGGGAAAAAGTTCCCAAACATGATTCCGTTCGAATTGGTTTAATTCCTCTTGCATAGCATCTAACAAAAAATTATCACTACATCTTCTTCAATATTTTTGGGTTCAAACTATGAAACAAAAGCAACACAAGAAGCTATATCTTTATTAGAGGAACAAGTACTTACACCCTTGGTAATCTCACCAATTACCAAGCCCTTTGGATGATCTACCAAGAATCTCATCTCTTTTGGCGTATCCTCAGGATTGTTGGTTCCGGCTTCTTTGCTTGAAGGTTCTGCATCTTTGTGTGAAGGTTTTGCTGTAACTGTATTTGGTGTAATCGTGTCTTCATTATCATCATCGACTGAATGTTGATTTAGTTCATCAAACTTGACATTAATTGATTCTTCAATGATCATGATTCTCTTGTTGAAGACTATGTACCCTTTTCTCCTTGCCGCATAACCTAAAAATATACCTTCATCGGCCTTTTTATCAAATTTACTCATATTGTCTTTAGTATTAAGAATAAAGCATTTACAACCAAATATCTTAAAATATGAAATAGTGGACGTTCTATCAAACTATAACTCATAGGGATTCTTCTTCGATATAGGTCGAATTAGAACCCTATTAAGAATATAGCACGCTGTATTAACAGCTTCAGCCCAAAAGTATCTAGGTAGACTAAACTGGTTCAACATTACTCTAGCCATTTCAGATAGAGTCCTGTTCTTATGTTCCACAACTCCATTTTGTTGTGGAGTCCTGGGGAAAGAAAACTCATGCAAATAACCGTGTGTGTCACAGAATTGCTTGAACTCTACATTCTCAAATTCGCCGCCATGATCACTATGAATGCGAGTAATCATGAAACCTTTTTCATTCTGTAATTTCTTGCAAAAGGTGACAAATTCTGACAAAGCATCGTTCTTGCGTGTAAAAAAATATACCCATGTGTATCTAAAAAAATCATCTACAATGACAAATACATATAACTTACCACCTAGACTAGCAATTCTACTAGGTCAAAATAAGTCCATATGCAACAATTGTAGAGGTCTAGTGGTACTTACAGCGTTCTTGGATTTAAAGACAAATCGGGTAGCTTTGTTCTTTTCACATTCGCTACATACCGTATCCTTCTTGAAAGATATGTCCGGTAAGCCGCGTACCAACTTCTTTGTGGGTAGTTTTAAAAATGTGCATATTTGCATGACCGAGTCTCATATGCCATAGTTGACTCTCAATGCTCTTGGCCATCAAGCATCTACCTGCTTTGTTAGCATCTTCTAGCAGATAGAAAAATATATATTATCTTCCCTGATACCTTCAAAGATAGTACTGCTAGTTGAGCTATCAACTATAGTACATTTGTCTTTGACGAAGTTAATGCCATAACCGTGATCAGCTAAATGGCTTATGGTGAGCAGATTATGTTTCAACTTGGTAACTAGACAAACATCTTTAATCACAGGATAGGGAGCCTTACCAATGTCACCGATACTGATTATATACCCTCTTAAATTATTACCGAATGAGGCATATCCTTCTTTATTCTTCTTCGATAGTGTTGCGAATAATGAAGCATCACCAGTCATGTGCCGTGAGTAACCGCTGTCGAGGATCCATTTGCTTCTAGCATGTGAAGGGCGTTCCACCTACAAAACAGTTTGCAGATGAAACTCTTGGAACTCATTCCTTGTAGGGTCCTGACAGGTTAGTTTTTGGTATCCATTCATAAACATTTAAATCTACTTTCTGATTCTACATGTAGGGATATATGACCAATGAGGCCACAATAATAACATTTTGCATGTTGAGTGTTGAAAGTTGTGTGAGGTGCATGATTTGTAAGTTTTGGTTTTCTAGTATAGAAAAATGCATGCCTATTAGTCTTCTTGGGCATAGGTTTGGTGTGGTTTGGTCTGACAGTGTTTGGTTTGGGTGTGTTCCGATGATTCGGTAATTGACACGTGTTAGAATAGGAAGTAGCAACTTCAGGCCATTTTTTTAAACTAATTTCCAACTTTTTGGAGGTGTCATATAATCTAGTATAGTCAGATGTAAGGGTTTCCATTCTGACTTGTGCACACTGGAGATTCTTTCTTCTTTAGATATGTCTTCCTTTAGCTGGATGATAGTTTGGTCTTTTTCTTCGGATAACTTGATAGTCTCGTGTAACAACAGCTTAATAGAGGAAAGCTCACCAGACTCGATAGAAGTATCTCTATTTCTAACATCAGCTAGTTGGTCGGTAAGTCTTCCTATCTCACCTTTGTACTCTTTGAGTACCTTCTTAGAGGTTTCATATTTACTATGCAGTTTCCTGTAGTCATTTAACATGTCACTAAAAGCCTCTTCTAGTTGCTCAAAGATGAAATCATCATAAGGATCAAACAGAGGATTAGTGATTACCTGATCGCAAGCCATCAAGCATACATTTGCAGCGTCATCTAATTTTTCGTCTTCTGAATCGCTGGCTTCGCTTTCATGCCATATGCTTGTATTGGCGTACTTCCTTGATGTAGATCTCTTCAAGCAGCCTTTGTCATATTTGTTGCTTTTTCTTGTTGATAATGATGCTGTTGGACAATCTTTCTTTATATGTCCTTTTTTCTTACATCCGTAGCAAATAGGATCTTCCTCGTTGTTGTTGCTGTTGCTGTCTTTTGTTCTTCTGTTGAATCTCATGAACTTCTTGAATTTTGTTACCAGAAGAGCTTGATCTTCAGAGTCAGAGTCGCTGTCATCAGAATTATCTTCGACAGTTCTTTTATGTTGACCCTTCAAAGCGATCGAATTCTCTGACTTCTTCTTTGGTGTAGCATCTTCAAAGTCTTGAAGTTCCAACTCGTGAGTGAGTAGTTTACCCATGAGTATTTCTAGAGACATTGTTGAGAGGTCATTTCCTTCAAAGATTATTGTAGTCTTTGGAATCTAGTTCTTTGTGAGAGCTCATAGAAGTTTGCGAATATTCTCATGGTTACTGTATGTTTTGCCTAATGAAGATAAAGGATTTACAATATCCAGGAATCTCGTAAACATCTGAGTGACAGATTCATTTGGCTTTATTTTGAATGCCTTGTACTCTTGAGTAAGTCTGCTGATCTTTGACTCCTTGACTTGTGTTGTTCCCTCGTGGGTTACTTCGAGAAGTTTTCACACTTCATTTGATGTTGTGCAAGTCGACACCCTGTTAAATTCAGTTCTATCTAAAGCATAAAATAAAGCATTAATAGCACGTGCATCAAGACTGGCATTTTTCTTTTCATCCTCAGTATATTTATCATGGGGTTTTTCAACTAAAACTACATCAACAGTAATACGAGGTGGCTTTTTGTAGCCATCAATAACTATAGACCATAAGTCAAAATCAAGAGATTTTAAGAAGAAACTCATCCGTGTTTTCCAATAAGTGTAGTTTGTACCGTCAAACAGTAGAGATCTGTTTGTGGCTTGGCCTTCACTTGTGAATTTTACAGTTGCCATGTGAAATGCTGTGATCTAAATAACAATTAAAAATAAATAATTGCAGTTTTACCTTGCTTTACCTGTATAACCCGCTCTGATACCAATTGTAGGAACAAAATCGTAAAGCAGAATACTCTAGTAAAGGGGGGGTGAATAGAGTAGACAGCAAAATATTGCTAATTAAAAACTTTGTTAGCAGTTAGATCACAGAAATAATAATAATCTAAAAGTAATAACTGTAAAGATAAGAGTTCAGAAGGCAAATGCAAACACAGAGATTTATACTGGTTTCTCCCTTATGAGGACTAGTCCAGTCGGAAGAACTCTAGCTTCCAGTTGAATCCACTATTGGAAAATCTTGCAAGTTTTTATTCGAAGTCCTTGCAACTTCTACAGACGCGAGCTTTGATACGAAGAACTCGACCAACTTCAGTTTTGAAGAGTCTTTCTTCAATCAAGCCTCTGATTACAATTTCTCTAAAATCTTCTAGACCGCACCGTACTGGCAAATTGACTAGAGAATTGTAACTGGCTTGGGATTTGAAAATGGAAGCTTTTTAAAAACTTTTTGGAAGAAACGTAAGCTTTAGAAGAGAAGATATGAAAATGAATGAGTGATTTTAAATTATCAGAATTCCTCTCTATTTATAGTTTTTCTAAAGACAAAACTCTGGCAGAATTCGGGCAGAATTCGGACAGAATTCTATATAACAAACCGCAACTGAAGGGAGACCAAGTTCAAAAACCAACATCTATATAACGTTCACCTTGGCCGAACTCTGGCCGAGTTCAGGGTTGGTCAGGTTTATTTTATGAAAAATATTTGGGGCTTTTTGAAATCCTTCAGAAGTTTTTGTAAATAGCAGATGTTTTTCAAAACATAGGTCAATTTTGTAAACAATAGGTCAATTTTAAAAAATGATTTTGGATAGCCTATTTGTCAGTACGACTTGGTGTACAATGCAATAAAAATAAAAATTATTTATAAGGAAATACAGTCTCGAGTGGCAAACATAGCTTCGATCTTGATCAGTGTCCAAAATGTCTTAAGTAAACATCTGAATTATTCCGTATATCGAGACAGAGTTTGATCAATTATTAAAATCAGGTTTGACCATGACCAGTGGGCCAAAAGTATGTGTCGAATGTGAAAAGAATAAGGCTACCAAGTCTTTCTTTAAATCCATAAATACTGTAACTACTACCCGACCTTTGCAATTACTTCATATGGACTTATTTGGTCCTAGTAGAGTAGCTAGTCTTGGCGGAAAACTCTACGCTTTTGTTATTATAGATAATTTTTCAAGATTTGTATGGGTTTTCTTTCTTACAAACAAAAGTGATACAATTTTTGTTTTCAAAGTATTTGCTAAAAATGTCCACACCGAAAAAGGCTACATGATTACTCGTATCCGAAGTGATCATGGTGGCGAATTCGAAAATTCAGTTTTTGAAAAATTTTGTAATTCAAATGGTTTTAGTCATGATTTTCGTATCCAAGAACTCTTCAATAAAATGGTGTTGTGGAGCGAAAGAATATAACTCTTGGCGATATGGCTAGAGTTATGCTAAATTAATTCTCTCTTTCGAAATACTTTTGGGCAGAAGCTGTCAGCACAGCGTGCCATGTGTTGAATAGGGTGTTGATTCGACCTATTTCGAAAAAGACACCCTATGAGCTTTGGTTTGGTAGGACTCCTATTGTTTCTTATTTTAGAGTGTTCGGTTGTCGCTGTTTTATCCTGAATACCAAAGACAACTTAGACAAATTTGATGCCAAAGCTAACGAAGGTATTCTTCTTGGCTATGCAGCCAAGAGTAAGGGATACAGAGTGTTCAACAAGCGCTCCATGATTGTTGAAATGTCTACTAATGTAATGTTTGATGAGGACAATAGTACAACTGTTATTCCCAACGACGATGATGAACCATCTACTTCGACATCTATAAATGCAACGTCTGAAACCAACTCTCCGAAGGAATTACCAAAGAAGTTCCAATTTACTCCCTCTCATCCAAAGGACTTGATAATAGGTGACATATCAAAAGGGGTAACTACTCGATCCTCTGTAAGAGACACTATAGCTAGCACTGCATTCATTTCTCAAATAGAACCGAAAAATGTTTTAGAAGCTTTTAATGATAAATTTTGGATTTCTACAATGCAAGAAGAACTCAACCAATTTGAGAGAAGCCAAGTTTGGGAACTTGTTCCTAAACCTACTGCCACTCAATAATTGGCACGAAATAGATTTTTTGTAACAAAGTAAACGAGGATGGTTCAGTCAGTCGTAACAAAGCTCGTCTCGTAGCCCAATGATACAATCAAGAGGAGGGCATCGATTATGATGAGACATATGCTCCTGTTGCCCGACTAGAATCCATTCGAATGCTATGTGCATTTGCAAATTTTTAAAACTTTAAACTTTTCTAAATAGATGTGGAAAGTGGTTTTCTAAACGGTTTTTATCAAGGAAGATGTTTTTGTCAAACAACCACCTGGTTTCAAAAATCACAAATTTCTCGACCATGTTTTTAAACTTAGGAAAGCTCTCTATGGCCTCAAACAAGCTCCTCGAACTTGGTATGATCGTCTGAGTACTTTCTTGCTAGATAAAGGTTTTTCAAAAGGGAAAGTCGACACTACATTGTTTATCAAATCTCTTGATGGCACAATTCTTTTAGTGCAAATATATATTGATGATATTATTTTTGGGTCTACTAATGAGTGTCTATACAAGAAATTTGCCAAGTGTATGCAGAATAAGTTCGAGATGAGCATAATAGAGGAGCTCAACTACTTCCTTGGATTGTAATTCAAACAACTCTCGCAAGGTGTCTTCATCAGTCAATTGAAATATGTCAAGGACATGTTAAAGAAGTTTGAGCTTGACAGCATCAAACCAATCAGCACCCCTATGGCCACTACCACAAAGCTAGAACCTGATGAAAGCGGCAAACCGGTCGATCAACGTAAGTATCGAGGTATGATTGGTAGTTTATTATATTTAACTGCTAGTTGCCCTGACATTATATTTAGTGTTTGCTTATGTGCTAGATACCAAGCCAATCCTAAGGAATCACACATGACTGCAATTAGGCATATTTTTAGATACCTTAAAGGAACTATTACGGTAGGCTTGTGGTATCCCAAAACCACTTCCTTTGACTTAATCAGATATTCTGATGCTGATTTTGTCGGATACAAAGTCGACCGTAAGAGTACCAGCAACACGTGTCATTTGCTAGAAAATGTGTTAGTCTCATGGTTTAGCAAGAAGCAAAACTCTGTCACACTATCCACAACAGAAGCTGAATACATCGCAACTGGTCGTTGTTGTGCACAGATTCTGTGGATGCGACAAACCCTTGAAGACTACAACTTATGTTTCAAGCACATATATATTTTCTGTGATAATACTAGTGTCATTAATCTGACCAAGAACCCTGTTTGTCACTCACGCACTAAACACAGAGATTAGACATCACTTTTTGCGTGATCATCAACAACAAGGCACGATTAATTTAGAATTCATAGACACTGAACATCATCTAGCAGACTTCTTTACCAAACCACTGGCCGAAGAGCGCTTCAACTTTTTTTATCGTGAATTAGAAATTTTGGATGAAACGATCATTAAATAAATTGGCCTGCGTAAATAACGATTATGACAATATCTTTATGGTGACTTTGCTATGGGTACAAGCCGAAAGGGTCCTTTTGACAACAAGGCGTAAAAGCCTAAGTGACAACGGTGCACTAGTCTTCGGACTTCTGCTAGCTGGGATCCGGCCCCTACAGCTACCCTATGGAAGTTTCATCGTAATGATTGTTGTCATAAACCCATATTTATTATATGGTTTAATATCATTTATGACTTAGTTAATTCAAACTTTCAAAATTCTATTCTTTTTCATCAAAAATTTTGCCATCTTTCAATCTTTCTGTGTTTTGTGCCCATGGAGGCAGAGTTTGGGCCAAACTCTGTTCCACACAGAGTTCGGGCCGAACTTTGTGTACATGGTCACAGAACCTTCAATGCTTCTCAGCCATCCATTGATTTGATCCGACGGTCCCTATTTAACCCGCTTGGCTTCTCCTAAACTCCTTAAACCCGAGAAACAACCCTCTCTCTTCATTTTATTCTTCTTCTACCTTCCTCCAAACTCAAATTTCTCAAACCCTAACCCTAGAAACTCCACTTTTAGGGCTTTTTTTCTTCCCAAATTCAAGATCTCAAGCTATTGGGTGGGATCTCTCCCATCTTTTCTCATTTTTGTGAGGTATAATTTCATATTCCTCTCTATTTCCTTTCAATTTTGCTTCAAATTATCCATGGCTCCTAGACTCTTTGGAAGAGGCAATAGAAAAAGGAGTGAAGGTGCTTCATCCTCCAATCCTTCTCATCCTCTTGCTCCTCCAATACATCCACTCTTTAATCCACCACAACCTTATGACCCCAACACATTCAATGAACAAATTTTTGTATCATTGGAGGCTTCCAATAAATGGTTCAATGACTTTCGTTCACGGAGTGTGTATGCGGGTCATCCTATAAATTTTACAATATTTTCGGCTTATGACTCATTGTTCCTGATCTTTGTCTAGATGAGTTAGTTTCTACATCATCTTTTATCTATTTAATTGCTATCCAAATGTTTTACTGTAATCTAACCTTTGACGACACACGAATCTATTCTCGTGTCGTCGGTATCGACATTACTTTTGATGATTTTGAGCTTGCAGAATATCTCGAGATCCTGGAACCCAATTCTTGGAAGAAACTTGTCGATGGACGAAAGTTTCAATTTCCCGATGGATCCTCCCTTGAGAGTTTTAAGGATGATTTATGTACTCCCAATACTCGTCCACGCAAGCTATGGGCTAAATATCTTAACCCGTATTTCTATGAACTTCATCGTATCATTTTTCCACGATCTTGCCCAAAACGGGATCGACCAATGAAGTATCTTATATTGAGATCTCTACACTTTATCATCTCCACTTCCATGTCCCTTTTAACTTTCTGTGCACTATGATGGACTGGATGATTAGTGCACGGAAGAGACCTCGATCATTGGTCCATACCCTCTATTTGTCGATGCTTTTTTGTGCGTTTCATATTCTCCTTGATGAGTGCCAGTTCCTTCCTGCCCCTGCCTATCTGTCTAAGGCACGACGGCTTCTAGCAGTTGTTGAGTCTCCTGCTGCGTCAGAGCATTCCGAGTCTGATGCTCAGGCTGATCCTCCTGCTCTTGGCCAACCTGCGCCCGAGCCCCCTGCTACTCTTGAGTCTATTCAGACTATGCTGCATGATCGTTTCCGCTTGGAGGACGATCGCTGGACTCAGATGGACTATCGCACCACCTTACAGATGTCGGCCATCAGCAACATTCTGTATGACATCCAATACTCCTTGGATTCTTATCCTACGGTGTCTTATCCCATGGTGCGGGACCCTTCTCGCGAAGGTTACTGTATCGACGACACCTGGGTCAGGAGGTATTTAGATCCTGGTGCAACATTTGTTGATCCTCGTCGCTCTGCCAGCGACCCATTCGACTCTGCTGGACCTTCTCGTGCTCCATGACGACCGTGGTCCATTTTATGATGCTGCTGATGCTTAGGATTTCTTTTGTTTATGTACCTTGTCATTTTTATTCAGTGGTTATATAGTTGAAAACCCTTTGCTTTGTCCTACTTTATGAATTTATGGCTTCTATTTGGATTATTTGCTAGTTATCTCTCACGTTGAACTTGACCTTGGTTATGTGATTGCATATTTTTCTCATGATTACGTTTTTATGGGGGAGCTTCTATTTTATTTTGCTAAATGTCAAAGGGAAAGAAATATGTGATATTTGCTTAACCATTTTTTGATAAATACTTGTGCTACATTGTGCTATATTTGTGCAATATTGTTTGTACTAGTACTTGTATCAGGACTTCTCTATTTATGGGAGAGCCGAATTGTCCATCTATGGGGAGCAATATATGTGTCCAGGTATGAATGTTGCGATACGCAAATATCACAAATTTTGTCAATTATTAAAATAAGGGAGATTGTTGACCCAAACTGGATCGCAGTCAACCTAATCTTGATAATTAACAAATCGATATTTGACATGACCTAACTTGACACATAAATTGTCATCAAAGCTACAAATCAGACGATTAATACATATCAAGTCAGACAATCATCATCGACGACTGCTCGACGAATACTACTGGAACTTGTCTTCGGAAGTCTATATTTTTACAATTTTATTTGAGTCTAGGCTATTGTACGTTGAGTCGCACTGAGTACCTCAACCATAGACAAGATAACCAAAAAGCCCCACACAAAAAGCCAAACTGCCAAAGCCCATTTAGTCCAATGAGCATTCTATCTCCTAGTAGGCAGAGTTCGGGCCGAACTCTTCCCCCACACAGAGTTCGGGCCGAACTCTATCTCCTAATTTCCAGGAGCTAATTTTTAGGAATTGCTCATTGCAAGTTGTCCAACGGCCATATTTTTTGAATTTTGGACAGAGTTCTGGCCGAACTTTGCCTCCCAGGACTAGTATATATAGGCACCCTTTTCTTTCATTTCAATCCATCCAATCTTCTCATCTCTTCTCTCTTTTATAGCCTATATATCCTAAAGAGCCATACTCTTCTCATCTATTAGCCACAAAATTTTCCAAGCCTACAAGGTGCTCGGTGCGAGTCAATTAGAAGTTTTGTGCAAGAGCCTGGAAGAAGTCACTTGGACAATTCCAAGTTTTGCCTCAGCGATCTTTCAAGAAGTTGGCGTGCTCTTCTGTGTAAAGGCACGTGGTTGTAAAGCTATTTCACAAATCGTGGATTTCAATCCTGAGCTAGAGTTCTCAGGCCTGGACTAGTCCTCCACGAGGAAAACCAGGTTAAAAATTATTGTGTCTGCGTATGCTTTCTGATCTCTATTTCATTTTTGTAATTATACTTTGATTATTTATTTACTAGTTGGGATTGAATAAAGTTGATTTTTTAATTGATCATATTGTCACAAGTACTCTATTCACCCCTCCCTCTAGAGTTGCCTACACGTACTTCAGTCTCATTTTTCTTCTTCTTCTTCTTCTTCTTCTTCTTCTTCTTCTTCTTCGTTAAGTATTTGGTATACTAGACCTTCTGGTTCGGTTAAGGACTGTTAAGGATATGCTTCATATTTTGTTGTCGACAACCTAGTCTTCATCTTTTTTATTTAGGGTTTTTACTGATTTTATTTTGTTCACATTATACAAGACCACAAGAACGACGGCTGTGCCTCATTCCCCAATATTTTGCAAAGACAAACGAGATCGACGGCCGCAACATGGGATAAAATTAATTTTTCACTAGTAATCAACATATATACGTTTTTGTATTTCAAGTATTACGGTGGGGAAGTGTTTCAAAAAAATTCAGGATGCCAGCAAAAAATAATTTTCTAAGCAAAAAAGTTATTCTATTAATTGTTTAATGGGTGTAGATATCATTTTCCAAAGTAAAAGATTACTTATTAATTGTTTTTAAATTTAGATACCATCAACAAAATTTATCTGACAGCATAAACCACCTTGAAGAATGCTCTAAAAAAGTGTCAAAAATATTTTCTTATAGTAACAAATATTAAAATTAAGGTAGTATTAAAAATAACATTGATAGCAAAGGTATAATTATTATTAAATTAAACTTTCAACTTAGATCACATCAATAACTTGTCGCTGGCAGCATAAACCAAGTTGAAGAATCTTGTCTAAAAAAATGTTTATTGCATTATACAGTTGATGAAGTACATGATTTCATATTTACATAGCCAGTTCTTCCCCAAATATTTTACACAATTGTTCTAACAGTAGCCTCATTCAACCATTTGAATGCACTGTTGCATTTTTGACATTGTAAGAATCTTCTTCCCTTGCTGGCTCCTCTTTGACACAAAGATAGCCCTCTTTCCTCCACAATTTGGATTAGGGCAAGTGGTTTCTTTCCAAGGACATTGTTTCTTCCAATGACCTAAGTCACCACATGTGAAACAATCTTTCCTTTGAATTGTTGAATGTGAACTTCCATATTTGGCTTCCAATATAGCAACATCCAGCCACTAGAAATCCAAGCAGAAGGGGTACTTCAGAAATTTTCTAGCAGGATTTGCCTTCGTATTTGACTTCGAAAGGTACCTAATCCCCTTGTAGTTTCCGATATTGCAAGGTGAGCTCAAAATTGAACATTCATCTGCAAGGTGAGTGTTCTTCGAACATAACTGACATTTCTCTTGAACCAAACAAAATAGAAAAAACTAGAGAGCCACGTAACAGTTTGAAAATGGAAGAGAGTGGAAGATAGAACCACCACCATTACCTCTGTCGCAGAGTGTGCCATGGGAGCTCGGTGGGCTACGATTTCTAGTTTAGCAGATAGATTGGGGGCGAGTCTTTGTATTAGTTGCTTCCTAGTGTGTTATGAAGGATGGAGGGTAATACTAATTTAAAAAAAATAGAGGAAAGTTGAGATATGATTAGCAATTGGGGAGTAACACTATATACATGTTACTATTATGACTATATCAATGAAAATAATTACACATTAGTAAACGTACCATTAATGCTGCTGTATGCTTTATCCTACACAATTCAATAAAACATGTATATATAAGACGAAAGGGTTGTGTTGGAAGTTATTTTTATAAAAATTATGCATGCTTTTAGGATTACTCAAGCAGTTCTTCTGTTTGTATTGTTTCTTGTCCTTCGTTTCTTCTGTTGGTTTCTAACACACTCTATTTTCTTCAATGGCTGTGTCACATAGAGAAATTGAGGGTCATATGGAAGAATTAGTTGATGAAGAAAGCTTTGCTTCAATACCGATGTCAGATGGAGAAATTGAGGGAGGTGGGAGATTTAGATGATGAACAAAGATTGGAAGCTGTTAACTTAGGAGACGATAAAGAACAAGAGGAAGAAACGAATAGAGAAATGCATCCTAACGATGACAATGACATTAATGTAAACAATGATAAGTTATTTTGCTTCCCCATTTCTAATGAATTTAAGTAATGCATTATATTTTTACATTGATTTCTCATACTTATTTTGTCTAATTATGTTTTTAGGGACGATGGTGAATCTGAAATGGATTTCGATGCAGCGATGATGGAAAAAATATTGGAGCCTGATAACAATAACAAAGACTCAATGGATCTCTTATATGAAGATATTGTTGGCTTAGAGTTCAACTCTATTGAAGAAGCAAAGACATTCTACCAGATATATTCAAAAACAGTTGGTTTCAGTATTAGAAAGAACGAAGTAAAGAAAAACAAATATGAGATTCTAGTAGTCCGTAGTTGGTATTGTTCGAATGCGGGATTCAGACAGGAGAAATACATTGAAGCTCATAACAGGATTCATTGAGCCAATAAGTGAAAGCAAAAGTGGTTGTAAAGCATTTTTGTACTGGGTAAAATATTTCTACAAAGCTGTGGGTTGTCAAAAAATTTTGAGTACATCACAACCATAATCTGGCGAATGATTCTGAAACAGTTTTTTTTGAGATCCTACAGCAAGATATCAGCTGCAGAATTGGAACAAGCTAAGCTGATAAAACAATCAGGGATGACGACTACAGAGGTACAAAATTTATTTGTCCACTAGAATGGTGGCTGGGATAAGGTTGGATTGACGAAAATAGATTTATACAATGCTTTAGCTAAAGATAGTAAAGTACTAGATGATGTTGATGCTTCGACAACACTTACATTTCTTCAAGCTAATGAAGGCATTGACCCAAATTTTTTCTACGCGTACATGGTAGATGAAGATTCCAGATTGACCCATCTCTTTCAGGCTGACGGTGCAAGTCGATTCGATTACAAATTATTTGGGGATTCACTAGCATTTGATTCTACATATAAAACAAATAGATGTCAAATGTTGTTGGTGGCTCTAGTGGGTACAAACAATCATGCAATAACTTATGTGTTTGGGTTTGCATTGATCCATAATGAGTTTGCTGAGACATATTCTTAGGTTTTACAAAAATTCTAAGAGTTTATGAATGACAAATTACCAGAGACAATTCTCACGGATGGTTGCAGATCCATGAATAAAGCAATTGAGGATTTAATGCCCAACGTAGTTCATCAAACATGCTCATGGCATATCCTAAACAATTCAACCAAACATGTACACCGAGATGGTTTTGCAAAAGAATTGAGTTATCTGATTAAAAGGTACATCTCACACTTGGTATTTTACTTTGAAGTATGTTGTTGTTACAATTTTAAAACTTTTGTTATTGTCCATGTTTTTTAAATAGGTACTATTCAGTCAAAGAATTTGAAAACTGTTGGTAGCAGATGCTAAGAGATTATAATGCAGAGAACAATGAGTGGATCAGTGCATTATACAGAACGAGGGATCGATGGGCAGACACATTCCTACGTGGACATTATTTTGGTGGTTCTACTGTAACAAATAGATGTGAATCAATGAATGCATTTCTGGAAAAAATTGAATGAGAAGCTACCACAATGGAAGACCCTTCAACATTATGACCATGGTTTGGCTGCCTTACGTTACGGCCAGATGAGTAAGCATGACACTGATGAAATCTCAACGCCAGTTGTGAAACAAACTAGCATGGTCGTAATAGAAGATTAATTTGCAGCAATTTACACTAAAAAGTGTTTATTGAGGTAAGGTATGAAATCTCACATTCTGATAAATATAGTGTTGTCTGGCTTCACATCATAAGAGAGGCAGAAGTTTGTACTATCCAAAAGTATTTGTCGACAAACAATCTAAACCGGAAGGTTATATTTTATCGTATCGACAACAACATAAATTATGACTGCTTGTGGATGGAGACCAAGAGGATTCCTTGTAGGCATATTTTTTCAGCAATGAAGAGATTGCAATTGTCAGATATTCCAAAGAACTTGGTAAAAACTCGTTGACTGAAGAATTGCAAAGAGAGTTATCTCTCCGGACCTAACAGAGGAAGGAGATTCATCCACCCAGACAGGATTAAGAGCAGAAGGTATGGTGGTACTAATGAACAAGTTAATCTGTTTACGTATTTTTATAAAAAATTAAGCAAAATTCAAGAGAAGGGAACAGAGTTGATGTCAGCTATGCTGATTGAGTTGCAAAAAATGGTGACCGATATTGACGAAGAAGAAAAAATGGTAGCTGATGCAGTTCGTGGAGTGCATGAAGCTTTTAAAGAGCCAAATCCGGTAACAACAAAAGGAAAGCCTTCTCAAGAAAAATCAAGCCAGAATAAAGAAAGTCAGACTATCCCCAAGCCTAGAATTTGTAGAGTTTGTAGAAAATTGGGTCACGATTTTCGTAATTGTAAAGTACAGAAGCGAACTACCGAGAAAGAGCCAATGGAATCAAATGAACTAAGCGATACGTCGTTGATTTAATTATCATTATGTACTATTGTTTTCTTTTTTCATTTACCCAACTTTTATTATTGGTTTTCCATAAAATTGTTCCAAATGCAGCAGAAAACTTCTTCGTGACAAAAAGATATATTATATGGCAGCAAGATTATGAAACAATCTAGCAAGATTATGAAACAATCTAGCAAGATTATGAAATATTAACACCAGAAATCCCATAGGAACTCACCAGATCTTAATTTACTCAACTGCCAAGATAAAGAGTTCTATGGTTGTGGAAATTACGAGGCAAGGGTTCATTTTGATATAATTTTTATCGCACGTTTTAAGAACATTATAACTTCACAAAACTTTATTCCTAACTATTTGTTACAAAACAAATGAACATATTTCATTAGATAAAAGAAAAAAATCATTATCTTCCATCTTCACCCATCAGAGTGGACTCCTTTCGACCTTTGCTGCTTAATGATATTGTTGCACAATTTGGATTCTTTTGCATTGTGCTTTGAAGATGCAATCCATGCAACAACTTTGCGCCTTTCCAATTCTGAATCAAACTGCATGTAACAAACATAACATCAAAAATATTGCTCTAAGAAGTATAAGTATTTGAAGACATATTTTCAGACTTACATCGAAAGAACGGGAGTCCAAACTACATCCGTCTTTCATGAATAAAATTACAAAAATACCACAATCAAATGTATTATCATGGCGGGAAACATAAGGACGACGGATTATGGAGAAAGTAGAAAAGTTAAACCTAGCATCTCTCAACTTTCAAATCTCTTCCTCGAGAAAGAGATCCAAATTTAAAAGCTACGATTACCAGAATACAATATGTATTAGTATACGGTGAATCTAGTACGCAATTCATAAAAATTTATTACTATGAGCTTACTATTTCTTTTATGAGTGATTTGTTATAAATTACCTCATTTGTAGATGCAAGGGAGTCCAAAACTTCAACAGTCTTTGTCTTAACCATAACTCTTGCAAGAGTATAGTGGTCAGACATAAGCATGGGTATGTGTATCTGAATCACGATTAATTAGGTAAAAAAATTAATTAATTTTCAGTAATTTGGAATTTTAATTTTAAACAGAAATAAATTAATATCTCATTACAAATGCTTAAAGATCCCATATAATCATCGAAATATTTGCACTTCTTCCATATTTCATGAAGAGGTTTGTTAGATGGAGGTAACGTTGCTCTCTACATACACATTAATTAATACATTACGAACGACAAACAATCAAGACAAAATTGTTAATGCATAATCATTAAAGAATAAAATGCTCACTCACCATTAACTTTACTGGTAGATACCATACATTAGCTTTATTGACAGTTCTTCTCCATTCCTTCGCGGTTAGAAGAGCAGAGACCAGGCTTACAATCTGAGTATTTTCATTAAAAAATAATGATTGTATCGTAGTAAACGTCGATGGCATCAATATCGCGCTAACAATCTGAGTACCTCATAAAAAATACAACGATGGAATCGAAGTAAACATTGATGGCATCTAAGAAAAAAATATACTATTTACATACCCCATCTTTAATTCTCCTTCCTGGAGAAAAGGACTTCATCTCAGCCCGAGTTACATAAAGCTTGTTGTAAGATGATATTATTTCGCTAAGAAAAGAAACAGATAGATTAGAAAAAACAAAATAAATAAACTGTTGAAATGAAATAAAAGCTCATATTACTTACTCGTCAAGTTTACCATCCATAAAAATATAATTATAAAAACTCGAACAACTACTAGTCCACTCTCTAGGCTTTGAGGTTGAACTTCTTGTTAGACTTTTCAAAGGTTGACCGGTACTAAATTCCTTCGCATACTTTTCGAAGAACTGCTAAGGTCAGGTTCTTCTAGAGGGAGTTTATCAAAAATTTGCTGGATGGTTTGATCAACTTTCTTCAGCATCTTGTCCTCATCAGAAGATTCATTGTCATCATCCTCCTCAATATTAATTACTCTAGATGAAGATGCCTTCTTGAAAGTGGAAGATTCTTCTACTTTTTCCAAGCGTCGAGATATATTGATTTGTTCAAGTTCGATTGAACAATGCTTAGAATTGATCGAAACAAGTTGAGCTGAAATCTTCGTCAGATGTTCTTCAAACCTGCGCATCATACGCAAAATGAAGGTTTCATTTGAAGCTGACATCCAATCTTCTACCGCTTCTACATCTTTCATATGAGTAAACATCTTTCTCTAGTGCTACAAAATGAAATAAGAAAACTATTCTATGTATTTTAGAGTAAATAATAGTTGAAACAAGAAAACTATTGTATATATAACAAGAGAAAAATACAAAAAGTGAGGAAGATAAAAAGACAAATAAATTTTGGGACTAACAATGAAATGACAATAAAGGTTATCATGATTAACAATTGGAGGAACTCTAGAAGAGGTTTAATTCTACGAGAAATTAATTAAACAGTAGGTTAATTTCTTCTTGATTAATTCACTTTCCTGATAATGGCATGGACAATAAATTTTACTAAGTCGGGAGCCTGCAGGAGCGGCGCCGCTGATCGATACTCGTTGTTCGAGGAGGGCTCGACAACGTTCGTCGCGAACCGGACCTTCTTCTTCTTTCCTTCTTCATCTTCGTTTCTCCTTCCACAACCACCACCACCGCCACCACCATGGCATGTAGCTTTATAACCTAAATATTAAATTGTTAGATAAAAAAATAAATTACAGAATTTATATAGATGCACAATTATTGTTAAATATACATAGTGTACAAAATATTAAATTGGATGGACAAAAGAGAAAGTAAATATGAGTTAATTTAAGGTGTTCATTAAAAAAATTGAAATGAAGAATGACCTGCTATAACAAGTTACCAGGAGGTTAAAAGTCAAAATCAGCATTAAATGATGTTTCCTACTCCATCAATAGTCCAAGAAAATTTATTTAATCCGAACCATTGGATCAACATCTAATGGTTCAGATTTGGGATATATCTATACAAATTTTTCCATGGAATGTATTGAAAATTATATATATATATATATATATATATATATATATATATATATATATATAATTTTTATTTTTATTTTTTAATAAACAACCCCTGTCATATATTCATATAAAAGGCAGAAAATGTCGTAGCCTTTACAAGTAAGCGTGAGATAAAAAAGAAAAGTAAGCGGGCAATAATGTAACTGCCTATTTTAAAAATGATGATAAATTTGTCATTTTTCATATCTAATATTTTTGTGAATATTTATTTATTAATATTGTATTTTGGGGATTAGTTTAGTCGAGTTTGAGTTTCGTCTAGTTTTGACTTGTGTTAGTGACCCGGGTATTTTAGACTCTAGTTGGGATCCAAAGATTAGTTAGACATGGCCCACAAACTCATCTCATTAGGCTAGTGCATTTAGACTAAACCAACATCAAGTTTAGTTATTTAGAGATTAGAAACTTGACCCTTTTGACCCCAACCTTTGCATGACTTAGATTAACCAAAGGAGACCTATTAGGGACATATTAGACATTTACCATTGGTCCAAAACCTAACCCTTATGGCAGCCAAGAGAGGGTTCCATCTCCTTTTCATTTGCAAAGTAGCCTCTATTCCTATTTTAGTGTTCTTCCCAATCTTGAGAGCAAATTCTATTGATTCATCTTTCAAATCTTCTCTTTTCTCCACCAAATTCTCTCATTCTTGTAAGGAGAGGAAGCTACAAGGAATGTGAAGCCAAGAGCAAGGAGGGGTATCCATTTGCTAGAAGAGTGTGTCGAATTCGTGTCATTTGGGTTGTTCATTGGAAATCAACTCCCAATAGGTATCTCACCCTCTCTAAACCTTCTTTATTTCATCTTTTCTTTGCATATTTGTTAGTTTTAAACCCATAGAAACCACCCCCATGCATGAACCACAATTAGAAATGTTTTAGAGGCACTTTTGAGTCTTTTTTAGGAGTTTGGAATAGGTTTGGTGTCCCCCATAGAGAGATTCCTAAGGGGCACACAATGTGTTTGTATTTTTGTCCCATTGGCTTATTTGTCTTCTAATTTTAGATTTTCATGTGTTAGAGAGTGGATTAACCATGGTTAGGATATTTAGGTTTGTTTTCATTTGGATACCAATATTTGAATCTATGTATTATGGCCTACAAGCCCTATTTTTATGTAAAAATATCAAATATTGTTATATTTATGGATGTGGACTGATTTGGGGATTTTTGTATATATATATATTGATATATGTCTTGTGTGTATGTGATAGAGTGTGGGTGTGTTAGTATTAAGTTAGTGAGTTAGATAATCTAGTTAGTATCCTAGATAATATAGTTAGTATGTGTTTCTTTTGTCCAAAATAACCCAAATTCGTCATAATATTCATCTACGTTTTTAGTAACCATAGCAACTTAGAAATGCTATAACTCCTAGCTCAAGACTCCGATTATTCTCCCATTTTTTAAAAGAATCGTATCGAAATTAGCTTTCCAAATATATATATTAATAGGCCAAAATTGTTCTAGAACTTTTTATAAAACTGTTTGAGTGTCAGATGTCCTAAAGACAAATGCGTTTTGGTATTTTCGCGATTTCGGGAGCTTCCGAACACGAAAATGCAATCCGTTTGAAGTTTTGGCAAGATAATATGAAGGGCTACGACATACTTTAATTCTAGAATTTAGTGAATTGGTCTAATAGGTGTAGTATTAGTTTTAAGTAAAAAAAACTAACTATATGATATGGACATTTTGTGTCTCCTATGAGCCTATATAGTATGTATATCAAGTGAATGTAGGTATCATAGGTTGTCAAGAACATGTATGATATAGTACATATATATATTATTGTTAGGTAATATATGTTATTATAGTGTGTGTGTTTGAATGAGATAAGGATGTGTGTGGTTAGTAGATAGAAGTAAGATTGACAGAGGATATGTGCTAGTGTGTGTTTGATGTTGTATAGATGTTAGTGTAGTGTGTGTGTGTTATGAAGATGAGAGAGTTGGGAGGATCATGCCATCCTATTTGACTTGAGGCTAGTGTGGTTTGTTGAGTGATTTGTATTTTGGTTAAGTGGTAGTGTGTTTATATATAGATGTGTGTGGGTGTGTTAGAAGAGAGGAGGTGAATTTGGTATATGTGTTTGTTTGTGTGTGTTAGTATTGGAGTAGAGATGGATTTAGATGGTGTATGTATGGATATATTAGTATGTTAGTGGTTATGTTAGAATCTATGTAGATGTTAGAGGTATCTTAGAAGTTAGATAGTGATATCTTGTATAAGTTAGATAGTTAGTTGTGTTAGTCTATGTTATTGTTAGTTAGATATGACATATGTTAGTTGGTTAGAGTTAGAGATGGATATATGTACATATATGTTATAGTTATATATTAGTATCTTGGTTATCCATGGTTTGTGTGTGTGTGGTTGAAGATTAGATGAGTTAGTATCGCAATAGTTAGATATCTTAGATAGTTAGATAAGTTGTATCTTGTATAGATTAGAGTTAAGTTAGATAGTGGTTAGTTTGTAGATAGGTAGTCTTAGGATACTAGATGTTGGTATCCTAGGATATTATGATTTACCTTACTTTAAGGTAAATGGGTTTACCTTATCACAAGGTAAGGTAGTGAGTTTACCTTCAAGACAAGGTAATAGGAGGGTTTACCTTCAAGGTAAGGTATGGTTACCTAAATAATAGGGCTAGATACTAAGGTATTGGTTATCTAATGGCTTGTGGTAGATAAATAGATGCTAGATAACTATAGTTTGGGTATTGGGAGACTAAGGTATTTATAACTAGACTAAGGTTTTGGACTTCAAACCAAGGTAAGGGTATTGGGATACCAATAGTGATAAAGTATATGGTATCTTGGTTAGTATCCTTGGATAGCTTAGATATAGAGTTAGTATCCTATATTAGAAATTAGTATCCTAAGTTAGTGGATAGATAGTAGTCTAGAGATGTAAGTTGGTATCTTGGTGTCATAGGTTAGTGTGTCATATTACCTTTAGTAGGATACTACTAGTTAGTAACTTAGAATTTAGGATACTAGAAGTATATGTTAGATAGTTAGATGTATATAGGTAGTGTCCTAAATATATATATTTTAGTATCTTAGAGATTAGGTGTCACCTCCGTTTTTCGTTATACGTATTTTCAGTATACGTGTACGGAATTCTGACCCATAATCAGATTTGTCTAGCTTAATCTTGCATAACTTGGTTCAGTTTTGGTTTGGCTTGGTTTATTCCTTTTGGTTCATCATGTTAAACCCAACCCCTACCTACCACCATCTCCATTTAAAACCCACCTACTTTTCTCTCTCTTCATTATTTCTCAAAACCCTTTCTTTTTCTCCATTAAAACCTCTCCCCCTCCATACGTAAGTGTATTTTGCTTCTACTTGAGAACCCATTTTGATGGTTCCAATGGCTTCTTAGCATGATCCTAAGCCACTTTAGAACTTGAAGATTTTCATTTTGGTGCATGGATTTTTGTAGATCTGAAAAATTGCCATTTTTGGATTTTTGTAGTTTTGATCTATTGATCTTCTTCATTTGCATGTTTTGATGGTTCCATGTCGTAGAGAATAACGTTCTACCCTATTTTGACCTATGGAAGTCTGAATTTGGACTCCGGACGGAGATATGGCGGAGCTCGGAAGCTACGGCCTTTTCATATTTTTCTTCCCAGATATATCGGAAAGAAGGACAGTGCTTGGGCGCATGAACTTTCCATGCGCCCAAAGCAGACCTTCCTCCCATGTGGGCGCATAAGTATGCCCCCTTTGGGCACATAGGTACGTTCATGTGTGGGCGCATAGCCTTGTGTTGGCGCATAACTTTCTAAACATGTCACAACACCTTGCCTTTTCCTTGGCACTTGGCCAAGGGTCTTGCTCCCTTCCTTGGGCGCATAAACCTCCCTCTTGTGGGCGCATAGGGACTGCCCTAGTGGGCGCATGTAGCCCCCCCTTTGGGAGCATAGTGGTCAGGACGGCATTCCTTTGGGCATTTGTGATCTTTTGGGTTTTGCTCCTTTTGCCAAGTTGTTTCATGATTCTTCCATGGGTTGCTCACTCGATCACGACACGACTCGTGCGTGCCACAGCTTGGCATGATACGACATGACACGGCACGTGCGTGCCACGGCTAGGCATGACACGACTCGTGCAAGCCGCGACGCGACTTGGCACGACTTAGCACGATTTACTTAGTCATGGCACGGTTTTCTATGTATGGCTAATATAAGAATGCGACACGATTGGTGCGAGCCACGGCAAGGCTTGGCACGACTTGGCATATGTTAGCCTTCATGTAGGCACATAGAACCATGTGGACGCATAGCCCTTGGACACACGATGTTTTGGCATTTTTTCCCTTTTATGCATTTCCTTCTCTTATGATGCAAGTCGCCATGACTTTCGGCTTTATTGTACTTTACACTTCATGCCATGATTCCTTTCTAAACGGTGGCCCGTTAGGGTGCACTCAGAACTATGTCTCTTCTTTACCTATAAATTAGTTGTATAATGATATGCTGCATAGCCATGATATGTAAACACGAGGTGATGATTAATAAATAGTAAACAAGGAAGGTGGCCCGTCGTGGTACACTTCTAACAAGTAACAAGTACAAGTAACATGACATGATGGTGACCCGTCGTGGTGCACCCTTGACAAGTAATCTTAACATGTAACTCATGAACTCTGTTGCGACGGCTAACTTGACATGCTAAGTAAATTCTCATCTTGACACCGTGGATGATTGTATTGAATGTGCTTGTATAAGCTACAAGTCTTGTCCGTATCATGTCTAGGACTTGTATCCCTGGTTACCACGGTCTGGGATACATACTGAATCTGACTAGGTTAATGAGTAGATTGATTAAGTAGTTCATATAGAGAGGTATTCCGGCTACAAGCAATCCCGTTATCTGGGTGCCTTCTCTGATGGACTTGTAGCCTGCCGACGAGTAGGGCACATTTCCAGCTCACTGTCATGTGGGGCATTTCATAAAATGATTACTATGCATACTGTCATGTGTTGCACTCAAGTCACCTGACAAGTCATGATAACTCTTAGCATGAACCTTGTGTCTGGATAGCCTGGATAGTCTGCAGGGCTTGTGGCCGTAGGGATACCTCATTGCAACTTGCAAGTAACTAGGCTTGTGATAACCCTAGTTAGGTTAACTATCAAGCCGTACTCTTGCTTGGCCGTGAATGTTGGATTGAGTCCCATCTTGTCTAGTTTTGCCTAGACCCAGTACATGGCTATCTCAGGACATGTTTGTGTATGCTTTACGTTATCGATAATTGGTTAGAGACTAAGTTTCGTTCAGTGAAGGGTTACAACCCCGGTCCTTGTTTGGTTTACGGGTTGTAACTTGGTTACCGAAATAGTCCTTTAGTTATCATATCATTTATCACCCTGTTTTTTCTAACTCATGTCTTATGTTATTTCATCTATGACTTTATGTGCCAATATGCTAGTTTTAGTTCTTAAGTAAAGCCTCCTTGTGGCACTTGCTCTTTCTGGGGTCTGACCTAGCTGGTTTTGTATGGCCAGATTTTGGAGCAGCTTCCGAGGATCCCCCAGCCTTCCTGCCAGGTGGTGACCACTAGGCGCAACCCTGACAACGAGTGGGTTCTTATTTTGCTCTCCCACTCCCTTGTAAAAAATATTTTTTTCAGGCGTTTAGCCGCCGAGCAAGTGTTAGCTCGTTTGCAATTTTACTTACTGTCTGCCTACGGGTTGTAACATGATTGACAAATCCTAGGGTTGATCATGTATGACTTAAACTCTTGCTAGTCTTCGCATTTTCTATGACTAGCTTCATGATCATCTGAATATGTAATGTATGGGACGCCTTACTTTGTATGTCTGATGATCTACCATCTTGTTACATTTACTTGCTTTCTTGAGATTGAGACACTAGGCTTGTTCTTGACCCTAAGAGACTAGTGGCTTGTAGTAACCAACATTCATCTAGACAATCGTGACTATATTGCGAGGTGGGATTCACTTCAATGTACGTAGCTGGCTGTTTCTGTCCTCCGGTCTCTAGTATTCTGGTTCTGGGGCGTGATACGGTTTAAGTGGTGCCCATGTAGGTCTTGTAAATCAAAATGGGTGAGGGTTTCACTGAATAGATGTCTCAATCAACACTCGCCCTTGATCTCTACTCGTGTCTTTTAATCTTTCTGAAATCTTGACCTGATCACATGTTTATATCCTTGATCTATCATGGTCCTTCCATATTGTTCTCCATGTCATTTCTTTGGCGACATTGTCCCTGGTCCTACCGATAGGCAAGGCGGAGCACCTCCCGTGGACCAGCAACAACCTAAAGACCAAGTCCAGTACTCAGGGGTAGCCTCCAGAGTCATGCCTACTGGGGGTCAAGAGCCACCAGTTCAGCCAGTCCAGCCTGTAGAGCCTGACGATGGAACCCAGGTGGGTCTCATCAAGGAATTGCTTGCATCTCAAAATCGTCGGGGCGATGCCCTGCACCAGGCAGTACAAGATGCCATGGCCGTATTGGTTATCAAAGAAACAATTTGGCTAGCAGTTTCAAGCGCCTTAACCCTTCCTTCTTCGACGGTAGTAAGGACGCTAATGCGTGGCTCCAGGACATCGAGATTATCTTGGATGCAGCTAAGACTCCAGAATGAGAGAAAGTAGCTGTGGTGCGCCTACAGTTATTGGACCTAGCCCGCACCTGGTGGGCGATGATAGCAATTGGGTTGGCGACGCCTGTTCCATGGGCGATATTCAGTGACAAGTTTCAGATCAAATACTTTGATGCTGTAGCTCGGCACGACCTACAGACGAGGTTCACCAATCTCAGGCAGATGAGCAGGACATTCGATGGATATGCGGCCGAGTTTTCAAGACTGAGTCGGTTTGCTCCCACCTTGGTGGCAACCGAGTTCGACCGAGCGCAGCAGTTCCAGCAGGGACTCCACCTTGAGATGATTCTAGCAATAGAGCAGTTTGAGCATCAGACTTTTGATGCTATTTTACGAGTAGCTAGGAGGCATGAGTATACCTCCCAGAGAATAGTAGACAGAACTGGAGGACGGAAGCGGTCCCATGGTCAGATGACCCAGTCCTCAGCCCCAGTCCCGGCAGCTAGGGCCTTGACCATTGGAGCTCCATGGAGGGCAGCATCAGTTACGTCAGTTCAGTACTTGACTCCGACATACCCTCAATAGAAGCGGAGGCAGTCTTCCACATTGGGCTGCACTCATTGTGGGAAGCCAGGGCATGTAGTATCAGAATATCGCAGAGCACAAAGATTATGCTTGGCTTGTAGGGCGTCGGATCACATGATAGGGTCCTGTCCCCACAGGGCCAGTTCATCATCAACCCTAACCAGTCCCTCGATGAGGGGACCAGTACCAGTACAGCAGCAGCAGTACCAGCCTCCGAGGCCATTGCCGCCTCAGGCTCAAGCATTCCAGCAGCAAAGACCACAGCAGTATGCCCAGGTCCAAACTCAGATTCTGAACCGCCAGAGAGGTTTCCAGCAGAGGGGACCAGCACCCAGAGGGCAAGGTCAAGCGATAGCTTTGACCGTAGAGGAGGAGTTGGCATTAGGTGAGGTAGTGGCAGGTACCATTCTCGTCAACTCTTTTCCTGCATCAGTATTATTTGATTCGGGTGCCTCGTATTCATTTATGTCTGCACGATTCGTAACACGGATAGGACTGGAGCCCGAGTCATTATTAGTAAGGCTCAATATACTTACTGGTAACGGTCCTGTGGGAGTAGATAGAGTGTTTTACTCGTATCGAATCTTAGTTAGCGGTAGAGAGTTTCCCGCTAGGTTGATAGAGTTTCCGATGGCCGATTATGATGTGGTCCTAGGATGGATTGGTTGAGGGACCAGTATGCTAGAATAGATTGCCATATCGGCAAGATTATTTTTAGTATTCCTGGTGAACCAGAGTTTTTATTTTTTTGAGGCGGAGTTGAACCTTCTTCCCCAGCGTTGCGGATGGCAGTAGTAGCAGCAGTTCAATTTTCCAGAGTTGTAGAAGAGTTTCTCGACGTATTTCTCGAAGAACTTCCAGGTATGCCCCCAGAGAGAGAGATCGAGTTCACCATTGATTTGATTCCTGAATCAGCACCAGTGTCAGAGAGAGTCTATAGGATGGCGCCTTTAGAGTTGGAGATCTTGTACAAGATCATTGAAGAACTCAGAACCAAGGGATTCATTCGTGCTAGCGGATCACCTTGGATAGCCCCGATGCTTCTTGTGAAAAAAAAGGATGGTACGTCAAGATTATGTGTTGATTATCGTACCTTGAACTCTGTAACAATCAAGAACAGATACCCTCTACCAACGATAGATGACTTATTTGATTAGCTCAAAGGAGCGGATGTATTCTCGAAGATTGACTTGCGGTCAGGGTACCATCAGATCAGAGTCCGAGAGCAGGATATCTCGAAGACAGCATTCAGATCGAGGTATGGACATTGGGAGTTCCTTGTTATGCCATTTGGAGCGACCAATACGCCAGCCATATTTATAGACCTCATGAATCGTATCTTCATGCCCTATTTGGACCAGTTCGTGATAGTATTTATAGACGACATCTTAGTCTATAATAAGAGTGAGGCAGAGCATGAGCAGCATCTCCGTGTAGTTCTTCAGATTCTCAGGGAGCACCAGTTGTACGCAAAATTCAGTAAGTGCAAGTTTTTGTTGGATCATATCTCGTACTTAGGTCACATCATCACCAGAGGTGGAGTGGAAGTGGACCCCCATAAGATAGTTTCCATAGAGACATGGCCAGTACCTAGCACTGTCGCAAAAGTTCGGAGTTTCATTGTATTGACTGGTTATTATCGACGGTTTGTGTCAGACTTTGCTCGGATTTCAGCGCTGTTGACGCAGTTGACTCGTCAGGAGGTGCAGTTTACTTAGACAGCAGAGTGTCAGAGTTCATTCGAGAAGTTGAAGCAGAGATTGATGACGGCCCCCATTCTCACTCTTCCCGATGGGACTGGAGGATTTTCAGTTTATTGTGATGCTTCAGGCAGAGGATTTGGATGCGTATTGATGCAGCATGGTAAGGTAGTCGCTTATGCGTCATGCCAGCTTCGTGATTATGAGAGGAATTATCCTACCCATGACTTGGAGTTAGCAGCAGTAGTTTTTGCATTGAAGCTTTGGAGGCATTATTTATATGGAGATCGGGTGGAGATTTTCACCGACCACAAGAGCCTTAAGTATGTGTTTACCCAGAAGGATCTCAATATGCATCAGAGAAGATGGCTAGAGCTGCTTGTGGATTATGACATCAAGTTGCAGTATCATCCTGGGATGGCCAACATTGTTGCAAATGCATTGAGTAGGAGAGCCGGGGTTTATTTTCTAACAACACAGCCAGAGTTGTTAGCAGATCTTCAGAAGATGGGTATTGAAGTTGTTCTTCCTTCCAGTGTGGCATTGATGGCCAGTATGCAAGTTCAGTCCAGTATAGTGGAGAGGATCAAGTTAGCTCTGTCCGCAGATTCTAAGCTTCAGCAGCTTAGGACAGAATGTGTAGCAGGGCGAAGACCAGAGTTATGTATTCATGAAGATGGTACACTCCGACATAGGAGGCGTCTTTGTGTACCCAGTGGAGATATCAGACAGGAGGTCATGGAAGAAGCTCACAGTTCTCAGTATTTGATTCACCCCGGTGGTATGAAGATGTATCGTGATATTCGACAGCATTTCTGGTAGAATGGCATGAAGAGGGAGATAGTCCGTTTTGTCTCTCGTTGTTTGGTTTGTCAGCAAGTTAAAGCTGAACATCGAAGACCAGCTGGACTTCTTCAACCTTCACCGATCCTAGAATGGAAATGGGAGCATATTACCATAGATTTTGTGGCTGGATTACCTATATCCCCAGCTGGAAGAGATGCTATCTTTGTTATAGTTGATAGGCTCACGAAGGTAGCTCATTTTATCCCTTTCAAAATCGGTCAGTCGACGAATCAGCTTGCAGAGATGTACCTCAAGCAGATAGTCAGATTGTATGGAGTACCAGTCAGTATTGTGTCCGATAGATATTTGAGATTCACCTCGCACTTTTGGTGGAGACTTCAAGAGAGTTTGGAGACTCGTCTCAAGTTCAGTTCAGCCTACCATCCACAGACAGATGGTCAGTCAGAACGTACGATCCACACTCTTGAAGATATGCTGCGGTCATATACACTCGACTTCGGTAGTTCGTGGGAAGATCACCTTCATCTCGTAGAGTTCTCCGATAATACCAGTTTCTAGGCCAGTATCCAGATGGCACCCTTTGTCATGACCCGCACCCACTGTGAGGGTACGAATACGTAACGATGCCCAGCCTACGCCGCAGTGTCGGCGGTAGAGCGCTGTCCTAGGTTACTATCTAACCAGCAACTCACGCAATTATAATGTACTCATCATGATCAACTCCAAACGGAGGACAAGTATAAGATATTGTAACTCAATCACAGTCTAAGCACGATAAGATAATCACAGAAGAATTAAACTAAGAATAGAAGGACAACTACTAAAATAATAACAACTCTCAACAAATCTCAAATACTACACAAGTCTCAAATCTTCTACATCAAGTTCAACATAAAAATAGATGCTAGTGTACTAAACTAAATCCCGATCACTCCTGAGTGTCGGAGCCAAAGGTAGTCATCCCGTCTCCGGGTCCATAATATGTAGGGCATGTGTCCTCAGGACAATCATCTGTAAAATTTTAACAAGTCCAGTCAGGACAGGAACGAGTAAAACTCATCAAGAAATCCTAATTAAATGACAGAGAACTATAAAGCAGTTATAAGCAGTTATATTGATGAAACATGGTAGTTTGTATACAGGTGATGGCATAGAGAAACAGTTAAGATACAAGGAAAGTAAGGTAAGTAAAAACAAGAGAAGAATCATAGCAATAAAGACTGTAAATAGATAGCTGAACTAGGGCAACATGGTATAAGTCTAGAATGTAAATGTAAACAAGTGCAAAACCCAAGTAAATCCAGACAACATGCATCTGATACCAGGTGGTTCCAGTACAAGATGGGTCCGGTATGAGGTGAGTCCAGTCGGTGATCAAAGGTTCTAGGGTGAGTCCAGCCTATACTCTAACAGTGTGTTTTAAAATATCGGGATCGACATATGAACGGCTGTAGGTAATACGGCACACCGCACACTCGGCCAAGTGTGGGATGACTATCTGTCACGTCCCAGAACCAGAATACTGGAGAGCGGGGGCAGACATAGCCAGCTACGTATATGAAATGGAATCCATCTCGCTATACGGTCACAGCTGTCTAGATACATGAGGGTTTATCTACAAGCCAACAATCTCTTAAGGTCATGAACAAGCCTAGTGTCTCAATCACAAGCAAGTAAGTAAAAGGTTACAAGAAGTATGATCATTAAATATACAATAGTAAGGCGTCCCAAACATTACATATTCAGCTGACCATGAAGCTAGTCGTTACAAAATGTTAGGACTAGCAAGAGTTTAGTCATACATGATCAACCCTAGGATCTGTCAATCATGTTACAGCCCGTAGGCAGACAGTAAGTAAAGTGCAATCGAGCTAAACAGGTGCTCGTCGGCTAAACGCCTCAAAAGAATAATTAAAATAAAGTGGGAGATCAAAAATAAACCCACTCGTTGCCAAGGTTCCGTCTAGTGGCTACCATCTGGCTGGAAAGTCGGTAGATCCTCTGAAGCTGCTCCGAAATCTGGCCACACAAAACCAGCTGGGTCAGACCCCAAAAAGAGCAAGTGCCACAAAGGAAGCTTCACTTAGGAACTAAAACCAGCAATCAACACAAGATATAAATAAAAGTAAAAACTAGAAATAAAGAAAATACATCAGGATGATATACGACGAGATAACCATGGAACTATTCAGATAACCAGGTTACAACCCGTAAACCAAACAAGGACCGGGGTTGTAACCTTTCATCTGAACAGAACTTGGAATTCTCACCATTTATCAGTAAAATAAATACCAGCATTCTGGTCATGCAGTAATCTGGAACAGAATCAGGGCAAGACTAGACTGGTTAGACTCCATCCAATCATTTTACGGCTAAGCAAGAATTACGGCTTGATACTTTAACTAACTAGGGTTGTCACAAGCCTAATTACTAACAAGATGCAGTGAGATTATTCCACAGCCACAAGTCCTGCAGACCATCCAGGTTACCCGGGTTAAAAGATTAGAGTTGAATTCAGGTGGGTACATCGTCCAGGAGACGAATGTACCCTTAGGTAGCTTGAAGGGTGCAACACATGACAGTGTGCTGGAAATGTGCCCTACTCGACGGCAGGCTACAGATCCCAAGGCGTGCCCAGGTAACGGAATTGCCTGTAGCTGGGAAATCTCTTATGACTAGTGTATTAATCTAGTTATTAGCCTTAGTCCATTTCAGTAGGTACTCCTGACCGTGGTACTCAGGAGTCCCTGTCCTAGACATGATGCGAGACAGGACTGGTTTATTTATACAAACACAATCGCCCACGGTGTCCAGATTAATTATACAGGTCATGTCATGCCAGGTAGCCGTCGCAACAGCTGCTCGAGAATATCATGTCAGGTTTTCATGTCTAGTGTACGAGTCAGGAGTGCGCCATGACGGGCCACTATCAGGTCATGTCAGGTTATTATGTCAGGAGTGCACCACTACGGGTCACTATCGTGTTATGCTCAGATATCATTAAACATATTAAATAAATCCATGATTTTCAAGTTCATGACAAAAGGCGTAAGGATATAAAATGGGCATAAAATATATATATAATAATAATAATAAGATAACAAGACAGGACACAAAAGTCTATGCGGCTCAAGGGGAGTGAGTCCATGCGGCTGGGTCAATACAGGTTCATGCGGCTGGGACTGCACGCTCATGCGGCTCAAGGAGCCCAAGGCGCATGCGGCTGGAAAGGCGGGTTCATGCGGACGAAGGGGAGTCAGCTTATGCGGCTGCGAAGGGAGCAATCGCCATGCGGCCGGGGTTCAACAGCATATGCGGCTATGATCAGACGAAGTCCTATGCGGCTGAGCAAGGGCGATACATATGCGGCTGGAGGATGGATGGGCCTTATGCGGCCCAAAACAGTAGCGCATATGCGGCTGGGTGCGAAGGAACTCATGCGGCTGAAAGCTAGCCGCATGAAGTCCATGCGACTCAAGATAACAGGGGCTCATGCGGCTCAGTCTGAACAAGGCTATGCGGCTCAATTACTTGTCGCATGAAGATTCATGCGGTCAAGTACTCAAGCAAGTCTTATGCGGCTAGGAAGGACCTTCCATGCGGCTGAGCTCGAACGAGTCTCATGCGGCTGGAAAGGCCATGCGGCCAGAGACTTTTTGCATAAGGATTCATGCGGCCAAGTACTGCTCTTCTTCTCCACTTGTCCGAGAAGAGGAGCCAAGCAACCATGGCTTCCAAACTACACATAACCTTCATCCGGAGCCCAAATCGGAACTTTCTTAGGTCAAAATGGGGTAGAACGAGATTTTCTACAACATAGAACCATCAAAACTCAGAAATAACAGGATTAAGTAGATCAAAACCCAAGAAATCCGAAAATAAAGTAAACTTAGATCTAGAAGAATCTAGCCATGGAAAGTGAAAATGCCAAGTTCTAAAGTAAGTTAAAATACTGTAAAGAAGAGAATGAAGCAATAAAATTAGAGTTCCTCCATGAAGCAAGTTGCACTTGCCTAGACCTCTCTCTCCTCTCTCCGGTAGGTAAGGAAGTAATGGAAGAAGAAGAAGAGTAATGAAGAGAGAGAAAGAAGAATGGTAATAAATACCAAAGGTGGTGGTAGGTAGGGGGTTTATCCATGGTTCATGATGAACCAAAAACAATCCCAACCGAACCAAGCCAACCCCGGGCCAAGAATAAACCGAGCTAAGAAGGAAAAGCTAAGCCAGGAATTAAGCAATACAAGATAAAATACGTATACGTATTCCAAATACGTAATACGAACCACAGGCATTACACTATCGTTCCAGTATAATTCCAAGGGAGTGGTTCCAGTATTTCGGTATGTTCACATGCCTATTCCAATATTTCCCTGCCCAGTAAGTACAAGTGAATCCATAATCCGACACGAAAATAAGTATAAGTCCAGCCAGTACACGAATGGTTCCAGTAAATGTTTCCAGGGTAGTTCCAGTAGGTGGTTCCAGAAATAGAGGCCAGACATAAATAAGTGAGTGTCGCATGAAATGGATCCAACAATATCAAATCATGTTTGAAACAGAGAATCAGATAGAACTAGCTACAACTGAAATATAGTCAACGACAAGTAAATGGAAGAACTATCAGAGAATGTACTCGTCTGATACTCTGAAAAGAGTAGTATAATGTCAGATGTCTGCAACAGAGTCACAATGTCCTAAACAGAATAGTATGGGTCATGATATGTAAAATACAAGAGAATTGAAAGATGTAATGCAATCTACATAATTTCTAGGCCAATCTAGGTCAAAGTCAACTCTAAGTCAATCCTGGTCAATTGTCTAGGTTAATCTAGGTCAAAGTCAACTCTAAGTCAATCTTGGTCAACTGTCTAGGTCAAACTAGGTTAATCCTAGTCTAGTCAAGTCTCACTAGGCCTAACCAGCCTAACCTAGTAAGCACACACCATATCTAGGCCATACAAGCCAACCACACACAATTTCTATGTAACATGCACATATTCACTATAGGCTTATACCTATTAGGAGCCATAGGCTAATTACACATTACACACATTATGTATATTTACTAATTTAATATAAATTATCATACACATATATATGTTTATACCATATTACTATTTATCAAATATATAGAATATATTTATGTACATATATATAGTGAGATAGAGAGGGGAATACATGGCATGTGTGTCTATAGATGTATGTGGGTGAGACATGAGTGTATGATACATAACCAAGTGTGTGTGATACAACAGGTTCTCTAGAAGTACATAGTGTAGAGAGTGTGTGTGTGTTAATGTGGCATGTGTGCATGGTGTTGTAGCTAGGGTGAGTGAGTGAGTGTATATGTGTCAATAGAACAGTTTCAGATTTAGGTGCTAGTGTGTGTGACTGGAAAACCGAAATCAGTGAACAGTGTAGATAGGTCAGTGAAAATCAGGGCAATGTGGGTTCAATGTGACAGTTTAGTGTAGTAGGATTCTCAGGAATTATGAAGAGTGTCATATATGTGTTCAATATGTGTATACATGAAAATGGATCAATGCAATGTGTGTGTATATGTGTAGCTAAAATCAGTGTGATATTTAGGAGTTTCAGTTCTCAGCCTTGTGATATATTTCAGGAATATGACCGCACAAAACAGTGGAAATCATGGTGTCAAATGTGTACAACCTCAGGATTTGCAATGTGTTATGTGATAGAAATATTGAGGACTGAATAATGTACATATCATTCAGCCATTCTCAGGAAACTGAGATTAAGTCTCAGGCATTTCAGTTTTTTGCAATGACATTCCATGACAGTAAATAGTAGGTAGGGTGTGTGTGTTGACAGGAATTAAAACCAGTGTTGTGTGTAAATGACAATGGTGTCAAGTGAGTTTTCTTGTGTCAAATAGGAAAACAGAGAATAGGGTTCAGTTTACAGGGAATTCAAATGACAGTTCCAGAAATATTCCCAATCCCATGACCAAAATCCATCTAACAGTAACTTACACACATATAACTAAATCTTAACATGATAAATCAAATCGAAATTTCAAAACTGAAAAACCATAAGACTGAACAATGGAGATGAATGGAATGCAAGAAATGATTGGTGAAGTGCAGTAAAGGAGATTCTCAGGTTTTCAAGGAAATGACAGTTCAAACAATTAACTCAAGTCCCAACTCTCATACCAACCAAATCCTATATCCCTACACAAACAAAAACCCCACATCCCAATACATATTCAGTGTAAACATGTGATGAATTATCATAACAAATTGAATCAAAATTCAGTGAGGAAATCACAGGAAAACTGGTATCAGTCATTCCTTCTACCCATTCCCATATTCAAATTCAATTTCTTGTGAAAACAACCTAATCTAAAATGAAAAACCAAACTAGCAGGAACTAATACATATGTATGGATCAAATATGGCGATTAACCATCAATTTAATCGGGTTAACAGGGAATCCAATCTCAGGAATTTAAAACTGAAAGTGTGTATCAGTGCAATAGGAAAATGAATTTCGAAACCTAAAATCAAGTTAATACTACAAATTATTGGTTGGTAAACAATGGTGTAGGTGTCATAGGACCACACGAGTCTTGTGGTGTCCCCACGATAGGACACGGCGTGTCCAATCATGTTTGAACACACACAGACACTACACAGGCACACAGCATCGTGCACGCGTGTGTGTCGCCCTAGGATACGACACAGGGCACGACACGACTCGTGATCGTGCCCACGTGTTTGCCCCATATAGGGCTATGTGTCCATGGCCCTGCAACGTGTCCAAGTCACGTGTCGTGTCAGCCTTAGAGCCGTGTCAGTGGCTAAATTCCACGCGTGCACAGCGCACGTACGCGGCCTGTGCGGCCAGTGCGAGGAGGATTTCTCCTCGTACACTGCACCATAGGATCCCATCTTTTGGGAGGATGGTGGCAGATGATGCCCCAAGCCCCTCACCAAAATTGGCGTGTCCTCGTGTCCTGTACAGGAAGATATTGAGCCCGTACAGCAGGACAGTGCACGTGTCCTCGTGCGCACGTGTCCAACTCGAAATCCGACACAAAATGACACGAAAACACAAAACACTCTTCACAAAAATTAATGTACATATTTAGATCTACAAATTCATGTAATTAGATTTACAAAAATCAAAAATAAATTCCTAAGAGGCATTCTATCAAACACCTATACATACACTACGATACGTGTCCGATACGGACACCAAACGGACACGAAATCTACCCAAATTTGAGGTACAGCTAGGGGACACCTAAACCTAGCCTAATATGAAAAGAAATCAAAATAATAATGCAATTTAAAGGGTTTTACCTATTAGTGCAAATTACAAGAAAAGGCTTCAAATGGGGGGTGTTCTTCTTGATGGCCAAATGCTCCAAATTAATCCCAAACTGAAATGACTCTCCACCAACAGTCCATAAACTTCAATTAGAATCCAATGCAAAAGACTAGGATGAAAAAGGATATCAAATGAATAAAATGGGAATTTTTGGAAGGGGAAAAATACCTTTCTTTTCTCCAAATGTTGGAATGATAAAAAGAGGCAAGCCCTAATGAATAAGTGTTTAAATAAGGTGGGGATCCCTATGCAGCTGGTCATAAGCTCAAAAATTAGGGTTAGGGTTCACTAAATGGCCCATGGGCTTAAGTCATGATCAATTAAATAATTAAGCCATAAGTCATTTCATGAAACCACAAGCCATGACTTAAATTCACTAAACCAAATCCCCTCATTCTAAAACTATTCTCTAATGACTAAAATAGGTTAACTCAAGTTAGACTAGGGTTACCATAGCTAGGGTTAGGTTCTAGGCTAGTCCACTAGGTCTCAACAAGTCAAAGTCAAACTAGAATTCACCAATTCAATAAATCATCAATAATTCAAATAAGTCAAAATGACCAAATTATCCCTAGGCTAAAAATGATAATTAAATCATCCTAATGACATGGTTAGGCTCTAGGTCATGTAGTCTCTAAGGTTTCACTGGCAGCACATCAAAATCACAAGTCATGACTTAAAGCAGTTTTTAAATAGTTTAAAAATAATTAAAAATCACCAAAAATTATAATATGAAATATATATCAATAATAATTATTATAATTACAAAATTTCAAAATTACCCTCATCTGGAAAACTGGGTGTTACAATCCTACCCCCTTAGAAAAATTTCGTCCTCAAAATTAAAATGATCGTACCCTTCTAGGTCAAACCCAAACAATCAAGGTCAAGAGATAATCATGCAAACATATTCTTACTGGTCGTGATTCCACAGTCTCGAATAGGGTAGCTACACTATCTATCAATCATAAGCAATATCCTGGCAGGTACTAATGGAAATCACACAAGAAAGTGGGGAGGAAGAATGAGAAGGTCAAACCTGCTAACCCATCACCTGCAGCGTCGGTCTCCTCGACCGCCATCGCAAATGCTCTACCCCTCTGGTGCTGAGCTACAGGTGGCCTAGCTCCCTCATAAGGAGGTACAGTGGGACAATCTATCATCTTGTGAGCACCAGACCCACAGAATAGACAAACCTTCAGTCTCTTCCTACAATACTCCCAAACATGCCCTACCTTCATGCAGTAGGCACAAGTCGGCACCCCGCGATCCTGTCCTCTATGCTGATGTTGTGCCTGCTACACTCTCACTGGTGCCTGTGCCTACTGAATCTGCACATGAGGCCTCTTGGCCTGACCTCCACTACCGCTACCACCCTGGAAGTCCCGAACCCTTTTCAACTTCAACCCCAGGTCGTCCTCCGCTGCCATAGCCCCAGAAAAGATCTCCGCGTAGGTAGTGTTCCGATCACTCTTGGTCAGTGACCTAACCTCCCTAATCAAACCCCGGTGGAACTTCTTTGCCTTCGTTGTCACGACCCGCACCCTGAAGAGGGGCACGAGCACGTGGTTACGTCCAGCCTACGCCGCAGTATCGGCGGTAGAACGCTTTATATAGGGTCTATAAATACTATGACTAAAACAGATAAATGTACCTGTACAGTATATACTCTCTGAATGGAGGTGACATAGCAATACAGTCTCAATCACATATATCAAACTAAGGTAGATAGCACGGGAAGGAAAATACGATAGATAAAACAGGAAATGAGTCCAATATCCACAAATCAGAGCTATACACAAACATCCATGGTCTCAGAAAATATATATAATAGATACAACAAACTGAAAATGCTAGCTGGCTCGCAGGCCAGGCAAACCTAACTAAATAACTACTCAGGGTGGGCAAAGTCTAGTGGCTCTACCAACAAGCCACAGTCTAAGTCTACTCCGTCAGACTCGACCCCATAGTAGGTCGGGCAATCAGTCTCTAAATCATCTGTAAAATTTGTCAACGGTATCCTGTCAGGAAAATGAGCAAGTACAAACACCAACAGCAGTTCCATATGAATTAACAAATTCTATAAGAGACAGTGTAATGAAATACATGACAAAATCAACTGGAAATATATATCAAAATGTGAGTACTGAAAAGGGGGACAATATGTATATATATAGGACGACTTGAGGACTATTCGGAAGCCGAGTTATAACCCTTAACCAAACAAGGACTGGGGTTGTAACCCTTCTTCCGAACAGAACTTAGCCTCCCCGATAATAAATATAAAAGGTGCCTTGAATTATTAGTGTGTTATGTGATCGGCTTGGGAAAATATGCTCAGGCTTTCCATCCGACCGGCTATGAACCCTGTATACAATAGAACGATAAAGCCAATCACCATAGAAAGCTATGAACCGTATAGGGTAAGGCTTTACCCGTCGTGAGGCGAGGGTATAGCTATGAACCATATGTACCATAAAACCATGTGGGAATTTGATCACACAACCACTAATAACTCCCCCATCCCCGAATAGTACAATGGATCTGGACATGACACGTTATGACACGGGATACCATAAGAGGGTAGCAAGTCCCCTTTTGAAATCGGTGTCTATACCAATACACTGAAATAAGACAGAATATGTACTAATATACCATGTAACTCTAGGAATAACATCCCATGTCATGATCCAACATATACTAGTCCGTGAACTGTCGTGACTGGAAATCGAGTATAACACTACAGCTGAATCGGATATAGCAGATATCAAGACAATGAAAACTATTAGTGAATGTACTCGCCTGTGGTCCTGAGCTGATAGGGTGAACAGACGCTCAGAGTGATCACAGACCTAAAATAAGATACTATAAGTCAAATAGGGCTAAATACTGAAAAATGAAGCTAATTCAAGTCATGAATACAAGTTTAAGTCAAAACTAGGTCAATCTAGGTCAGACTGAGTCACACTAGCTCATACTAGGTCATACTAGGTCACTGGGAGTCAATCCAAGTTAAACTAGGTCAATATGGTTCAAGGGTTGACTTACAGTTGACTTTTGGTCAAAAAGTCAACTCTGGTCAACTTTGGTCAACACTGAGGCAACCCTGGGTCAACTCTAGGTCAAACAAATTAAATGTTGACTAACAGTTGATTTTCAGTCAACTGGTCAACTCTGGTTTGGTTTCGGTCAAATCGGGTCGCTTAAAGGCTAAGTTTGACTCTCGGTTGACTTTTGTGGACTTTTGGTCAAAAAGGTCAACCGACGTCAAAACTAGTCTATGAGAACCATATTTGATCATTACCAACCAAGGAAATCAAGTTCTAACCCTATCTTAGACTCCAAACACTAATACCCTATTCCTAGGCAAAAACTCACATTACCCTACCAAGGTAAATCCCGATACCTTGTCCAATACCAAGGAAACCCCGCAAATACCCAAGGTACTAGCCTAGGATCCTTAGGGTAGCTAGATACCAACCTATCTAAAGTTTACCTACCAAGAATTAGGGGTATCCTAGGTATCTAGGCTATGTTAGGATACATGTATATTGGTTTACCCTATTACCTAACCCATATCATGAATTTACCCACACAACACCCTATCACTCGCCCATACCACTCACTCTCACACAACACTCACATGATATCACACTCTAATAGACTTCTCTATAGGTTTCCTATTGGTTTAGATATAGGCTATCCTATAGGCACTAACTACACTCATTTGTAGGCTCTCACACACACACACACAACTCATAAATACTCACACACACATAGGCAAATATATGGACTGATTTGGTATGGCAAGTGGGGCTGAAATGTGGTTTGGGACTGATTTGAAGTGGTTATTGTGGCTGGAAAATGAGTGGTGTTAAGATAGGTTTTAGGGAGTTTATTGGGCTGATATTGGAGGGTTTTAAGGGGACTAAATGGGACATTAAAGGACTGATACATGGGCTAAGTATAGGCTGAAATTATGGACTGTTTTGGGCTAAGTTTGGGACTAACATGGGGTGTTTGGGACAGGTTTGTAAGGCTGGATTGGGGCTGATTTTAGGGGCTAAAATGTGGGTGTCTCATGGCTACCAAATAGGGCTAAATAGGACTGAACATAGGCTGAATTTGTAGGTGTTATGGACTGTGTTTGAGGGGTATAGAGGACTGTTTTGGACTGTCATAGGGCTGATTTGTACATGGTTTTTGGACAGCCATAGGCTTGCTTAGGGGGCTGAATTGGACTGGGTTTTGGGGTGATATAGGGACTGAATTGAGGGCAGCTATGTAGGCTGCTATGGAGTTGGGTTTGAGGGGTGTAATGACAGGTTTAGGGGCCATGTATGGGCTGTTATGGCCTGTTACTACAGCTGTTAGGAGCAGCTGTTCCAGTCCCCTTTCTCCCTTCTAATCTCTCATCTCCTATCCTCTCTAATTCTCTAATACAACACACATACATACACACTACATCTCATTCCTTCTACCACTCTCTATTCCCTTCTCTATCACTCTCTAACCCATTCTCTCTAAACTAACACATACACACATAACCAACACAACATTCCTCATCCCCTCTACCACTCTCTCCATAAATACACCTACATATATATATAGAGACATACATTTATATATAACTAATGATATATATATATATATACAATATATAGATAATAGATTATGATACCATAAGATACATTAAAACACATCTCTAAATAATATAAATCTGAGATTTAATCTCTAGATAATCATTCTACAATATATATAATATACAAGTGTCCAAAATTGGGGGTTTCCCACATGGACACGAAGCACAACACAAAGGACACTCCTATGACCTCCAAATGGACACAAAATGGACACAAATGGAGATACAACCATGGGGGTCATTCCTACGGGTTCAAAATAATCCAATATGCATGTTGGGATGGATTAGAGGAGAGATTATACCTTTCGGGAAAGAGATTCAAAGGAAAAAGCTTTCCGACTCGACACCGACACGTAGAGATTCCAAAAGGACACGAACGAGCTCCGAATCCTCCCAAACTTGGCTAGCTCCTTCCTGTCATGGAGTAGAAGAGAAAAGAAGAATATTTGGTGGAAGAAATGGTGGATTTGGAGATGAAATTAATAGGTTTGCTCTCTAGAAATTTGGGGAAGAATATGAGAGAGAAAGGAATGGATAAAATGAAATGGAGAAGATGGTGACTCACACCTTATCCCCTCCTTCCATGGCTAGCCTAGATGGGCTGTTTTGTCCTATTAGGAAAGGTCAAAAAGTCTCCTACACTAATCTATTATTTAATACATGGAAGGGCTTCTAAGTCGGGGGTAGTTTAGTCATTCCAAAAACACTAATCCAAATTAATCCTAACCAAAATAATTAGCCTAGTCACTAACTAAAATAGCTAATAGGTGGGCCATGGCTAACTAGTGTGTGGGCCCACTAGGGTCAACACTACCTCGGGTCCCCGTTTCAAGTCGGATTGAGTTAAAATTCGAACCCGACTCAAATAACCCCAAAATAATATTATAAATAAATAAATAATTTTAAAATAATTCAAAAATGAAAAATGACAAAAATACCCCTGTTTCTGAAAACAGGGGAGGACATTCGTCTTCTCAGTCAAGTCATCTATGAACTGGGCCAATCTACAAAACTCCCCAGCATACTCAGCTACCGTCTGGTTTCCCTGAACCAGACCCTCAAATTGTGCCTCGATACCTCCCAAGGCCACATTAGGAAAGAACTGCTCCTTAAACAGCTCCTTAAACTGGGCCCAAGTCTGGCCCTCAACTCCCACCCTGGGATCTGTCTGATACCACGCACGGGCTAAGTCCTGCATCTGACTGCCCGCCGCCTCGATATGGAGTCGAGCTGGTATCTTCGCCAATCTGAATATTTTTCGATATGCTCGATCCAATCGACTGCATAATGGATGCCCTCTGTGCCCAGGAACTCTCTAGGATGCATCTTCTGAAAGTCCTGTATATCCTTCTCCTTCCGGTAAGGCTGCTGCTGCTCCCCCCGAGCAGTCACCATCTCTACTGTAGTACGAACCAGCTGGTAGGCCTCGTCAATCCCCTGACGATAATCGGCAGTCTGCCGCTGCTGTTGCTGCTGGTGAGACGCCAGAATCCTCTCCACGAAAGAAAATAGATGAGCAGCATCTACCATCCCCGCAGGTGGAGGCTGCTGCGGTGGAAGGATCTCGGAAAGCACCGGACTCTGCCTCCCAGCTGGTGGAGGTGCTCCTCCGAAAGCTGCTGAGACACCCACCCCAGCTGGCATGACTGGGGCTGCGGTACCGGGAAGTGGCTGCTGAAGATGAAAGGTGGTAGACCCCTCTCCAGCGGCTGCTGTACCAGAGCGATGTGATCGTGTCTCCACCATCCTGGAGGCAGATCGAAAAGGAAGTCAATACTGAGCAGGAATCGATAAATCAAAGGAGGACAGTTTATTGCAAAGAAAACAAGTCAGTAAGATATGTAGATGGCATGAATTGAAGCAGAATTTTTCCTAACTGTGATTGAGTACCTCTCCGTTAACGCCTATCTCTCAATCCTATCGCAGGCTCGCAGCAGTACGACTAAGTCGCCGTACTACCACGATATCGCACTAACGCGACTCTCGACCTGTATGGGCCACCACTAAAAACGTGTCACGACCCGCACCCACTGTGAGGATACGAATATGTAACGACGCCCAGCCTACGCCGCAGTGTCGGCGGTAGAGTGCTGTCCTATGTTACTATCTAACCAGCAACTCACGCAATTATAATATACTCATCATGATCAACTCCGAACGGAGGACAAGTATAAGATATTGTAACTCAATCACAGTCTAAGCACGATAAGATAATCACAGAAGAATTAAACTAAGAATAGAAGGACAACTACTAAAATAATAACAACTCTCAACAAATCTCAAATACTACACAAGTCTTAAATCTTCTACATCAAGTTCAATATGAAAATAGATGCTAGTCTACTAAACTAAATCCCGATCACTCATGAGTGTCGGGGCCAAAGGTAGTCATCCCGTCTCCGGGTCCATAATATGTAGGGCATGTGTCCTCAGGGCAATCATCTGTAAAATTTTAACAGGTCCAGTCAGGACAGGAACGAGTACAACTCATCAAGAAATCCCAATTAAATGACAGAGAACTATAAAGCAGTTATAAGCAGTTATATTGATGAAACATGGTAGTTTGTATACAGATGATGACAAAGAGAAACAGTTAAGATACAAAGAAAGTAAGGTAAGTAAAAATAAGAGAAGAATCATAGCAATAAAGACTGTAAATAGAAACTAGCTGAACTAGAGCAGCATGGTATAAGTCCAGAATGTAAATGTAAACAAGTGCAAAACCCAAGTAAATCTAGACAACATGCATCTGATACCAGGTGGTTCCAGTACAAGATGGGTCCGGTATGAGGTGAGTCCAGTCGGTGATCAAAGGTTCTAGGGTGAGTCCAGCCTATACTCTAACAGTGTGTTTTAAAATATCGGGATCAACATGTGAACGGCTGTAGGTATTACGGCACACGGCACACTCGGCCAAGTGTGGGATGGCTATCGTTCCAGTATAATTCCAAGGGAGTGGTTCCAGTATTTGGGTATGTTCACATGCCTATTCTAATATTTCTCCGCCCAGCAAGTACAAGTGAATCCATCATCCGACACGAAAATAAGTATAAGTCCAGCCAGTACACGAATGGTTCCAGTAAATGTTTCCAGGGTGGTTCCAGTAGGTGGTTCCAAAAATAGAGGCCAGCCATAAATAAGTGAGTGTCGCATGAAATGGATCCAATAATATCAAATCATATTTGAAACAGAGAATCAGATAGAACTAGCTACAACTGAAATATAGTAAACGACAAGTGAGTGGAAGAACTATCAGAGAATGTACTCGCCTGATACTCTAAAAAGAGTAGTATAATGTCAGATGTCTGCAACAGAGTCACAATGTCCTAAACAGAATAGTACAGGTCATGATATGTAAAATACAAGAGAATTGAAAGATGTAATACAATCTACATGATTTCTAGGCCAATCTAGGTCAAAGTCAACTCTAAGTCAATCCTGATCAACTGTCTAGGTCAAACTAGGCCCAAGTCAACTCTAAGTCAATCCTGGTCAACTGTCTAGGTCAAACTAGGTTAATCCTAGTCTAGTCAAGTCTCACTAGGCCTAACCAGCCTATCCTAGTAAGCACACACCATATCTAGGCCATACAAGCCAACCACACACAATTTCTATGTAACATGCACATATTCACTATAGGCTTATACCTATTAGGAGCCATAGGCTAATTACACATTACACACATTATGTATATTTACTAAGTTAATATAAATTATCATACACATATATATGTTTATACCACATTACTATTTATCAAGTATATAGAATATATTTATATATATATATATAGTGAGATAGAGAGGGGGATACATGGCATGTGTGTCTATAGATGTATGTAGGTGAGACATGAGTGTGTGATACATAACCAAGTATGTGTGATACAACAGGTTCTCCAGAAGTACATAGTGTAGAGAGAGTGTGTGTGTTAATGTGGCATGTGTGCATGGTGTTGTAGCTAGGGTGAGTGAGTGAGTGTACATGTGTCAATAGGACAGTTTCAGATTTAGGTGCTAGTGTGTGTGACTGGAAAACTGAAATCAGTGAACAGTGTAGATAGGTTAGTGAAAATTAGGGCAATATGGGTTCAATGTGACAGTTTAGTGTAGTAGGATTCTCAGGAATTATGAAGAGTGTCATATATGTGTTCAATGTGTGTATACATGAAAATGGATCAATGCAATGTGTGTGTTTATGTGTAGCTGAAATCAGTATGATATTTAGGAGTTTCAGTTCTCAGCCTTGTGATATATTTCAGGAATATAACTACACAAAAACAGTGGAAAGCATGGTGTCAAATGTGTACAACCTCAGGATTTGCAATGTGTGTTATGTGATTGAAACATTGAGGACTGAATAATGTACATATCATTCAGCCATTTTCAGGAAACTGAGATTAAGTCTCAGGCATTTCAGTTTTTTGCAATGACATTCCATGACAGTGAATAGTAGGTAGGGTGTGTGTGTTGACAGGAATTAAAACCAGTATTGTGTATAAATGATAATGGTGTCAAGTGAGTTTTCTTGTGTCAAATAGGAAAACAGAGAATTGGGTTCAGTTTACAGAGAATTCAAATGACAGTTCCAGAAACATTCCCAATCCCATGACCAAAATCCATCTAACAGTAACTTACACACATATAACTAAATCTTAACATGACAAATCAAATCGAAATTTCAAAACTGAAAAACCATAAGACTGAACAATGGGGATGAATGGAATGCAAGAAATGATTGGTGAAGTGCAGTAAAGGAAATTTTCAGGTTTTCAAGGAAATGACAGTTCAAACAATTAACTCAAGTCCCAACTCTCATACCAACCAAATCCTATATCCCTACACAAACAAAAACCCCCACATCCTAATACATATTCAGTGTAAACATGTGATGAATTATCATAACAAATTAAATAAAAATTCAGTGAGGAAATTACAAGAAAACTGGTATCAGTCATTCCTTCTACCCATTCCCATATTCAAATTCAATTTCTTGTGAAAACAACCTAATCTAAAATGAAAAACCAAACTAGCAGGAACTAATACATATGTATGGATCAAATATGGCATTTAACCATCAATTAAATCGAGTTAAACAAGGAATCCAATCTCAGGAATTTAAAACTGAAAGTGTGTATCAGTGCAATGGGAAAATGAATTTCGAAACCTAAAACCAAGTTAATACTACAAATTATTGGTTGGTAAACAATGGTGTAGGTGTCATAGGGCCACACGAGTCTTGTGGTGTCCCCACGACAGGACACGGCATGTCCAATCATGTTTGAACACACACAGACACTGCACAGGCACACAGCGTCGTGCACACGTGTGTGTCGCCCTAGGACACGACACAGGGCACAACACGACTCATGATCGTGCCCACGTGTTCGCCCCATATCGGGATACGTGTCCATGGCCCAGCAACGTGTCCTAGTCACGTGTCGTGTCAGCCTTAGAGCCGTTTCAGTGGCTAAATTCCACGCGTGCACAGCGCCCGCGCGGCCAGTACGACCAATGCGAGGAGGATTTTTCCTCGCACACTATACCATATGATCCCATCTTTTGGAAGGATGGTGGCAGATGATGCCCCAAGCCCCTCGCCAAAATTGGCGTATCCTCGTGTCCTGTACAGGAAGATATTGAGCCCGTACAGCAGGACAGTGCACGTGTCCTCGTGCGCGCGTGTCCAACTCGAAATCCGACACAAAATGACACGAAAACACAAAAAACTCTTCACAAAAATTAATATACATATTTAGATCTACAAATTCATGTAATTAGATTTACAAAAATCGAAAATAAATTCCTAAGAGGCATTCTATCAAACACCTATACATACACTACGACACGTGTCCGATACGGACACCAAACGGACACGAAATCCACCAAAATTCGAGGTACAGCTAGGGGACACCTAAGCCTAGCCTAATATGCAAAGAAATCAAAATAATAATGCAATTTAAAGGATTTTACCTATTAGTGCAAATTATAAGAAAAGGCTTCAAATGGGGGGTGTTCTTCTTGATGGCCAAATGCTCCAAATTAATCCCAAACTGAAATGGCTCTCCACCAATAGTCCATAAACTTCAATTAGAATCCAATACAAAAGACTAGGATGAAAAAGGAGATCAAATGAATAAAATAGGAATTTTTGGAAGGGGGAAAAATACCTTTCTTTTCTCCAAGTGTTGGAATGATAAAAAGAGGCAAGCCCTAATGAATAAGTGTTTAAATAGGATGGAGATCCCTATGTGGCTGGTCATAAGCTCAAAAATTAGGGTTAGGGTTCACTAAATGGCCCATGGGCTTAAGTCATGATCAATTAAATAATTAAGCCATAAGTTATTTCATGAAACCACAAGCCATGACTTAAATTCACTAAACCAAATCTCCTCATTCTAAAACTATTCTCTAATGACTAATATAGGTTAACTCAAGTTAGACTAGGGTTACCATAGCTAGGGTTAGGTTCTAGGCTAGTCCACTAGGTCTCAACAAGTCAAAGTCAAACTAGAATTCACCAATTCAATAAATTATTAATAATTCAAATAAGTCAAAATAACCAAATTATCCCTAGGCTAAAAATGATAATTAAGTCATCCTAATGACATGGTTAGGCTCTAGGTCATGCAGTCTCCAAGGTTTCACTGGCAGCACATCAAAATCACAAGTCATGACTTAAAGCAGTTTTTAAATAGTTTAAAAATAATTAAAAATTACCAAAAATTATAATATGAAATAAATATCAATAATAATTATTATAATTACAAAATTTCAAAATTACCCTCATCTGGAAAACTGGGTGTTACACCCTTTGAAGCCTTGTACGATAGGAAATGCAGATCTCCTTTAGCTTGGGATGATATCGGTGAGAGGTAAATTCTTGGACCAGAAATGGTAACACGGACTATTGAGGTGGTCCGATAAGTCAGAGATCATCTTCGGGTTGCACAAGATCGCCAGCGTCATTGGGCCGATTCTCATCGGTGACCCCTTGAATTTTCTATCGTTGACCATGTATTCCTTAGGATCTCGCCTACCGGTGGCGTCATTCGTTTTGGCGTACGGGGGAAGCTTATTCCTAGGTATATAGGGCCGTTCGACATCTTGGAGCGAGTAGGTGATGTGTCCTATCATCTCGCCCTTTCGTCGTTACTACGTGAGGTACATAATGTCTTCCATGTATCCCAATTGCGATGGTATATCCCAGATCCGAGGCACGTCCTTGATCATTCGGAATTGGTTGTTGGTATAAACCTTTCGTATGAGGAGAGACCCGTATCCATATTGGATCGAAGGGAGAAGATAGTCAAGAACAAGACTACCAAGTTAGTCCGTGTTGCTTGGGGTCATCACTCTTTGGGTGAGTCAACGTGGGAGCGTGAGGATGATATCCGATCGCAATATTCCGACTGGTTTGACTCGTAAGGTATAATGTCTTCTTATGCCTTATGCCTTCAACTTCATTGCTTGCATGAATGATTGTTTGATTGATTGCTTAGTTATAACTTGCCTGTGATTAGTATAGCTTCTCGATATCTCTGGCCTCTTGATTAAATTTCGAGGATGGAATTCATTTAAGGTGGGTAGAGTTGTCACCTTCATTTTTCGTTATACATATTTTCAGTATATGTATACGAAATTCCTACATGAAATCAGATTTGTCTAGCTTAATCTTGCATGACTTGGTTCATTTTTGGTTTGGCTTGGTTTATTCCCTTTGGTTCATCATGTTAAACCCAACCCCTACCTACCACCATCTCCATTTAAAACCCACCTACTTTTCTCTCTCTTCATTATTTTTCAAAACCCCTTCTTCTCCTCTTTTAAAACCTCTCCCCCTCCATAGGCAAGTGCATCTTGCTTCTACTTGAGAACCCATTTTGATGGTTCCAATGGCTTCTTAGCATGATCAAGCCACTTTAGAACTTGAAGATTTTTATTTTGGTGCATGCATTTTTTTAGATCTAGAAAATTGCTATTTTCGGATTTTTATAGTTTTGATCTATTTAACTTCTTTATTTGCATGTTTTGATGGTTCCACGTCGTAGAGAATTTTGTTCTACCCTATTTTGACCTATGCAAGTCCGAATTTGGACTCCGGACGGAGATTTGGCGGAGCTCGGAAGCTACGGCCTTTTCGCATTTTTCTTCCCGAATCTGTCGGGAAGAAGAACAGTGCTTAGGCGCATGAACTTGCCATGCGCCCAAAGCAGACCTTCCGCCCATGTGGGCGCATAAGTATGCCCTCTTTGGGCGCATAGGTACGTTTCTATGTGGGCGCATAGCCTTGTGTTGGCGCATAACTTTCTAAACATGCCACAGCACCTTGCCTTTTCCTTGGCACTTGGCCAAGGGTCTTGCTATCTTCCTTGGGCGCATAAACCTCCCTCATATGGGCTCATAGGGTCTGCCCTAGTGGGCGTATATAGTCCCCCCTTTGGGCGCATAGTGGTCAGGGCCGCATTCCTTTGGGCTTTTGTGATCTTTTGGGTTTTGCTCCTTTTGCCAAGTTGTTTCATGATTCTTCCATGGGTTGCTCACACGATCACGACATGACTCGTACGTGCCACAGCTTGGCATGACATGACTCGTGCAAGTCGCAGTGCGACTTGGCACGACTTAGCACGATTTGCTTAGTCATGGCACGATTTTCTATGTATGGCTAATATAAGAATGCGACACGATTGGTGCGAGCCACGGCAAGGCTTGGCACGACTTGGCATATGTTAGACTTCATGTATGTCACTACCACATTTCTAGTTTGAGGGTATTTTCGTCATTTTTGGGGTTATTTGAATTTATTTGAATTTATGGGAATCTTTAGGATTTATTTTGAAATTGTTTGAATGAAGGTTGACTAGGTTGACTTTGTCTAGCTTTGACTTGGTAGGCTAACCTAGAAGCTAACCCTAGTTGGGCATGGACTTGGTTAGGTCATGCAACCCTAGTTAGACTAGAGTTAACCTATGGTTTAGTTATTAAACTCAAGATTAAAATAGAAGGCTTTTAGACACAAGTCATGAGTTATGATTTTGAACCATTGTTTTGAGTAAGCCAACCCATTAGCCATGAGCCAAACCCTAACCCTAATCTATGTGGCCGTCAACACTAGTCTAGGGATTCCCACCATATAAATATTCTCCTCCATTAGGTTAAGCCTCTTTAGGAAAGAACAAGTTTTAGAAAGAGGTGAGTCTCAATCTTCATAAATTCCTAGAAAATCCAAATTAACTCCTTTTTTCATCAAACAAATTGCAATAGGTTCTAAATTAAGTTTTCTTGCTATTGGTATGTTTATTTCTCAGTTTCATAGCAATTTGGTAGAGTTTGGGGAGCAAAAAGATACCCCTCTTTGAAGCTTTTTGAGGACTTGTGACACCATTAGGTAAATCACTAAAACTCTATGTTAGATGTTGTTTTTATTATATGATGACCTAGATCTAAGGGCCCCTAGCTAACCCTAGATTTCTGTAGGATTTCGTGTCCTTTTCGTGTCCTAAATGGACATGTATCAGTCCAAGTGTGATAGTGTTTGATGAAATGCCCCAAAGGGCATTTCGATTTGGTTTTGGAAAAGTTTCTGAATAGGAAAGCATATTTTAATATGGCTTGCATGTTTCTGATTAACTGGGAGTGATTTGGTGTCGTTTCGTGTCAGATTGGACACTTGGACATGCCGTGCGCGCACGGACTGCACTGTCCTGCTATTCGAGGACTGTATCGGACACATCACGCGACTAGAGGACACGAAACTCAATACACACCATGGGGCACTGACTGACACGCCACGTGTCAAGTTTCAGATGACCACGTGGCGTGTCGAGAGAGAAATCATCATTGCATTGGTTTTACACACACACGCACACGCGCACAATGGGTCACTAATACGGGCTTGGACACGGAGCTGGACACTTCGTGGACACGACTCAGGCACTTTGACACCTACCCTGACACCCCACCTAGCTACTGACATGACCACGAGACACTTAGACACTTGTGTCTTGTCCTAGACCTAGGTGCACTTGTGTACGAGACAGTGCACTGCTGTGCATATCCTGTGTATTGGTTTTTGGTTCTATTGTTTTGGACACGCTGTGTCCTCGTGGTGGACACGAGACACTTCCTGAGACACCTGCACACATAGTATTTATATTACCAACCAATGGATTGGAAATTTGGTTCGATTTTATGTATCATTTCCAAATATCCCAAAAACCTGATATATGTTATTCCCAGTTTCTTTTTCCAGTTTTTTATTTGGTTTTTAGCAATCATTTGGGTTAGTTTAAATACAGTTAATTACATATTTAGATCCCTAATGTTGTTTACCTATAAGTAATTTACATGTATACAAATTTTGGAGATGATTGGTGGTGTTTTGATTCGAATTTGGTGTATGTGAAAACTGTCAAAAGGTTGGGACTGAAAAATGTATTTTCTGTATTTCCAGTTTTCAAATTAGGGTTTTGACATCCATTTTAGCTTAGTAATTACTGTTAATTACGTGGTTTAAAACCCTAATGCTATTCTCCTACTTATAATCTAGCTAAGGTGTGATTTTGGGTTGATTTGGTTGATAATTGGGTTTGAAATGAGGCTTGAAGTTTGGGATTGAAATCTGAACTGAAAAATGAATTGGTTTCTTTCCTTCCTTTCATTGCCATAGTACACATGACCCCTCTACTGTCCAGATTTGGACTGACCCTTAGTTCACCCTCTCACTCTTCACACATACACACACTCACTCTCTATATTCCTATCTTTCTAATGTATGTATATGTATATATGTAATGTGTACATATTTTTATAATGTGTATCTAATGTATAGGTTATACTATGTATATATATTTAAGTATCATATAATATGTGTTTGTGTGTGTACTATGTATATATATATATTATATATATATATATATATATATATATATATATGTGTGTGTGTGTGTGTGTGTGTGTGTGTGTGTGTGTGTGTGTGTGTGTGTGTGTGTGTGTGTTATGTATTAGATTATATAAATATATCAAGAGTGTATCATGTTTAGACATAGATGTGGTCATGTGATATATGGTTGGTTTAGGCATAGTATTAGCCTAGGACTATAGCCTATGAATGCAATGTGTGATATTAGTATAGCCTAGTATAGTAGTGTATTGACCAATGTAGACTTGTTAGGACCTAGAATGACTTGTTTGACCTAATTTAGACTTGTTGGACCTAGTTTGACCATAGTTGACCTAGGTTTGACTTCTCGGTTGATCAGAGTTGACCAAGAGTTGACTTTGGCCTAGATTGACCTAGATTCATGTAGAATGCATTGTAGTACTTTATTTTACCATTCTGGACTTGTTGTGACTTGTGTTGTTCTGATTAGGAGCCAGACACCTCTCCTCGGACAGTACATTTCATCCGGACACTCAGATACCAGGCGAGTACATTCTCTGATCATTTCATATCCTGCTTAGAATTATTTTTCTGCTTTAAATTACTTTACTTGATACTGTCACGCTGGTCACACGGATTGGAACTATATGGATCTCTTCTTGAGATGTTATCCTCATGGAGCATCGGGTACTTCATGTTCTGTACGTTTCACTTACATGGCGTATCACTATGCTTCATTGGTTCATTGAATCACTTGTGACATGTACTATCATGATCACAGAGTCTTCCTTGAATCTTTCTATTTATTGGGCTTCCTAGAATCCCCATTTATGGGCATCCATGTATCACCCTTCGGGGGTCATTGCATGGAATCATAACATAACCTTGCTGGATCCTTGTGTATTGATTGGGGGTACGGGGGAGTAGAAGTGGACATGTGAATAATATCCAAGTAGTATCTCATCAGAATCATTCTGTAGTGTCTCATCAGAATCATCCTATGCCATTTACATGTCTATATTGTACTCTGACTCACTATCCACTGTTAGTTCTTTATTATAGTAGATATTTCTATTACAATTCTCTCTCTGTTTACATACTGCATTTCTTTCAGTACCTGTATCTTACTTTACTGTATGATTATATTTTCTAACCTGCTATGAACTGTTGAGATGTATTGTGCTCGCTCCTGTCCTGACTGGACCTGTTGAAAATATTACAAAGGACGAGGAGGAGGCCTGTGTGGATACCTTCTACGGGACAGCCCTAGACAACACTTGTGAGCTGGACTCTCAGGAGGACCCAGCTCTAGCTGAGGACATCACCCCTATTGCCTAGACTAGCTTAGTTAGGCCTTATCTTACTTATATTGTCTTGAGACTAGTAGTTAGACTTTATTTCTGTCTTGAGATCTGGGTTGTGTATATTCTATCATATTCAGTAGCTGAGACTTGTATTTATGGATATTGCTGAGATATTATCTGAGACTCTTTTGATCATCTGTATTTTTTTGAGTTCTATCTCATATCGTGCTTCTTCTTCTTTAGTTGTGATTGAGTTTACATTCTGCTATTCGGGGAGTATAAACTGTTTAGAATTATATTGTTAGATGTTGTGACCTAGGACAGCGTTCTATCGCCGACACTGCGGCGTAGGCTGGATTTAACTACGTCTCATGCCCTTACTCTTGGGTGCGGGTCGTGACACATTTTTAGTGGTGGCCCATGCAGGTCTAGACTAGAAGTGTAGTGGTATTCGAACCAGAGTATCACTACAGCCTGCAGTAGGATATAGGACATTAATTTTTAATGTACTCAATCACATTAGAAAAAACTCTATTATTGCCATATAAATCCTTATTGTCAATCGATTCTTTTGAATTTTAACTGTCTGCCTTTGTTATATCGCTTCTTTCTCAAAAATTGATACTCTTGTTTGGTCTATCTTCAGGATGGTGGATACGCGGTCGCATCGTACCATTCATGGGGATGCTGTAGAGGGGTCTGCTACCTCTCAACCAGTTCAGCAGAGACATGAGACTGCAGCTCCTGCCACCTCTGCTCGTATTGAGGCTCCAGTAGCAGCAACAGGGGGTATGCCTCCACCGGCTCGGAGACAGGACCCAATCATCGCAGAGGTGCCCTTTCAGCAGCCGCCGCCTACAGGATACGTGGATGCGGCACAGATGTTCTCCTACTTTCAGCAGTTCATGGACCGACAGCAGGCCCGACAGGACAGGGGCATGGAGTTGGCCCGTACGACGGTCGCAGCTCGACCAGTGGTCCATCAGCCGAGGACACCGGGGATAGAGCAGTTCCAGAAGATGAGCCCCAGAGACTTCCTGGGGACAGAGGGGATCCTATATGCTGATGGGTGGATCGAGCATATAGAGGAGATCTTCCGTCTGGCTCGGATACCGACAGATCTCCAGATCGAGGCAGCAGCTAGCCGGATGCGGGATCTTGCTCGCACCTGGTATCAGTCAGACCCCAGGGTGGGGGTAGCTGGACAGACCTGGGAGGAGTTCAAGGGCTTCTTCAAGAAGAAGTTCTTTCCAGATTCAGCGCTCAGAGCCTTGGAGTCGCAGTTCGAGAGCCTAGTTCAGGGGAGCCTGTCAGTGGAGGAGTACGCTGGGGAGTTCGACCGCCTCGACAGATTTGTAGAGGGCTTGAGCGAGACGGCGAAGGCCCAGAGGTTCCGGAAGGGTCTGGTCAAGGAGGTCAAGTCCTTGACCATGGACAACAGGGATGCCACATTCGAGGAGATCTTGACGGAAGCCTTATTGGCTGAGGATGATCTTGAGCTTAGGCTCAAGAGGGGGCGAGACCCAGTTGAGGGCAGCAGCAGCGGAGGCCAGGCCAAGAGGCCCCATTTTCAGCACCAGCAGCTGAGGTAGTTCCAGCCGCAGCCGATCTAGTAGAGGCCAGTTCACCAGCAGCAGCAGCCGAGACAGCACCAACAGGGCCAGAGACAGGGTATTACTTGTGCCTACTGCAAGAAGCCCGAGCATGTCACCAATGAATACCGGAAGAGGCTGGGACAGTACCTAGTGTGTGGTTCAGCAGACCACCAGATGAGAGAGTACCGCATAGCACGAGCAGCTCAGGAAGGAGGAGCCAGGGCTCTAGCAGGACAGCAGAGGGGACCAGCCCTGTCGACACAGCAGCAGAGGTTCGTCCAGCACCAGTAGCAGGCCAGGGGAGGCCAGCAGGGGCGAGGATTCGCCATGGCAGCAGAGGATACGATGGCCATCGGAGAGCTGATCGCAGGTTCGATCCTTCTCGACTCTAGTCCAGCTTTTGCATTATTCGATTACGGTGCTTCGCATAGCTTCATATCAGTATCTTTTGCGATTAGACACGGTATCGTAGCTGAATCGTTGCCTAGGACTTATAAGATCACGACCGGGGGTGGCATTATCCTCGTGAGTGATATTTGTAAGGGTCGGAGTGTAGTTTTGGGAGGCCATAAGTTGGAGGTGAGCCTGCTCGTAATGCCATTACCGAACTACGATATAGTACTCGATATGGATTGGTTGAGCAGGCACCATGCCAGCATTGATTGCAGAGGGGGTAGAGTTCTCTTCAGAGCGTCGGGGGAGCCAGAGTTTGAGTACTCCAGACGTCAGGCGGAGCAGAGCAGCGGAGTCTTGCGGAGTCTCGGTTGAGGAGCAGACGATTCCACACCCCTTGATAGCAGAGTATATAGATGTTTTCCCAGAGAAGTTGCCTGGATTTCCACCAGACAGAGACATTGAGTTCTCGATAGACTTGGTTCCAGGAGCGGAACCCATCTCTCAGCAAGTCTATCGAGTGAACAATAGTGAGTTGGTGGAGCTGAAGAAGCAAGTGGATGAGCTGCAGGACAAGGGCTTCATCCGCTCGAGTTCGTCGCCATGGGGTACACCAGTGTTGTTTGTGCCGAAGAAGGATGGGTCAGTACGGATGTGTATTGACTACAGGGCACTCAACAACCTCACGATCAAGAACAAATACCCACTGCCGCGGATCGACGATCTTTTTGACCAGTTGAGCGGAGCTCGAATATTTTCCAAGATTGATCTGAGGTCGGAATATCACCAGGTGAAGGTGAAGGGGAAGGATATTCCCATGACCGCTTTCAGGACGCGGTACGAGCAGTTTGAGTTTTTGGTTATGCCGTTTGGGCTAAATAATGCACCAGCAGTGTTTATGAACCTGATGAACGAGGTATTCCACCAATACCTGGATCAGTTTTTGGTGGTGTTCATTGACGACATCTTGGTATATTCCAAGACTGAGGAGGTGCATGAGGAGCACTTGAGGACAGTGCTGGAGACTCTCAGGAGGGAGCAGCTTTACGGAAAGCTCTCCAAGTGTGAGTTCTTCTTGGACCGGGTGGACTTCTTGGGGCATGTGATGACTAGAGATGGTATCTCAGTTGACCCTAAGAAGATTGTAGCAGTTGAGGCATGGGCAGCGCCGACTTCAGTGGCAGATATCAGGAGTTTCCTGGGGCTGGCAGGATATTATCGGAGATTTGTGCAAGATTTCTCCCGGGTTGCAGAGCCGTTGGCTCGGTTGACCCGAAAGGATGCTGAGTATGTTTGGTCAGAGGAGTGTCAGGCAGCTTTTGATGAGTTGAAGAAGCGGCTTACCATAGCTCCGATTCTGACATTGCCTTCAGGATCAGGTGGATTCACTATTTATAGTGACGCTTCAGGGAAGGGGCTGGGTTGTGTGTTGCAGCAGCACGGAAAGGTGATTGCCTATGCTTCTAGACAATTACGTCCCCATAAGAAGAACTATCCTACCCACGACATAGAGCTGGCAGCGGTAATATTTGCTCTGATATTGTGGAAACATTATCTGTATGGGGAGCGGGTGGAGATTTTTACAGACCACAAGAGTTTAAAGTATGTGTTCACTCAGAAGGAGTTGAACATGAGGCAGCGCAGATGGCTAGAGTTGATGAAGGACTTTGACATCCTACTTCAGTATCACCCGGGGAAGGCTAACGTAGTTGCCGATGCCTTGAGTAGGTATCCGACAGCCATGTGTTTGACCATGGATCGTCACTTGCTTGCTGATTTTGAGAGCCTGGGGATTGAGGTGATCGTGCCCGGAGTGCAGATGCAGATGTGGGGCATGCAGATTTAGTCGAACTTGGTAGAGAGGATCAAGGTGACACAGTTTGAGGATGCTGCTCTTCGGTGTCTCCGAGAGCAGGTTCGAGTAGGATTGGTGGATGGCGAGTTTTCTCTTGCAGAGGATGGTGCCTTGAGGCATGGTTTCAATTTATGTGTGCCCAGCGGAGAGCTCAGGAAGCAGGTTATGCAGGAGGCCCACAGATCTCAGTACTCTATATACCCTGGTGCCAACAAGATGTACCGAGATCTGAGGGAGCATGTTTGGTGGTCCGAGATGAAGCGGAAGGTAGCTCGCTTCGTAGCTAGGTGCTTGGTCTGTCAGCAGGTCAAGACAGAGAGGCAGAGGCCCGGTAGATTATTGCAGCCGCTGCCCATTCTCGAGTGGAAATGGGAGCATATTACTATAGACTTCGTATCAGGATTGTCGCGTACACCAGGAAGGAAATACGCGATTTGGGTCATCGTTGACAGGTTGACCAAATCGGCCTACTTCTTGCCATTCAAGGTGGGTACGTCTACAGAGAGGTTGGCGGAGATGTATATGCGACAGATAGTCAGGATTCACGGGGTTCCGGTCAGCATCATCTCAGATCGGGATAATCGCTTTACTTTCCACTTTTGGAGGAGTCTGCAGACCAGCTTGGGCACTCAGCTCAAGTTTAGTACTACATACCACACCCAGACGGACGGATAGTCACAGAGGACTATTCAGATACTTGAGGATATGCTGTGGACGTGCGTCCTGGACTTTGGAGATTCCTGGGAGGATCATCTATATTTGGTGGAGTTTGCTTACAACAACAGTTTCCAGGCCAGCATTGAGATGTCACCTTTCGAGGCTCTATACGGGCGTAGGTGTCGTACACCCTTATCTTGGAATGATATTGGTGAGCGAGTTTTACTGGGACCAGAGATGGTTGTTGACGCAGCCAAGAAGGTGAAGCTCATCAGGGACTGACTTTGCGTGGGACAGGACAGACATCGACACTGGGACGATAGCCACCGGAGGCCGTTGGAGTTTGAGGTACAGATTAGAGTAGGATTAGATTTAGGTTTATTTGTTTGTGATTTTGATCATGTTTGTTTATCATAATTAATTAAGATCTTGCTTGTGATTAGGTTGGAGACCAGGTTTTCTTGAGGATATTTCCGACTCGTGGTATGATACGTTTTGGTGGAGGTGGGAAGCTTAGCCCGTGCTTCATCGGCCCTTTCGTCATCAGCGGGAGAGTCGGTGATGTGGCATACAGGCTAGACTTGCCACCTGTACTAGTGGGGGTCCACAACGTATTCCATGTATCACAGTTGAGATGGTACGTGGCTGATCCTAGCCACGTGCTCGATCATTCGGAGATTGAGGTTGGGCCCTCTTTCAGCTATCCATAGCAGCCAGTGGAGATACTGGATCGACGGGAGAAGGTTCTGAGGAACCAGGTGATACCTTTGGTACGCGTCGCATGGAGGCATCATTCTCCAGGAGAGTCTACCTGGGAGCGGGAGGATGAGATGCGCGAGCGTTACCCATATCTTTTTGGACCGTGAGGTATGCTTTCTATCCTTCTCATCAGTTGCATTTCGTCTTTCAATTTCGAGGACGAAATTCTTTTAAGGGGGATAGATTTGTCACTACCATATTTCTAGTTTGAAGGTATTTTTGTCATTTTTGGGGTTATTTGAATTTATGGGAATTTTTAGGATTTATTTTAGAATTGTTTGAATGAAGGTTGACTAGGTTGACTTTGATTAGCTTTGACTTGGTAATCTAACCTAGAAGCAAACCCTAGTTGGGTATGGACTTGGTTAGGTCATGCAACCCTAGTTAGACTAGAGTTAACCTATGGTTTAGTCATTAAACTCAAGATTAAAATAGAAGGCTATTAGACACAAGTCATGACTTGTGATTTTGAACCATTGTTTTGACTAAGCCAACCCATTAGCCATGAGCCAAACCCTAACCCTAATCCATGTGGCCGGCCAACACTAGTCTAGGGATTTCCACCCTATAAATATTCTCCTCCATTAGGTTAAGCCTCTTTAGGAAAGAACAAGTTTTAGAAAGAGGTGAGTCTCCATCTTCATAAATTCCTAGAAAATCCAAATTAACTCATTTTTCCCTCAAACAAATAGCAATAGGTTCTAAATTAACTTTTCTTGCTGTTGGTATATTTATTTCTCAGTTTCATAGCAATTTGGTGGAGTTTGGGGAGCAAGGAGACACCCCTCTTTGAAGCTTTTTGAGGACTTGTGACACCATTTGGTAAATCACTAAAACTCTATGTTAGATGCTATTTTTATTGCATGATGACCTAGATCTAAGGGTCCCCTAGCTAACCCTTGATTTCTGTAGGATTTTGTGTCCTTTTCGTGTCCTAAATGGACACGTATCAGTCCTAGTGTTTGATGAAATGTCCCAATGGGCATTTCGATTTGGTTTTAGAAAAGTTTCTGAATAGGAAATCATATTTTAATGTGGCTTGCATGTTCCTGATTTACTGGGAGTGATTTGGTGTCGTTTCATGTCAGATTAGACAGTTGGACACGCTGCGCGCGCACGGACTGCACTTTCCTGCTATTCGGGGACTGTACGGACACATCACGCGACTAGAGAACACGAAACTCGACACACACCATGGGGCACTGACTGATATGCCACGTGTTAAGTTTCAGATGACCATGTGGCGTTTCGAGAGAGAAATCATCATTGCATTGGTTTTACACACACGCACACGCGCACAATGGGTCACTGATACGGGCTTAGACACGGAGCTGGACACTTCATGGACACGACTCAGGCACTTAGACACCTACCCTGACACCCCACCTAGCTACTGACACGACCACGGGATACTTGGACACTTGTGTCGTGTCCTAGACCTAGGTGCACTTGTGCACGAGACAGTGCACTACTGTACATGTCCTGTGTATTGGTTTTTGGTTTTACTATTTTGGACACGCTGTGTCCTCGTGATAGACACGAGACACTTCCTGAGACACCTGCAAACATAGTATTTACATTACCAACCAATGGATTGGCAATTTGGTTCGATTTTATGTATCATTTCCAAATATCCCAAAAACCTGATACATGTTATTCCCAGTTTCTTTTTCCAGTTTTTGATTTGGTTTTTAGCAATCATTTGGGTTAGTTTAAATATAGTTAATTACATGGTTAGATCCCTAATGTTGTCTACCTATAAGTAATTTACATGTATGCAAATTTTGGAGATGATTGGTGGTGTTTTGATTCGAATTTGGTGTATGTGAAAACTGTCAAAAGGTTGGGACTGAAAAATATATTTTGTGTATTTCCAGTTTTCAAATTGGGATTTTGACATCCATTTTATCTTAGTAATTACTGTTAATTACATGGTTTAAAACCCTAATGCTATTCTCCTACTTATAATCTAGCTAAGGTGTGATTTTGGGTTGATTTGGTTGATAATTGGGTTTGAAATTAGGCTTAAAGTTTGGGATTGAAATCAGAACTGAAAAATTAATTGGTTTCTTTCCTTCATTTCATTGCCACAGTACACATGACCCCTCTACTGTCCAGATTTGGACTGACCCTTAGTTCACTCTCTCACTCACTCTTCATACATACACACACTCACTCTCTATATTCCTATCTTCCTAATGTATGTATATGTATATATGTAATGTATATATATATGTATAATGTGTATCTAATGTATAGGTTATAATATGTATATATATTTAAGTAAAAAAAAAATATATATATATATATATATTTAAGTATCATATAATATGTGTATGTGTGTGTACTATGTATATGTATTATATATATATGTATGTTATGTATTAGATTATATAAATATATCAAGAGTGTATCATGTTTAGATATAGATGTGGTCATGTGATATATGGTTGGTTTAGGCATAGTATTAGCCTAGGACTATAGCCTATGAATGCAATGTGTGATATTAGTATAGCCTAGTGTAGTAGTGTATTGACCAATGTAGACTTGTTAGGACCTAGAATGACTTGTTTGACCTAGTTTACACTTGTTGGACCTAGTTTGACCATAGTTGACCTAGGTTTGACTTCTCGGTTGACCAGAGTTGACCAAGAGTTGACTTTGGCCTAGATTGACCTAGATTCATGTAGAATGCATTGTAGTGCTTTCTTTTACCATTCTGGACTTGTTGTGACTTGTGCTGTTCTGATTAGGAGCCAGACACCTCTCCTCGGACAGTACATTTCATCCGGACACTCAGATACCAGGCGAGTACATTCTCTGATCATTTCATATCCTGCTTAGAATTATTTTCCTGCTTTAAATTACTTTACTTGATACTGTCATGCTGGTCACACGGATTGGTACTATATGGATCCCTTCTTGAGATGTTATCCTCAGGGAGCATCGGGTACTTCATGTTCTGTGCGTTTTACTTACATTGCGTATCACTTTGCTTCATTGCTTCATTGAATCACTTGTGACATGTACTCTCATGATCACAGAGTCTTCCTTGAATCTTCCTATTTATTGGGCTTCCTAGAATCTCCATTTATGGGCATCCATGTATCACCCTTCGGGGGCCATTGCATGGAATCATAACATAACCCGGCTGGATCCTTATGTATTGATTGGGGGTACGAGGAAGTAGAAGTGGACATGTGAATAATACCCAAGTAGTATCTCATCAGAATTATTCCGTAGTGTCTCATCAGAATCATCCTATGCCATTTACATGTCTATATTGTACTCTGACTCACTAGCCACTGTTAGTTCTTTATTATAGTAGATATTTCTATTACAGTTCTCTCTCTGTTTACATACTGCATTTCTTTCAGTACCTGTATCTTACTTTACTGAATGATTATATTTTCTAACCTGCTATGAACTGTTGAGATGTATTGTGCTCGCTCCTGTCCTGACTGGACCTGTTGAAAATATTACAGAGGACGAGGAGGAGGCCTGTGTGGATACCTTCTACGGGGCAGCCCTAGACGACACTTGTGAGCTGGACTCTCAGGAGGACCCAGCTCTAGCTGAGGACATCACCCCTATTGCCTAGACTAGCTTAGTTAGGCCTTATCTTACTTATGTTATCTTGAGACTAGTAGTAAGATTTTATTTCTGTCTTGAGATCTGGGTTGTATATATTCTTTCATATTCAGTAGCTGAGACTTGTATTTCTGGATATTGCTGAGATGTTATCTGAGACTCTTTTGATCATCTGTATTTCTTTGAGTTCTATATCATATCATACTTCTTCTTCCTTAGTTGTGATTGAGTTTACATTCTGCTATGTCACCCCCATTCGGAGAGTATAAACTGTTTAGAATTATATTGTTAGATGTTGTGACCTAGGACCGCGTTCTACCGCCGACACTGCGGCGTAGGCTGGACGTAACCACGTCTCGTGCCCTTACTCTAGGGTGCGGGTCGTGACAATGTAGGCGCATAGAACTATGTGGGCGTATAGCCCTTAGACGCACGATATTTTGGCATTTTTTCCCTTTTATGCATTTCCTTCCCTTATGATGCAAGTCGCCATAACTTTTGACTTTCTTGTACTTTACACTTCATGCCATGATTCCTTTATAAACGGTGGCCCGTTAGGGTGCACTCAGGACTATGTCTCTTCTTTACCTGCATATTAATTGTATAATGATATGCTGCATAGCCATGATATGTGAACACGAGGTGATGATTAATGAGTAGTAAACCAGGAAGGTGGCCCGTCGTGGCGTACTTCTAACAAGTAACAAGTACAAGTAACATGATATGATGGTGACCCGTCGTGGTGCACCCTTGAAAAGTAATCTTAACATGTAACTCATGAATGCTGTTGCGACGGCTAACTTGACATGCTAAGTAAATTCTCATCTTGACACCGTGGGTGATTGTATTGAATGTGCTCGTATAAGCTACCAGTCTTGTCCGCATCATGTCTAGGACTTGTATCCCTGGTTACCACGGTCAGGGATACATACTAAATCTGACTAGGTTAATGACTAGATTGATCAAGTAGTTCATATAGAGAGGTATTCCGGCTACAAGTAATATCGTTATCTGGGCGCCTTCTCTGATGGACTTGTAGCCTGCCGACGAGTAGGGCACATTTCCAGCTCACTGTCATGTGGAGCACTTCATGAAACGATTACTATGCACACTGTCATGTGTTGCACTCAAGTCACCTAACAAGTCATGATAACTCTTAGTATGAACCTTGCGTCTGGATAACCTGGATAGTCTGCAAGGCTTGTGACCGTAGGGATACCTCGTTGCATCTTGCTAGTAACTAGGCTTGTGATAACCCTAGTTAGGTTAACTATCAAGCCGTACTCTTGCTTGGCCGTGAATGTTGGATGGAGTCCCATCTTGTCTAGTTTTGCCTAGACCCAGTACATGGCTATCTCAGGACATGTTTGTGTATGCTTTACTTTATCGATAATTGGTTAGAGACTAAGTTACGTTCAGGTGAAGGGTTACAACCCCGGTCCTTATTTGGTTTACGGGTTATAACTTGGTTACCGAAATAGTCCTTTAGTTATCTTATCGTTTATCACCCTGTTTTCTCTAACTCATGTCTTATGTTATTTCATCTATGACTTTATGTGCCAATATGCTGGTTTTAGTTCTTAAGTGAAGCATCCTTGTGGCACTTGCTCTTTCTGGGGTCTGACCCAGCTGGTTTTGTATGGCCAGATTTTGGAGCAGCTTCCGAGGATCTCCCAGCATTCCTGCCAAATGGTGACCACTAGGCGCAACCCTGGCAACGAGTGGGTTCTTATTTTGCTCTCCTACTCCCTTGTAAAAAAATATTCTTTTCAGGTGTTTAGCCGCCGAGCAAGTGTTAGCTCGTTTACAACTTTACTTACTGTCTGCCTATGGGCTGTAACATGATTGACAAATCCTAGCATTGATCATGTATGACTTAAACTCTTGCTAGTCTTCATATTTTGTATGACTAGCTTCATGATCATCTGAATATGTAATGTATGGGATGCCTTACTTTGTATGTCTGATGATCTACCATCTTGTTATATTTACTTGCTTGCTTGAGATTAAGACACTAGGCTCGTTCTTGACCCTAAGAGACTAGTGGCTTGTAGTAACCCTCATTCATCTAGATAGCCGTGACCGTATTGCAAGGTGGAATTCACTTCAATGTACGTAGCTGGCTGTGTCTGTCCCCCGCTCTGCAGTATTCTGGTTCTGGGACGTGACATTAGGATACTAGTAAGTTAGAGTGTTAGATACAAGTTAGTATCTTAGAGCGATAGTTAGTATCTTGGAGGATAAATGAGAAGTCTAAGGTATTAACAAGATAATGAGATTTACCTGTAGTCTAAGGGTAAGGTATTGGTAGGATGTTAAGATAGATGGGTAGATACTAGTCTAAACAAATGGTAGGATCTATTAGCCTAGGATAGTGAGTTATCTACTAGTCTAAAGTAGATGGGGTGTTAAGGTATTACCTAGATATTTAAGGTATTGATATAAGATACCTATAGAGATAAGGTAAATGGGTTATCTTGGTAAGTAATGACTAGAAATAAGATGCTTGACTTAGATTTGACCATTTTTTACCAAGGTTGACTGTTTTGACTCAAAGTTAGCTGCAAGTCAATATTAGACCTAGATTACATTAGGAGTTGACCATAGTTGACCAGTTGACCAAAAGTCAACTGTAAGTCAACAATTGACCCAGTTTGACCTAGATTGGATTAGAAGTTGACCAGAGTTGACCAATTGACCAAAACTCAATTGTAGGTCAACCCTTGACCTAGTATGATCTAGTTTGACTTGGTTTGACCTTGTTTGACTTTGTTTGACTTAGATGGACCTAGTTTGACTTTGTTTGACTTACCTTGACTTAGATTGAGTTAGCATGACCTAGCTTGATCTAGTTTGACTTGTTATAACTAGTATGACCTAGTATGACTTAGTGTGACTTAGTTTGACCAAGATTTGCATAGTATACACTAGAAATCATGCCTAACACTGTTAAACCCTATTTAACTCATGTATATATCATCTTTAGGTTTGTGACTTCATTCTGAGCCAGATTACACTGTTGACATATTTCTACCATATCTCAGGCGAGTATATTCTCTGATAGTACTTCTGTTTTGTGATATCGTCTATGTTTCTTGTTTTAGTGTAGATATCTGTGTTCTTTTGACACATTGTTAACACGGATTGGTATTTGTCTAGATCCCGTCATGAGATGTTATTCCTTGTACTCCATGGTATACCTCGTGCAAGACTCCTTATTTCTCGTACATTGTGTAGACACGATTCCTACGAAGGCTAGCTACATTTTCAGAGAATTTTGTGTCATGACGTGTCATGGTTGGATCCACTATACTAGTCAGGGATTGGGGTATTAGCGTAGATATGTGATCAATACCTGCATTGTATCAAGTATTGAACATTGAATAGTTACACTCACGTATGATTAACCAGGCCAAATATTGTATCAAGTTTCTAAGTCGATCACATGTTGAAACTAGTGCTAAACTCACATAGATTTCTATATTTTTGTACATGATATACACTATTCTCTTATTCTTACATTCATTTATAATCTTGATATATCTTACCATGATTCATGTACGTACCACTTTACCATGTATATTCTCTCTATTTACTGCTATATTTTTAATATCGTCTAACTAGAACTGTTATTGGAGATTTGTACTCGTTCCATCCTGACTGGATATGTTGACAAAATTTTACCGATTATGGCGAGGAGGAGTATCCTACTTACTGCGATCCCATGACGTAGTTGGCTTAGACTTGGAGACCCTTGTTCAGCAGGGGTTAGCCCCAGCCGATGAGGCTTTAGAGTAGCTTAGCAAGATTAGTTTGGTACTGGACTTTGTCTCCATATTACATTTTGGCTTGTTATTATTTTAGCATTTGTATTTGAGATTATTGACTCTGGACTTATATTATTCTGTGTTGGACTTTCAGGATAATATTTTCATATCTTATTGTCTTTATCTTTCAGTGTCATCTTTTCTTCTTAGAATTTGTGGTTGAGTATATTATATTGTCATTGCTTGTCCTCCGTTCGGAGTTGACCATTCTCGACAGGTTTTGATATTATAATTGTTGTTAGATAGTAGACCTAGACAGCATTCTACGTTGTTTCTAAGGAGTAGGCTAGGACATTGTCTCACACTCGTGCCCTTATTTCGGGCGCGGGTCGTGACACATTTTTAGTGGTGGTCCATGCAGGTCAGAAGTCGCAACTAGTGCGATATCGTAGTGGTGCTCGACTTAGAGTGCTGCTACGAGACTGCTATAGGTTTAGAAGATATAGGCTATAGGCTAAGGAAACTCAATCAAAGCTAGGACTTCTTGAGAAGATTCTAGGGACGACCCTTGAGAATCTCATGATAAACTATCTCGAAATTTGATTCCAACTGTTTCTTTCTGTTCTTCCTTGTCCATGGTTGAATTTGATTCTTGGTATTCACTGATTTTTCTACCAGAATAAACCTTTGGACTAATTTGCCTCGATTATGGAATCTAGAGTCTTCCACAGCCATATTAGTAGTCATGACGAAGACATAGGGTCTGAGTTTGGATGTATTTCTCGGATTGTGTGAATTTAAGGTTTTTGCAGCCAAGCATGCGGCAATGCAAAAATGTTCGATACCACGATCTTAGAGGTATGTACCTTAGTTGCGGACCCTATGGTTTATTGCAGCCATACTTACTAGCGTTACGAGGATTCCGATAACATGATTCTGGATAGACGGGTATGATTATCAGATTACAGAATAGACACCCTATAGAGGGTACCATATATATATATTTTACCATATATATATATATTTTACCATATATATATATATATATATATATATATATATATATATATATATATATATATATTTGTAATATATATTATATATATATATTTTATATATATATATATATATATATAATTTTAGGCAGATTGCAAAGAAAATTCATACACGACAGAAAATTGATTAACATATATTGTCCATTCTGGTCATAGTTTATCTTCCTCGCTCAACGTAGATGAAGAGATTCTTCTGTTATTTTTATTCATTTGCTTTCCTTGCTTTTTTTTTGTCCCCTGCTCCTTCTCTTATTGCTTCAAAGTAACTTATGTATCTTCAATTTCAACCTTTTCTCTTTCTTCTCCATACTTCATCTATCACTCTTCTTGCTTAGTGTTCAGATTTAGCACTGTGCCCCGTGGTGGTGGGCCCAGGTCCAGCCAACAATCTGCTAAATTTGTCAGAAGGTCAAATATAGTAACTTTAACTACAGTTATTCCCTCTCCTTCCCTCCACCCCCACCCCACCCCACCCCACCCAACCACCACCACAAACTTTCTCTTTATTCTATCTGGTTTTGCCCCGGAACCTGGCTAGAGATCGATCACTGAATTACAATCGCCCATGGAATTACCATCTTCAATGTTGGCTTGGGTCAGAGTAGGTCAAGCATTTTAGTCCCGGGACTTGACCAAAGATGAAAAACTGATACAATCGAGATCTGAGAGTCACACAAAAACTTTACAGTGATCAAACTCAAGATCTACGATGATACAAAAAGCCAAATAGCCAGATTACAATATGAAGGAGGAAAATAGAGAAGAGAAAATCTCTCATTCTTCCTTGCAAACGTGTTGTAATTGGGACAGAACGAGTTACAACAATCTAGAGAAAGATGAGATGAAGAAAAGTTGCTGGGGGTGTCAAAACATCATTGCTCAAAGCATGATTTCCCCCATACGAATTGCTTCCAGGAACCAGCAAGTTGAAGAACTTGTGGAACGCTTGAAGTCACCTCTGTTCTGACACCTCGGATGGACTTGCAATGGCGGCAGCAGCTCCCTCTCTCTCTCTCTCTCTCTCTCTCTCTCTCTCTCTCTCTCTCTCTCTCTTTTCTGACTTATATAATTCGTAGTCCTTCACAAAGGAGGCCAGAAGAGAGTATATATAGAGAGAGGGTGGAAACCCTAGCCGTCTCTTCAGTTATGGAAAGATTGAATCAAATCCTACAATGATAGCAACGAAATCAATTCAAATCCCACAAAGATAGCAACAAAATTAATTCAAATCCCACAAAAAGTGGATATGAATTAATCGTATTGAATCAGTCATTCCATAACTAACTTGTAGTCTGCACAGTCAATGGAGCCCTCCATGCGGCAGCAGCAGCAGCAGCCTGACAGCATGAGCCGTATGGCCTCATGGCCGCAAGTGCTGCATGGACCGCATGGATCGCATGAGGCCGCATGAGCCGCATGAGGCCGCATGTGGCCGCATATGAGCCGCATGCCGCATAAGACCCATGGCCGCATATGAGCCGCATGACTGCTGACGTGCTAAATGCAAAGTGTGCCAACAAAATACCACATTACGCCTCATGAGCCCGAGCCAGAGCCCGAGTCCGAGTCCGAGTCCGAGTCCTAGTCGCTAAGCCCCTTTGGGGCTTAGCTCCAAATGGAATTAATCCAAGAGAATGACAAAAGCATTAATGCTTAATCCTTGGAGCCTTATTCTTACCTGTCATGCCCCAGAACCAGAATACTGGAGAGCGGGGGCAGACATAGCCAGCTACGTATATAAAATGGAATCCATCTCGCTATACGGTCACGGCTGTCTAGATACATGAGGGTTTATCTACAAGCCAACAGTCTCTTAAGGTCATGAACAAGCCTAGTGTCTCAATCACAAGCAAGTGAGTAAAAGTCACAAGATGTATGATCATTAAATATACAATAGTAAGGCGTCCCAAACATTATATATTCAGTTGATCATGAAGCTAGTCGTTACAAAATGTCAGGACTAGCAAGAGTTTAGTCATACATGATCAACCCTAGGATCTGTTAATCATGTTACAGCCCGTAGACAGTCAGTAAGTAAGTGCAATCGAGCTAAACAGGTGCTCGTCGGCTAAACGCCTCAAAAGAATACTTTTACAATAGAATGGGAGAGCCAAAATAACCCACTCGTTGCCAGGATTCCTTTTAGTGTTCACCATCTGGCAGGAAGGTTGGGAGATCCTCGGTAGCTACTCCGAAATCTGGCCATACAAAACCAGCTGGGTCAGACCCCAGAAAGAGCAAGTGCCACAAAGGAGGCTTCACTTAAGAACTAAAACCAGCAATCAGCACAAGATATAGATAAAAGTAAGAACTGGAAATAAAGAAAATACACCAGGATGATATACGACGAGATAACCATGGAACTATTCAGATAACCAGGTTACAACCCGTAAACCAAACAAGGACCGGGGTTGTAACCCTTCGTCTGCAGAACTTAGAATTCTCACCAATTATCGGTAAAATAAATACAAGCATTCTGGTCATTCAATAATCTGGAACAGGATCAGGGCAAGACTAGACTGGTTAGACTCCGTCCAATTACTTTACGGCCAAGCAAGAATTACGGCTTGATACTTTAACTAACTAGGGTTGTCACAAGCCTAATTACTAACAAGATGCAGTAAGATTATTCCACAGCCACAAGCCCTGCAGACCATCCAGGTTACCCGGGTTAAAAGATTAGAGTTGAATTCAGGTGGATACATCGTCCAGGAAATAAATGTACCCTTAGGTAGCTTGAAGGGTGCAACACATGACAGTGTGCTGGAAATATGCCCTACTCGACGGCAGGCTACAGATCCTAAGGCGTGCCCAGGTAACGGGATTGCCTGTAGCTGGGAAATCTCGTCATGACTAATGTATTATTCTAGTTATTAGCCTTAGTCCATTTTAGTAGGTACTCCTGACCGTGGTACTCAGGAGTCCCTGTCCTAGACATGATGCATGACAGGACTGATTTATTTATACAAACACAATCGCCCACGGTATCCAGATTAATTATGCAGGTCATGTCATGTCAGGTAGCTGTCGCAACAGTTATTCGAGACAATCATGTCAGGTTATCATGCCAAGTGTACTTGTCAGAAGTGCGCCACGACGGACCACTATCAGGTCATGTCAGGTTATTATGTCAGAAGTGCACCACTACGGATCACTATCACGTCATGCTCAATTATCAATTCCAAACATATCAAGTAAATTCGTGATTATCAAGTTCAGGTCAGTAGGGTCAGGTCCAGTTGCGTCTAAACAACAGGTTGCGCCTGAGTCAGACTGCGCTCAAGTCAGGCTACGGTCAAGTCAGGCTACGCTCAGGTCAGGCTACGCTCAGGTCAGGCTACACTGAGGTCGGGCTACGCTCAGGTCAGGCTACGCTCAGGTCAGCGTATGCAAGACATACGCTTCCAAAAGGCAGCATATGTACTCCATACGACTCCACTTCAAGGCAGCATATGAGGTCCATACGACTCCTCATCAAGACAGCGTATGAGGTCCATACGACTCCTTGCCAAGGCAACGTATGAGGTCCATACTACTCCTTGACAAGGCAGCGTATACAAGACATACGCCTCAAAAAGGCAGCGTATGAGTCAGACTGCGCTGCGCTAAAGACCGCGCGCAGCTCAGTGACGCAAGCTAAAAAGCTCGCGCACTGCTCACTGTCTTCTCCAAATCAGCAAGAACTCCATGGTTGAATCCAAAGCTTCAAAAGTCCATAACTTGGTCAAAACAAGTCCAAATCCAACTTTTTAAAGGTCAAAATTGGGTAGAATAAAATTCTCTACAACATGGAACCATCAAAACTTGAAAACAAAGAAGTTTGATAGATCAAAACCACCAAAATTTGAAAATAACTAATTTCTAGATCTACAAAAATTAAAGCCTCAAAATGGAAAATGACAAGTTCTAATGTGTCTTAGAAACATGAAGAGAAGCTAATGAAACAATAAAAATGGGCTCTCTTGTGGAAGCAAGTTGTACTTGCCTAAGGGGTGTTCTTGGTTGGTGGTGGGTTTAATGGAGAAGGAAGAAGAGTTAATGAGAAAGTGGAGGAGAGAGAAAAGTTAGGTGGGTTATAAAGGGGGATGGTGGTGGTAGGTAGAGGTTCATCCATGGTTCATGATGAACCAAAAATAATCCCAACCGAACCAAGCCAACCCGAACCAAGAATAACCAAGTCATGAAGGAAGAGCTAAGCAAGGAATCATGCAATACAGAATAAAATACGTACACGTATTCCAAAAATACGTAATACGAACCACAGGCAATACAACTCTACCCACCTTAAAAGAATTCCGTCCTCGGAATTTAATCAAGAGGCTAGAGGGGCAATGACAAGCTACATTAATCACATGCAAGCTATAACTAGGCAGACAATCACTCATTCAAGCAAGGAATCGAAGGCATGAGGCCTAAGACGACATTATACCTCATGAGTCAAACAAGTTGGGATATCGCGATCGGATATCATCCTCACGCTCCCACGTTGACTCCCCCAAAGAGTGATGATCCCAAGCAACTCGGACTAAGTTGATAGTCTTGTTCTTGAGGATCTTCTCTCTCTGGTCCAATATAGACACGAGCCTCTCCTCATACGAAAGGTTGGTACCAACAACCAATTCCGAATGATCCAGGATGTGGCTCGGGTCCGGGATATACCGTCGTAATTGGGATACATGGAACACGTCATGCACCTCGCTTAGCGACGGTAGAAGAGCGAGACAATATGATACATCTCCTACTCGCTCCAGAATGTCAAACGGTCCTATATACCTAGGACTAAGCTTGCCCCGTACGCCGAAACGAATGACGCCACGGTTAGGCGAAATCTTCAGGAATACATGATCGCCGACCGAAAACTCGAGAGGGCATCGATGAGAATCGGCCCAATGGCGCTGGCGATCTTGGGCAACTCGAAGATGATCTCTGACTCGCCTGACCACTTCAACTGTCTGGGCAATCATTTCTGGACCGAGCATCTGTCTCTCTCCAACATCATCCCAGGCTAGCAGGGATCTGTACTTCCTACCATACAGTGCCTCGAACGGTGCCATCTGGATGCTGGCCTGGAAACTATTGTTGTACAAGAATTCCACCAGGTGCAAGTGATCTTTCCATGAACCATCGAAGTCAAGTGTGCAAGACCGCAACATGTCTTCAAGAGTCTGGATCGTGCGCTCCGACTGGTCATCTGTCTGCGGGTGATATGCTGAACTGAACTGGAGATGAGTTCCCAAACTCTTTTGTAAGCTACGCCAAAAGTGCGACATAAATCTTGAATCTCGGTCCGAGGTGATACTGACTGGCATACCGTGCAATCTGATAATCTGCCTGAGGTACATCTCTGCTAACTGAGCCGTCGACTGACCAACTCTGGATGGAAGAAAGTGAGCCACTTTCGTGAGCCTGTCAACTATTACCCAGATAGCATCTCTACCAGCTGGGGATCTAGGTAGTCCAGTCACAAAATCTATGGTCACATGCTCCCACTTTCATTCTGGAATCGGTAAGGGCTGAAGAAGTCCAGCCGGTCTCCGATGTTCGGCTTTAACTTGTTGGCAAACCAAACACCGAGAGACAAATCGAGCTATCTCCCGCTTCATGCCATTCCACCAGAAATGCTACCGGATACCACGGTACATCTTCGTACTGCCGGGATGGATGGAATACTGCGAACTGTGCGCTTCTGACATGATCTCCTGCCGGATATCTCCGCTGGATACACAAAGACGCTTACCATGTCGAAGTGTACCATCCTCATGAATGCATAACTCTGGTCTTCGTCCTGTCTCATACTCTGCTCTGAGTCGCTGAAGCTTGGAATCTGCCGACTGTGCCATCCGAATCCTCTCGACTATAGTGGACTAAACTTGCATACTGGCCATCAAGGCCACACTGGAAGGGAGAACAACTTCAATACCCATCTTCTGAAGATCTGCTAACAGCTCTGGTTGCGCTGTTAGAAAATAAACTCCCGCTCTCCTGCTCAATGCATCCGCAACAACATTGGCCTTCCCAGGATGATACTGCAAGTTGACATCATAATCCACAAGAAGCTCCAGCCACCTTCTCTGACGCATGTTAAGATCCTTCTGGGTGAAAACATACTTCAGGCTCTTGTGGTCGATGAAAATCTCTACCCTGTCTCCATACAAGTAGTGCCTCCATAACTTAAGTGTAAACACTACTGCTGCCAGCTCCAAGTCATGGGTTGGGTAATTCCTCTCATGATCACGAAGTTGTCGTGATGCATAAGCTATTACCTTTCCATGCTGCATCAGAACACATCCTAAACCTCTGTCTGAAGCATCACAGTACACTGAGAATCCTCCGATCCCATCTGGAAGCGTGAGAATAGGAGCTGTTATCAGGCCTCGCTTCAACTGCTCAAAAGAACTCTGACACTCTGCTGTCCAAGCAAACTGCGCATCCTTACGGGTCAACTGCGTCAATAGTGCTGAAATTCGAGCAAAATCCGAAACAAACCGCCGGTAGTAGCCGGCCAATCCAAGAAAACTACAAACCTCTGCAACTGTGCTGGGCACTGGCCATGACTCAATAGCCACAATCTTCTGGGGATCCACTTCTACTCCTCCTCGAGTGATGATATGACCCAAGTACGAAATACGATCGAGCCAGAACTCGCATTTACTGAACTTGGCATATAACTGGTGCTCTCTGAGGATCTGAAGAACTATACGGAGATGCTGCTCATGCTCTGCCTCACTCTTGCTGTAGACCAGAATGTCATCCAAGAACACAATCATAAACTGATCCAAGTACGGTATGAAGATGCGATTCATGAGGTTTATGAATACTGCCGGCGCATTGGTTGCTCCAAAAGACATAACAAGGAATTCCCAATACCTATATCTCGATCTAAAAGCTGTCTTCGGGATGTCCTGCTCTCTGACTCTGATCTGATGATAACCTGAGCGCAAATCAATCTTCGAGAATACTGAATCCCCTTTGAGTTGATCAAACAAGTCATCTATCCTTAGAAGAGGGTATCTGTTCTTGATTGTCACTGAGTTCAAGGTACGATAATCAACACATAACCTGGACGTACCATCCTTCTTTTTCACAAGAAGCATCGGGGCTCCAGAAGGCGATCCACTAGCACGAATGAATCCCTTGGTTCTGAGTTTTTCAATCATCTTGTACAATATCTCCAACTCTGACGGTGCCATCCTGTAGACTCTCTCTGACACTGGGGCCGTCCCGGGAATCAAGTCTATAGTGAACTCGATCTCCCACTCCGGAGGCATACCTGGAAGTTCTTCTGGGAAAACATCTGGAAACTCCTCGACTATCCTGGGCAACTGAACTGCTGCTACTGCCATCCGCAATACTGGAGGAGATGACTCAACTTCGCCTCGGGAGAAAGAAAACTCCGGCTTGCCTGGAATGCTAAAAATAACCCTGCCAATGTGGCAGTCTATCCTAGCATAGTGGTTCCTCAACCAATCCATCCTAGGACCACATCATAATCGGCCATCGGGAACTCTATCAATCTAGCGGGAAATTCTCTACCGCTAACTACGATCCGACACGAGGAAAACACTCTATCTACACCCACAAGTCCGTTACCAGTAAGTATATTGAGCCTTACTGATAATGACTCGGTCTCCAGTCCTATCCGTGTCGCGAATCGTGCAGACATAAATGAATGCGATGCACCAGAATCAAATAAAGCTGAAGCTGGAAAGGAGTTGACGAGAATAGTACCTGCCACTACCTCTCCTGGTGCCAATCCTTCCTCCACGGTCATCACCATAGCCTGACCATGCCCTCGGGGTGCTGGTCCCCTCTGCTGAAATCCTCGCTGCCTGCTCTGACTCTGGGCTTAGACTTGTGCATACTGCTGGGGGTTCTGCTGCTGGAACACTTGGGTCTGAGGCGGCAAGGGCCTCAACAATGGATACTGCTGCTGCTGGACTGGAGCTGGTTCTCTCACTGAAGAGCTAGAAAGGTTGGACGATGATGAACCACCCCTATTTAGGCAGGATCCAGCCCTATGGTCTGGTGCTCCACAAGCCAGACACAATCCCTGTGCCCTGCGACATTCTGCCACCACATGGCCTGGCTTCCCATAATGAGAACAACCCACTGCGGAAGATTGCTTCTGCTTCTGCTGCTGAGGGTGCATCGGAGTTGAATGCTGAACCGACGTTACTGAGGCCGCTCGCCTCAGAGCTCCAATAGTCAAAGCCCTGGCTGCCGGGGCCGGTACTGAAGACTGATTCATCTGGCCGTGAGATCTCTTCCGACCTCCGGCCCTATCCACAATCCTCTGGGAGGTATACTCATGCCTCCGGGCTGCTCTCAAGACTGCATCAAAAGTCTGATGCTCAAATTGCTCAACTGCCAACAAGATCTTCAGTGAAGTCCCTGCTGGAACCGCTGGGCTCTATCATACTCGGTTGCCACCAAAGTGGGAGCAAACCGACTGAGTCTGGAAAACTCGGCCGCATATCCGTCGACCGTCCTGCCTCCTTGCTTCTGATTGGTAAACCTCGTTTGCAGATCATACCGAGCCACGGCATCGAAATACTAGGTCTGGAATCTCTCTCTGAATACTGCCCAAGCAATAGGTGCTGCTAATCCAACGGCCTGCGCTGCCCACCAGCTGCGGGCAAGATCTAACAACTGCAGGCGCACAACGACCACCTTCTCGTTCTCTGGGGTCCTGGTTGCTTCTAGAATCACCTCTGTGTCCTGAAGCCATGCATCTGCCGCGATAGCATCTTCACTACCGTCGAAGAATTGAGGGTTCAAGCGCTTGAAGTTGTTGGCCGCGCTGTTACCCTGATGACCACCCCAGGTCGAAGCATCCGTCACTACCTGGTGCAAGGCATCTCCACGCCGGTCTTGGAAAGCTATCAAGGTCCTGACGAGTCCTACCAAAGTGCCGTCATCATGTTCTACAGGTTGAACTGGCTGGACTGGTGGCTCTCCACCAGAAGGCACGACTCTGGAGGCTGCTCCGGAATGCTGGGCTTGATCTCCAGGTTGCTGCTGGTCCATGGGAGGTGAGGTGCTCCGCCTTGCTAGTCGGTAGGACCACGAACAATGCCGCTGAAGAAGACGACATAGGGAACAATAAGGAAGGACCAGGACAGATCAACGATACAAGCATATGATCAGGACAAGAATCCAGGGATTCAGATGATACGAGCAGAGATCAAGGACGAATATTGATTGAGACATCTATTCGGTAAACCCTCATATATCTTGATTTACAAGACCTGCATGGGCCACCACTTAAACCATGTCACGCCCCAGAACCAGAATACTGGAGAGCGGGGACAGACATAGCCAGCTACGTATATGAAATAGAATCCATCTCGCTATACGGTCACGGCTGTCTAGATACATGAGGGTTTATCTACAAGCCAACAGTCTCTTAAGGTCATAAACAAGCCTAGTGTCTCAATCACAAGCAAGTGAGTAAAAGTCACAAGATGTATGATCATTAAATATACAATAGTAAGGCGTCCCAAATATTACATATTCAGTTGATCATGAAGCTAGTCGTTACAAAATGTCAGGACTAGCAAGAGTTTAGTCATACATGATCAACCCTAGGATCTGTTAATCATGTTACAGTCCGTAGGCAGACAGTAAGTAAGTACAATCGAGCTAAACAGGTGATCGTCGGCTAAACGCCTCAAAAGAATACTTTTACAATAGAGTGGGAGAGCCAAAATAACCCACTCGTTGCCAGGATTCCTTCTAGTATTCACCATCTGGCAGGAAGGTTGGGAGATCCTCGGTAGCTGCTCCGAAATCTGGCCATACAAAACTAGCTTGGTTAGACCCCAGAAAGAGCAAGTACCACAAAGGAGGCTTCACTTAAGAACTAAAACCAGCAATCAGCACAAGATATAGATAAAAGTAAGAACTGGAAATAAAGAAAATACACCAGGATGATATACGACGAAATAACCATGGAACTATTCAGATAACCAGGTTACAACCGTAAACCAAACAAGGACCGGGGTTGTAACCATTCGTCTGAACAGAACTTGGAATTCTCACCAATTATCGGTAAAATAAATACAAGCATTCTGGTCATTCAATAATCTGGAACAGGATCAGGGTAAGACTAGACTGGTTAGACTCTGTCCAATCACTTCACGGCCAAGCAAGAATTACGGCTTGATACTAAAACTAACTAGGGTTGTCACAAGCCTAATTACTAACAAGATGCAGTAAGATTATTCCACAGCCACAAGCCCTGCAGACCATCCAGGTTACCCGGGTTAAAAGATTAGAGTTGAATTCAGGTGGGTACATCGTCCAGGAAACGAATGTACCCTTAGGTAGCTTGAAGGGTGCAACACATGACAGTGTGCTGGAAATGTGCCCTACTCGACGGCAGGCTACAGATCCCAAGGCGTGCCCAGGTAACGGGATTGCCTGTAGCTGGGAAATCTCGTCATGACTAATGTATTAATCTAGTTATTAGCCTTAGTCCATTTTAGTAGGTACTCCTGACCGTGGTACTCAGGAGTCCCTGTCCTAGACATGATGCAAGACAGGACTGGTTTATTTATACAAACACAATCGCCCACGGTGTCCAGATTAATTATGCAGGTCATGTCATGTCAGGTAGCCGTCGCAACAGCTATTCGAGACAATCATGTCAGGTTATCATGCCAAGTGTACTTGTCAGGAGTGCGCCACGACGGGCCACTATTAGGTCATGTCAGGTTATTATGTCAGGAGTGCACCGCTACGGGTCACTATCACGTCATGCTCAATTATCAATTCCAAACATATCAAGTAAATTCGTGATTATCAAGTTTAGGAAAAAAGGCGTAAGGATATAAAATGGACGTTAAATATCTAATAAAATATCAATATACAGGGCTATAAAAGATCCAGGGTAAGTAGAGTCAGGTCCAGTTGCGCCTAAACATCAGGTTGCGCCTGAGTCAGACTGCGCTCAAGTCAGGCTACGCTCAGGTCAGGCTACGCTCAGGTCAGGCTACGCTGAGGTCGGGCTACGCTCAGGTCAGGCTACGCTCAGGTCAGCGTATGCAAGACATACGCTTCCAAAATGCAGCGTATGTACTCCATACGACTCCTCTTCAAGGCAGCGTATGAGGTCTATACGACTCCTCATCAAGGCAGCGTATGAGGTCCATACGACTCCTTGCCAAGGCAGCGTATGAGGTCCATACGACTCCTTGACAAGGCAGCGTATACAAGACATACGCCTCCAAAAGGCAACATATGAGTCAGACTGCGCTGCGCTAAAGAGCGTGTGCAGCTCAGTGACGCAAGCTAAAAAGCTTGCGCACTGCTCACTGTCTTCTCCAAATCAGCAAGAACTCCATGGTTGAACCCAAAGCTTCAAAAGTCCCTAACTTGGTCAAAACAAGTCCAAATCCAACTTTTCAAAGGTCAAAATTGGGTAGAATAAAATTCTCTACAACATGGAACCATCAAAACTTGAAAACAAAGAAGTTTGATAGATCAAAACCACCAAAATCCGAAAATAACTAATTTCTAGATCTACAAAAATTAAAGCCTCAAAATAGAAAATGACAAGTTCTAATATGTCTTAGAAACATGAAGAGAAGCTAATAGAATAATAAAAATGGGCTCTCTTGTGGAAGCAAGTTGCACTTGCCTAAGGGGTGTTCTTGGTTGGTGGTGGATTTAATGGAGAAGGAAGAAGAGTTAATGTGAAAGTGGAGGAGAGAGAAAAGTTAGGTGGATTATAAAGGGGGATGGTGGTGGTAGGTAGGGGTTCATCCATGGTTCATGATGAACCAAAAACAATCCCAACCGAACCAAGCAACCCGAACCAAGAATAACCAAGTCATGAAGGAAGAGCTAAGCAAGGAATCATGCAATACAGAATAAAATACGTACAAGTATTCCAAAAATACGTAATACGAACCACAGGCATTACATTACCCCTAGTAAAATCATCCACATGGTTTCCTCCTTAGGGTCACCACCCCATGTGTATCTCTCAACAACACAACCAAGTATATATGTTGAGATAACTCATGGTGCATTTCCGATGTGGGACTAAACTTTTATAAGGTATATTGAGAACAAGCTCTCTCCATGTAAAGAAAGCACCAACAATCTCCCACATATCACAACATATATATGTGTCCAGGGTTGAGCGTTCCCCACAGTAACTGTCCATTTTGCATTAGGATAGATGTCGCTGACGACTTGAACCTTCCCGTATGGGTTAAATAATAATATGATACAAGAATGAACTACGCCTTGAATTCTGCACCACAATTATAATTCTTCCCACTCATAAAGTGTAGTTACGTGTGCTTCTGGCTGCACATTAAAGGTCCTGTGTCAGCCTGGTTTCAGTGTATAATTTTGGGCATCTACAAGTTTACCCTCAAGAGACGGCTTGATATCTCTTTCCATATACTATAGGTGAGTTCTTTATTAAAGAGACATGGCATGAAGCCTTGCGCTTCCTTGCGGTGCTACGTCGCTATGACATGGCCTGAAGCCGAGATATTATCCCTACCTGGGAACCTCATCGTAGTGTCATACTACTGTAGAATGAGGTCTCAGCCTCTTTGTAGTGCCAATCTACTCCGCATGAAGCCTAAGGCTTCCTTGCGGTGTTACGCCGCAATGACATGGCTTACCGAGGCTTTACCCTTACCTGGGTACCTCATCGTGGTGCCGTACCACTGTAACATGGGGCTATCCTCCCCTTTGTAGTGCTGTCTACAACTTTTTAATTACATCATACCGTATTAGGCTACCTGCCTATTTGCGGTGCTACGCCGCTATGACTTGCCTTGCAAAGTCGAGGCTTTACCCCAGACCTGGGAACCTCATGGTGGAGTCACCCCACTGTAGCATGGAGTTTCACTCCTTATAGTGCTGCTCTACCGTGCTTTCTGAAAAGCACACCAGGCATTCACTCTGCCTGAGAACTCATTAAGGCGTTTAAGCCAACCTTCCACAGGATCTATTTTTTCTGTAGAAAATACATAGTAGATAATAGTGGTTATGGGTCCGTATCCCTTCCATGTTCCAGAGAACAAGTACTCACTGTTACCTGATAGTTTTCCAGTCAGTGATCCTCCTTTGAACCAAAAGTTAGATGTCTAGTAGATTTCTCTTTGAATAATAGCATAAAACTTTATGGTAGGATTATAAAGACACGCTATCAGAATGCCTTCAAGCCCATTTTACAAGCTGTGTCATCGACCAACTGGCGCTTGAGGCCCTTTGTGAATAGATCTGCCAGATTTTTCTGACTCCGAACATCAATCACTGTAATTACACCTCTTTTGATAAGATTGTGTACTGCCCTGTGCTTCAACCGCACAGTCCTCTTCTTCCCATTGAAGAGGTCATTTGATACCACCTCCGCAGTCGCTTGGTTGTCACAGTATATCGGTATTGCCGGTATCTGAGCCCCAACCACTGGAAGATCATACATGAGCTCCCGAAGCCATTCTGCTTCATTTGCTGCAGTTTCAAGTGCATAAAATTCAGATTCCATGGAGGAACGAGAGAGTTAGTCTGCTTCTTCAACTTCCATGATATAGCAGCTCCACCCAAGGAAAAGACATATCCTCATGTGGATCTTTCGCTGTCCACCTCTGAACACTAGCTAGCATCACTGAAGCCTTCCACTACTGTCGGATACCCGTTGTAGTGTAGTGCATATGTCTGAGTCTTCTTGAGATATCTCATCACCTGCTTCACAGCTTTCCAGTGCTCAATCCCTGGGTTGCTTGTTAACCGACTCAGCATTCCCACGGCGAAAGATATGTCAGGCCTTGTGACAGTGGTTGCGTACATCAAACTTCCGATAATGCTAGAATACTCCAGCTGCCTGACGCTTTTCCTCGAGTTTGGCTTCAGCTTCTGATCACCCCTGTATGGCGTATCGATCCCTGGAAGATCCTTATACCCATAGCGTGTGAGCATCTTCTCAATTTAGTGAGATTGTGACAGCGCTACTCCAGTGTCTGTCCGGATGATCTTTATGCGCAAGATGACATCTGCATCCCCCAAGTCCTTCATACTGAACTTGGTTGAGAGGAACTTCTTTGTCTCCGTGACACAGCCTATATCCGTCCCTAAGATTAGCATGTCGTCCACGTACAGACAAACGATGACTCCTCTTCCATCAGCAAAATTTGTGTAAACACATTTATCCATCTCGCTGACTCTATAGCCGTTTGCCCTAATAACTTTGTCAAACTTCTCATGCCACATCTTGGGAGCTTGCTTCAAACCATACAATCATTTCACTAACTTGCAGACTTTGTCTTCAAGACCTTTGATGACAAATCAATCTGGCTGTTGCATGTAAATCTCTTCGGTCAGCTTCCCATTCAGGAATGCTGTCTTTACATCCATTTGATGTATCACCAACTTATGTATAGCTGCTAGAGCGATTAACATTCTGATGGTGGTCATCCGAGCTACTGGAGCGTATGTGTCAAAGTAGTCTATCCTCTATTTCTGAGAAAATCCCTTGGCTACCAGCCTGGCCTTGAACTTGTCAATAGTTCCATCTGCCTTCATCTTCTTCTTGAAGATCCATTTACATCCGATGGGCTTTTCTCCTTCAGGTAGATCTACCAACACCCATGTGTTATTGGAGGTGATAGAGTCAAACTCGTCATTCACTACCACCTTCCAGAAGATAGCATCTCTGGTCTTCATCGCCTCATCATAGGTAAGCGAATCTGCTTCCACATGATCGGTGACAAAGTCATCTTCGAAGTCTTTAGGTCTTCTCGCTCGCTTTGTTGACGGCTCTGCGAGTTCTGGTACAAGAGTTGTTTTATCAACAACAGCTTCTTCTTGGACTACTGGCCCATATGAGATTTCAGTCTCATTTGCACCTACATTATTTTTCGAAATGTCCGAAAGAATAATATTTTTATCTTTTGCAAACTTGTCTTCAAAGTATTCAGCATCGCGAGGTTCGATGATATAATTTGACTCAATATCAAAAAATCTTCGAGTATCACTCTTCTCGGCATACCCCAAGAAGATCGCCTTCATAGTCCTTGTCCCCAGCTTCTGAATCTTCAGATCTGGAAGCTTCACATACGCCAGACACCCCCACACTCGAATGACATTAAAGTTTTGTCTGACTTTGAACCAGAGTTTATGAGGAGTTATATATGGCACTCTATTCAGAATGAAAGTGGCCGTTAATGCAGCTTCTTCCCAGTAGCATTTTGGAAGACCTGCAGTAAGCAGCATTGAATTCATCATTTCTGTTAATGTTCGGTTCTTTCTCTCTGTTACTCCGTTGGATTGAGGAGAATATGGAGCAGTAGTCTCGCATATGATTCTATGTTCTTTGTAGAACGATGCGAAGTCATGAGACCTGTACTCCCCTCCTCGATCACTTCTCAACCTCTTGAGTTGGTGTCCAGTCTGCCGTTCAGCTTCGGCCCTGAACTCTCTGAACTTCTCGAAAGCTTCGTCTTTAGTCTTGAGTAAGTAGATGAACGCATATTTTGAGAAGTTGTCGATGAAGGTTATAAAATACTTCATCCCAGCCTTCGTGGAGAAATGTTTGAAGTCACATATATCGGAGTGTACCAACTCCAGAAGATCTGTGCTTCGATTGACCCGATGAAAGGGTTTCCTTGTGATCTTCGTCTTAGCACGCACTTAACACTTCTCCACCTTACCCCCACATTTGGAGATAAGTACTAGACTAAACATTTTGTTAATTCTTTTACAATGAACATGTCTTAGTCTATTATGCCACAACTCAAGAGAATAATCAGAAAATGCAACTGCATTAATGTCATTAAACTGGTTGACAAGCTGAATTTTAAACACTCCATCGGTTTGATAAGCCTTTCCGAAGTATGTTACCTTCTTGGACATCACCATCTGACCAGCATTGATGTCCATCCTCAAGCCTGCGTTGCAGAGCAGGCTCCCAAAGATCAGGTTCTTGGCAATCACTAAAACATGCTTCACACCTTGAAGCGTCAGAGTGTTCCCAGAAGTGAGTTTCAGCTCCACAGTCCCGATTCCCAGAACTTCAGCTTGGGCTTGGTTTGCCATGACAACCTTCTCAGATATCGGCTGGTACGTGACGAACCATTCCTTGCCAAAACAGACATGGCAAGTCGTACCAGTGTCTATCCACCAGTCAGAGTCAACCCCCACAGTTGTGACCTGTGCGATCATAGCAACAATATTAGAAACCAATAAAACCTTACTAGGCTCACCTTTCTCTGATTGTTTAGGCTTGGATCTGCATTCACTCTTGTAGTGGCCTTTCTTGCCACAATTGAAACAAGTCACGTGGGACTTGGACTTCTGTTGCTTGAATGAAGGACCCTTCACTTTTAGATTAGTGAAGTCCTTTTTTTGTAATGAGAAGTCGCCTGCTTCCCCTTGGGATCTCTCGTCTGCACTAGATTGGCCTTAGCTAACTGTTTGGACAGAGTGTCCATCTTCTGTTGGGAATGCATCTCGTCCTCAACATGAATCTCTTGAAGTAGATCTTCCAAGCTAATGTATAGCTTCTTTCTGAGCATCCTTACATAGAAGGTACTCCATCCAGCAGGAAGTTTTGAGATGATCCCTCCAACGACAAACTTGTCGGGAAGGGACATCTCTTCGTCTTCCAGTTTCTGACGCAGCTTCAGAAATTCCTTCACCTGTGGCAACATGGACTTCTCGTCCTCAAAGAGCAATTTGTGATATTTTTCAACCACAAAAATCTTGCTCATGTTCCTGTCTTCTTCATACAGTTTTTCTACAGACTCCCATATGTCTCTGGAAAATTTTTTTTTTGAGTAGGATTCTGCCAGGGAATCCTCCATAGCATTCAGGATGAGAAGTCTGCAGATGCTATTTTTTCTTCTCCATTTGGCCTGGAGTTTGGTAGCCGCATTGATTGCGGCAGTAGATCCAGTGTCTGGAACAGAAGGTTCTTCCTCCAACAGTACATGAACAACGTCTTTGAGTTGAATAGTTAGATAAATATTCCTCTTCCAGACTTGATAATGCTCTCCATCGAACTTTTTCAACTTGCACTAGTCCGATTGGACGAGCGAAGCATTATTTTTTTGCGTCTACAATAATCTTTCTTTGAGATTGTTAGCCCCGGGGCTTGACCAAAGATAAAAAACTGATGCAATAGAGATCTGAGAGTCACACAAAAACTTTACAGTGATCAAACTCAAGATCTACGATGATACAAAAAGCCAAATAGCCAGATTACAATATGAAGGAGGGAAATAAAGAAGAGATGATCTCTCGTTCTTCCTTGCAAACGTGTTGCAATTGGGACAGAACGAGTTACAATAATCTAGAGAAAGATGAGATGAAGAAAAATTTCTGGGGTGTCAAAACACCGTTGCTCAAAGCAAGATTCGTCCCACAAAAATTGCTTCTAGAAACCAGCAAGTTGAAGAACTTGTGGAACGCTCGAAGTCACCTCTGTTCTGACTCCTCGGATGGACTTGCAATGGCGGCAGCAGCTCCCTCTCTCTCCCTCTCTTTTCTGACTTATAAAATTCGTAGTCGTTCACAAAGGAGGCCCGAAGAGAGTATATATAGAGAGATGGTGGAAACCCTAGCCGCCTCTTCAGTTATTGAAAGATTGAATCAAATCCCACAAAGATAGCAACGAAATTAATTCAAATCCCACAAAGATAGCAACGAAATTAATTCAAATCCCACAAAAAGTGGATCTGAATTAATCGCATTGAATCAGTCTTTCCATAACTGACTTGTAGCCTGCACAGTCAGCGGAGTCCTCAATGCGGCAGCAAAATGCCACATTACGCCTCATGAGCCCATGAGCCCGAGTCCGAGTCGCTAAGCCCCTTTGGGGCTTAGTTCCAAATGGAATTAATCCAAGAGAATGACAAAAACATTAATGCTTAATCCTTGGAGCCTTATTCTTACCTCCTAGTAAAACTACCCATATGGTTCCCTCCTTAGGGTCACCACCCCATGTGCATCTCTCAACAACAAAACCAAGTATATATGTTGAGATAACTCATGGTGCATTTTCGATGTGGGACTAAACTTTTACAAGACATGTTGAGAGCAAGCTCTCTCCATGTAAAGAAAGCACCAACAAAGCATGTAGTGAGTACAACAATATGGGATCAATTTGAAAACCTGAGGATGGTCTCAGTATCCACCAGCGAGCATAATGTTTTCACCTTCAATGAAAACTTGAACAGGTAGCATCGTGTTTGTTCATATTTGGGATTCATGTTCATTAACCCATATTAAAATAAAAAGAAACCCCACCCATCCAGTACTCATCCTATGAACTCTGTTTATTGATAGAGAGAAGAAATAAGAATGCATTAATCAGAGAGGAGAAACAGGTACTTCTATAGAGTTCAACTGAAGAAAACCGCCTGTCAACAAAATGCATAACACTAACCTGTAGCAAGCACAGGGTCGAGAAGTAAAACATGTCGCTCGAAAATATCCTTAGGCAGTTTCTCATATATAAAGCTGATTAAATGACATTTTGCACAAATGTCAGTAACTAGATATATTTTTATTCAAGCATTGGTATCAATGTCAAAATCCTCACCTGTTTACCCTTATCGCTATCTCGGTGAATGAGAATTTTTCCAATTTTTATTCCTTTGCAACATGCCCTCAATGCATTTTCCGTACTTTCACCACTACATAAGTAAACTGATTGTGAATGCTTAATAATGAATGCTAATCCTGCATAGCAGTGTATTCTACTAGTCTTACGTGATGAGGAAAGAAACCATGATTGGACAAGATGAATGCAACATGAGGAAAGCAAAAAAAAAAAGATGAAAGGTACAGAATATCTCGCAGAGTTGGAACGTATTCATTTATGGAGCAATAAGATCTACATAGCACCAATAGAGGGACATATATAATAATCTTATCAATTACATTAACGAACAGTGGACAAGCTGCCTGAAAAATGTGCAGTGTAACTTAAAAGGGACAGCTAAGAATGATGACCAATTCCTTCAGTGTGTTTGGCACATTTTAAAATGGAGAATAAGGTTCCAGCTACTAGACAGTAATAGCAGTATGATGCAAATATGATTTAAGGAAGAAAGTGAACTAACAAGAACTGAATGTCGCACACAAAAAGGAAGAGTGCAACGAACAGTTGATTCACAATGTGAAAGAGAACCGACAACAAAGTAACTATGTAGGCACGTATGTAAAAGCTGACAATCCAATTAAGATTAAAATGCAAGATTATCCTGACAATCGTGATAATACATGAGGCTCACAACTTACGCAACTCAAGACGAAGAGTTAGACATAATAAAGCTAAACTACGGGAACATATATATATTTGTTTGTCGTTCAACATAGTTCAATACAAGTGTATCATGTTTTACTCGTAAACTGATTCTATCATTTTGCGGATTTGAACACACAATCCAAAAACATCAACAATAAAGTCTTCAACCAAAACTTTTCGCTTCACTAAGATTCGCATCCACTGGAAGTTAAAAGTGTTAGTGCCGGGGCACAATTTTTCGATGGAAAAACTGAGAAAATGAAACAATTGTAAAAACAATGTTCCAACGCAACACTTCTAGGAAGGTTGCGTGAGTTTAACGACGATCTAAAAAGATCTCGTTTTAGTATTACGAAAATCTAAAAAGATTTCATAATCCACAGCAATCGATCGTAGTACTTCTAAAAAGAAGATACAATCAGAATTACTGGCAGCAATGAAGAAGGTGACTGGCGAAAGATGGAAGAACTCCTGCTGGGGTGAATAATCACTGTTGCTCAAAGCTTTATTCGCCCTACACGAATAGCTTCCAGGAACCAGCAAGTTCGTCGGAGAACTTGGAACACTCCTGCTCTTCTAACTCATCGGATGGACACGAACTCCCGTGCAAAAGCAACGCTGGTGCGGCGCCTTTCCTCTCTCTCGAAGGCTGCTGGAATTCGCAAGCAAATTTCGATCAGAAAGGTGTTAAAAAATACTTCTGAATTCTCTGTTTACTTGTGTTAAAAATCACTTCGTAAACTTTCTGTGGTGGCTTCTTTTCTTTGTATATTTTCAGCCTTGTGAGAGAGAGGATGCCTTATATAGGCCCTACAGCAACTGCTCGGTTGCCACAAAGTTAGGGACGTGGTAAAAACTACCCCGAACATGTAGCAACCGTCTAGAACGTGCAAACGCACTTCTGCTGCAAGTTGCGCAAGAAACTGAAGTTTTCAATAAAGTAGTCTAAGAAGATGTTGTTGTTGAAACATCGGTTGAACCAGAACTCGCTGAGCCGTTGTCGAAGCGAGCGAGGAGGCCGAAGAACTTCGGAGATGACTTCATCACCTGTCATGTGGAAGCAGATCCGCTTACCTATGATGAGGCGATGAAGACCAGAGATGATGTTTTTTGGAAGGAGGCGATTGACAATGAAATTGATTCCATCACATCAAATAACACTTGGGTGTTGGTTGATCTTCCTGAAGGAGCGAAACCCATCAGATGCAAATGGATCTTCAACAAGAAGATGAAAGCAGATGGAACTATTGACAAGTTCAAGGCCAGGTTGGTGGCCAAGGAGTTTTCTCAGAAGCAGGGGATCGACTACTTTGACATGTATGCTCCAGTAGCCCGGATGACTACCATCAGAATGTTGATTGCTCTCGCAGCGATACATAAGATGGTGATACATCAGATGGATATGAAAATGGCATTCCTGAATGGCAAGCTGACCGAAGAGATCTACATACAACAACCAGAAGGGTTTGTCATCAAAGGTCTTGGAGACAAAGTCTGCAAGTTGGTAAAATCTTTGTACGGTTTAAAGCAAGCTCCCAAAATGTGGCATGAGAAGTTTGACAAAGTCATAAGGTCAAATGGCTACAGGGTCAGTGAAACAGACATGTGTATCTATACGAAGTTTGCTGACGGAAGAGGAGTCATCGTTTGTCTATACGTGGACGACATGCTAATCCTAGGTACGGATATAAGCTGTGTCACGGAGACAAAGAAGTTCCTCTCGACGAAGTTCAGTATGAAGGACTTGGGGGATGCTGATGTTATCTTGGGACTCAAGATCATTCGGACAGACACTAGACTAGCGCTGTCACAGTCTCATTATGTTGAGAAGATGATCACTCGTTACGGATATCAGGATCTTCCAGGGATCGATACGTCGTACAAGTGTGATTTGAAACTGAAGCCTAATTCAAGAGAAAGCGTCAGGAAGCTGGAGTATGCAAGCGTAATCGGGAGTTTGATGCCATAAGGCCTGACATAGCTTTCGCTGTGGGAATGCTAAGTCATTTCACGAGCAACCCAGGCATTGAGCACTGGAAAGCTGTGAAACGGGTTATGAGATATCTCAAGAAGACTCAGACATATGCACTGCTCTACAGCGAAGATCCACCGGTAGTGGAAGGCTTCAGTGATGCCAGTTGGTGCTTAGAAGTGGAGAGCGAGAGGTCCACAGGTGGATACATTTTCACAATGGGTGGAGCTGCTATATCGTGGAAATCGAAGAAGCAGACTATGCTCTCGCGATCATCTATTGTAACGCCCCAGTCCCAAAATACGTAGGACTAGAAACGTAGACATGCCAGCTGTATTCATACGAAGTACGTTGGTTTCGTATGATTACATAAGCTGTAAAATACAGTAATCCAAGACAAACTAAATCTCATCCACAATGAAAAGAATAATAATATAAATATCAACTCGAATATTTATAATACAATCGTTGGGCGGAGACAAAGTCCACTACCAACCATCTCAATGAAAGAAATATACAAGATATCGAGCGATAAAAATAGCAAGACGAACCAAGCGCAATCGTCTTCGAAGGAATGGAGAAGACCACGGCCTTGGCTAGAATACCTGCGAAAGATATGAACACACACCTGGGGAAAAACCAGGTCCTCAGACGGACGTAGCAAGATACAGGAAGAACAAGCTAATATGAACTGTCAGAATAATAAAATAATATATAAACTAGACATAAATATGCAAAAGAGATTCTATCTGCCTATTGTGCAATTTAGAGGACAACTTTCATGCGCATGGGTGGAATTTTAGGCTATGTGTACGTAACTGGCATCCAGTCATCTGTATCCGTCCGTAACGTCTAAAACGTCAGAGGGCATCTGCAAATATATCGCCACAGTTCCATCCGGAGACTGTGGTTTACCTGTTTGGCTTCCCATACGCACTAGCGACTGTCCTCCCCCAATATATCCCATACTGTTCAAGTCATGTCCATGGCTCGTCCAGTTTTGTAACTGCTTGAGTCTCTAAAAACCCGAGTCATAGCAGTTACGAATATCTACCGTCACACAACTTTAGAGAAAGCTAGTCAATAAGTCGTGCCCCTAGTAATATGTCTCAAACCGTATAGTGTGAGTGTCACAGCCAAAGGAAGATATAAGGATATCCCCCAACAAGAAGGTAGTCCGCTAACACTAAGTCAACATGCATAAAATAAAGTAATGACTAATAAAGTCGCTTGCACCCAAGTATGGCTTGGACGCGCAGTTTATAACAAAGGAAACTAACAATATGAAACAAAATAAATAATTGACAGTAAATTAGCAAGGTATACTTGCCTGTAGGATGCCTGCTGTGCTGCGATGATCAAGGTGGCACGAACTGCAACTTCTGTGCAACCACTATGCAAGGTAACCTCGGATGGTGGCACGGACAGTTCCATTGGGTCCAGAAGGGTCAAATTAGTTGGGGTGGACATAAGGTAGTCTCGAAATGGGCGAAAGAATAAGAACAACAGGACTTGGATACGAAACTGAGAGAAATTGAAGAATATGGATAAATAAATATTTATATATACACGAATTTTAGAAAATATTTATAATTCCTAAAACTAGTTTTCATAAGTCAAAATAAGTATAAGAAAAAAATACTCACAGTCAAGAAAAATTATTTTTTTTTGGATAAAATACTAAGTTTGTAAATTCTCGTTTTTGACAGAAACGATGTTTGATAAAAATACTCAAGATAAATATTCTAGAAAACCATATTTTTCGGATAACCTATTTTTGGCAATACTTTTTAGTATACATGTTTAGCGTAGTGCAAGCCTAGTAAAGTATTTAGCATACTATGAAAATATTAATAAATAAATTTATTTACAAATAACAATAATACTTATGATAAAATAACAACTAAAATAATACTAATAATAATAAGGTATAATAACTAATATACAGTTGTCGTAAGGTACACATGCTTTCATATAGACATTTGTCCAAAAAATACCTCTTAATAAAATATATTTAAATATTTAAATATTCAAATTACAGTTGTTCTCTATGAAAATACTAATAAATAATAAAAATAAATAATAATAATAATAATATATGTGTAATAATAATATTAATAACGATAATAATAATAATAATAATAATAAAAATAATAACTTAAACAGAAGAAGACAAAAATAGAGAAAAAAAACAAAACGAAAAAAAAACGAAAACCCAGCAAAACTCTTTTTCTTCTTCATCAAAAAGAGGGGGAGAGAGAGGATCGAGAGAGGGAGAGGGGAGCAGCCACGGTGGAGGGGACGGCGACTAGGGTGGCAGAGTTCGAGAGACGGCGGCAGGGTTTGGGGGAAGTCGGAGGAAGGGCGGTGAAGGCGGCGGTCCGGGCGGAATTCGGGCGGACGACCGGAGGAAAGAGGGTTTGGTGAGGGGCTGCGCACAGCGCTCGGGTGTGTGGCGAGGCACGACCACCTGAGAGGGAAGCGGGGCGGAAAGGAGAGTGAGCGGCGGAGGGTTGCGTCGGTGCCGGAGGGTTTCGACGGGCGGATGGGGTGATGGAGGCGGCGCCAGGCGTTGGGGAGGACGGGAGGAGGATGGCTCGGCGCACGCACGGCGGCTAGGGCACGCCGGCGGCAGGAGAAGGTGAGGGTTTTCTATTTCCTTTTTTTTCTTTGTTGGTGGTGGCAATTTTGACGGTGGTCCGGCCAGGGTTGGTCGGCAAAAATTTTCTGGTAGTGGTGGGTATTTCCTGGTGGTTGCCGGTGATCGGCCGGAGGGGCCAGACGGAGGCTATGGGTTACGCGAGGCCAGGGTTCGGCTGGGTTGGCGAGAAGAATGGCCATGGGTTTGGGGTCTGTGATGGTGAAGCTGGGGTGCGGGTGACGGGGTGACGGTGGGTCTCGGCTTTGAGGCCTGTGATGGGGACCGGGATGACGATGACGGAGATGGAGATTGGCCATTGGTGGAGGTGATCGGGGTTGTCGACGGGTGGCCGAGGTCTGTTGCTGGTCGGGGTCGGCGGGTTGGCCTATGATCGGAGTAGTCAGGAGATATGATGGCGGTGACCGACGGGGATTAGGATAGGGTGTTGGCGGTGGTTAAGGTGTTGTGTCGGATACGTGTCCTGCGAGACACGAGAAGACATCGAGTCCGGGGTTGTCGGACTCCAAGAAGAGAGTGAATGTATATGTACAAAAAATATAATCTATTGGAGTTGGACACCGACACGATGCACTCTGCGGTGGAAATTTATGGAATATAATGAATGATAGAAATTGGAGGAGTACCTGCCTATTTATAGGATGTGGGAATTCCCAATAAGATACGGATTAGGATTCATTTAAAATCCAATTATAGATAATTCATAATTTAAATTAAATCAATTTAAATCCAATTTCAAATACAAATCAAATTTGAATCTAATTAAATTTTTAGTTTAGAATCGAATGAGATAATTCAAATTTCAAATATTTAACTATATAAATAAATCCATAGATTCAAATTAAGATTTAAATCGCCATAAAATTTTTGAAATATACTTTCCAAAATACTAATAATAATAATTTCAAAAATAATAAATCTTTTTGAATAATAAAATATTAATATTAATAATTTCGAAAATTACACTAATAAAATATTTATGCAATATATGTACGCACTAAAAATATTATTTAATATTAATAACTGTATAAACGAAAGCCTTTGTGTAAATAAAATAAATAAAATAATGAACTTAAAAATTTTGGTACTAGCTAAATAATTATTATGTATAATATTTTGAAACCATAAAAATAGAAGAAAAGTATTTTTCAAAAATATATACGCTCGCACACAATCGCACTCGTCGAGCAATTTTGAAAAATAAAATTCATGCACGACGTACAATACGACTACGTGACGTACAATACAAAAAATTTAAATCAGTACCAAATTTAATAAAAAAATTTAGGGGTTTTACATCCTACCCAACTTAAAAGAATTTCGTCCTCGAAATTAAGAATTGGTAGGGGGTGAGAAGACAAAGGGGATATCGATGGGGAACAATTGATAACAAAATCATGCTGTAAGAAATTGCGATCTAGATTACAGGAAAATAATACGATATGGTCGTAATCGGTAGGATGGCTAGAGAAAGTTCTAGTATAACGTTTTCGTCCTCCTAAAATAGGTGAAGGCGAAAGCAATATAGAGTTCGAAGGAGGCGTTATCGAATACGAATACGTGATTCAAAGACGATCGAATAATTTGAAAAAAGAATTGTCAAGACAGTCGTGGATGGGATTGTAAGGACTAAGTTTAATTATGTCCCCATCCACGTAGAGTAATAGACAAAAGCGAACCAAAGTGTACTTGGTTGATCAGACCATTATGCACCGGTTCTGATTAGACAATAGGCTACTGAGCGCTCAATAGCATATGTCATGAACAAACTCGATAAAGAATAAGCTTGCAAAAACTAGGCTACATTAGCATCATTAGTAAAAACGGTAATACATAGGTACGAGAGAATTAAGATTAAAAAAAGGCATAATGATTCTAAGTCATACAGTCGTCCTATAGTCTTCTTGTCCAAGTCCTTGGTTGGCTAGACGGGTTAGGTCCTCTAGATTCTAGGATCTAAATAAGCTTGCTAATATAGGTCATTAGGTCAAAGGGGTTGCTAGATCATAAGGTATTCTACCCAACTTCAAGAATTAAACTAATGGTGTTTTGGGACAACTAACTAGTAGGGTCAATCTCTAGCAAGCACGAAGGAAAGATAGGAATAGGGATGCAAGGAAGCAAGCAAGATGCAATTGATGACTCAAACGGTAGTTAAAATCAAGGAAAGAGGTCAAGTATGTGGATAAGATCCTAGACTTCTAATCCTATATGCAGGCTTGCTTGGTACGGTGAAGTAACCAAACAATTTATCTTAACCTGCATGGGCCACCAAAAAAATAAGTAACGCCCCAGTCCCAAAATACGTAGGACTTGGAACGTAGACATGCCAGCTGTATTCATATGAAGTACGTAGGTTTCGTATGAATACATAAGCTGTAAAATACAGTAATCCAAGACAAACTAAATCTCATCCACAATGAAAAGAATAATAATATAAATATCAACTTGAATATTTATAATACAATCGTTGGGCGGAGACAAAGTCTACTACCAACCATCTCAATGAAAGAAACGTACAAGAAATCGAGCGATAAAAATGGCAAGACGAACCAAGCGCAATCGTCTTCGAAGGAATGGAGAAGACCACGACCTTGGCTAGAATACCTGCGAAAGACATGAACACACACCTGGGGAAAAACCAGGTCCTCAGACGAACGTAGCAAGATACAGGAAGAACAAGCTAATATGAACTGTTAGAATAATAAAATAATGTATAAACTAGACATAAATATGCAAAGGAGATTCTATCCGCCTATTGTGCAATTTAGAGGACAACTTTAATGCGCATGGGTAGGATTTTAGGCTATGTGTACGTAACTGGCATCCAGTCATCTATATCCATCCGTAACGTCTAAAACGTCAGAGGGCATCTGCAAATATATTGCCACAGTTCCATCCAGAGACTGTGGTTTACCTGTTTGGCTTTCCATACGCACTAGCGACTGTCCTCCCCCAATATATCCTACACTGTTCAAGTCATGTCCATGGCTCGTCCAGTTTTGTAACTGCTTGAGTCTCTAAAAACCCTAGTCATAGCAGTTACGAATATCTATCGTCACACGAATTTAGAGATAGCTAGTCAATAAGTCATGCCCCTAGTAATATGTCTCAAACCGTGTAGTGTGAGTGTCACAGCCAAAGGAAGATATAAGGATATCCTCCAACAAGAAGGTAGTCCGCTAACACTAAGTCAACATGCATAAAATAAAGTAACGACTAATAAAGTCGCTTGTACCCAAGTATGGCTTGGACGCACAATTTATAACAAAGAAAACTAACAATATGAAACAAAATAAATAATTGACAGTAAATTAGCAAGGTATACTTGCCTGTAGGACACTTGGTGTGCTGCGATGATCAAGATGGCACGAACTGCAACTTCTGTGCAACCACTATGCAAGATGACCTCGGATGGTGGTATGGACTGTTCCATTGGGTCCAGAAGGGTCAAATTAGTTGGGGTGGACATAAGGTAGTCTCGAAATGGACGAAAGAATAGGAACAACAGAACTTGGATACGGACATGAGAGAAATTGAAGAATATGGATAAATAAATATTTATATATACACGAATTTTAGAAAATATTTATAATTCCTAAAACTAGTTTTCATAAGTCAAAATAAGTATAAGAAAAAAAATACTCACAGTCAAGAAAAATTATTTTTTTGGATAAAATACTAAGTTTGTAAATTCTCGTTTTTGACAGAAACGATGTTTGATAAAAATACTCTAGATAAATATTCTAGAAAACCATATTTTTCGGATAACCTATTTTTGGCAATACTTTTTAGTATACATATTTAGCGTAGAGCAAGCCTAGTAAAGTATTTAGCATACTATGAAAATATTAATAAATAAATTTATTTACAAATAACAATAATACTTATGATAAAATAACAACTAAAATATTACTAATATTAATAAGGTATAATAACTAATATACAGTTGTCGTAAGGTACACATGCTTTCATATAGACATTTGTCCAAAAAATACCTCTTACTAAAATATATTTAAATATTTAAATATTCAAATTACAGTTGTTCTCTATGAAAATACTAATAAATAATAATAATAATAATAATAATAATATATGTGTAATAATAATATTAATAACGATAATAATAATAATAATAATAATAACTTAAACAGAAGAAGACAAAAACAGAGAAAAAAAACAAAACGAAAAAAAAACGAAAACCCAACAAAACTCTTTTTCTTCTTCATCAAAAAGAGGAGGAGAGAGAGGATCGAGAGAGGGAGAGGGGAGCGGCCATGGTGGAGGGGACGGCGACTAGGGTGGCGGAGTTCGAGAGACGGCGACATGGTTTGGGGGAAGTCGGAGGAAGGGCGGTGAAGGCGGCGGTCCGGGCGGAGTTCGGGCGGACGACCGGAGGAAAGAGGGTTTGGTGAGGGGCTGCGCTCGGCGCTCGGGTGTGTGGCGAGGCGCGGCCACCTGAGAGGGAAGCGGCGGCGGGAAGGAGAGTGAGCGACGGAGGGTCGCGTCGGCGTCGGAGGGTTTCGGCGGGCGGATGGGGTGATGGAGGTGGCGCAGGCGTTGGGGAGGATGAGAGGAGGATGGCTCGGCGCACGTACGGCGGCTAGGGCACGCCGGCGGCAGGAGAAGGTGAGGGTTTTCTATTTCCTTTTTTTTCTTTGTTGGTGGTGGCGATTTTGACGGTGGTCCGGCCAGGATTGGTCGGCGGACATTTTCTGGTAGTGGTGGGTATTTCCTGGTGGTTGCCGGTGATCGGCCGGAGGGGCCAGGCGGAGGCTATGGCTTACGCGAGGCCGGGGTTCTGCTGGGTTGGCGAGAAGAATGGCCATAGGTTTGGGGTCTGTGATGGTGAAGCTGGGGTGCGGGTGACGGGGGTGACGGTGGGTCTCGGCTTTGAGGCCTGTGATGGGGACCGGGATGACGATGACGGAGGTGGAGATTGGCCATTGGTGGAGGTGATTGGGGTTGTCGACGGATGGTCGAGGTCTGTTGCTGGTCGGGGTTGGCGGGTTGGCCTGTGATCGGAGTAGTCAGGAGATATGATGGCGGTGACCGACGGGGATTAGGATAGGGTGTTGGCGGTGGTTAAGGTGTTGTGTCGGATACATGTCCTGCGAGACACGAGAAGACGTCGAGTCCGGGGTTGTCGGACTCCAAGAAGAGATTGAATGTATATGTACAAAAAATATAATCTATTGGAGTTGGACACCGACACGATGCACTATGCGGTGGAAATCTGTGGAATATAATGAATGAAAGAAATTTGAGGAGTACCTGCCTATTTATAGGATGTGGGAATTCCCAATAAGATACGGATTAGGATTCATTTAAAATCCAATTATAGATAATTCGTAATTTAAATTAAATCAATTTAAATCCAATTCCAAATATAAATCAAATTTGAATCTAATTAAATTTTTAGTTTAGAATCGAATGAGATAATTCAAATTTCAAATATTTAACTATATAAATAAAGCCATAGATTCAAATTAAGATTTAAATCGCAATAAAATTTTTGAAATATACTTTCCAAAATACTAATAATGATAATTTCTAAAATAATAAATCTTTTTGAATAATAAAATATTAATATTAATAATTTTGAAAATTATACTAATAAAATATTTATGCAATATATGTACGCACTAAAAATATTATTTAATATTAATAACTGTATAAACGAAAGCCTTTGTGTAAATAAAATAAATAAAATAATGAACTTGAAAATTTTGGTACGATAGCTAAATAATTATTATGTATAATATTTTGAAACCATAAAAATAGAAGAAAAGTATTTTTCAAAAATATGTACGCTCGCACATAATCGCACTCGTCGAGCAATTTCGAAAAATAAAATTCGTGCGCGACGTATAATACGACTACGCGACGTACAATACAAAAAATTTAAATCAGTACCAAATTTAATAAAAAAATTAGTAAAAAATTTAGGGGTTTTACATCTATAGAATCTGAGTTATTTACACTTGATTCCGTAGCAGATGAAGCAGAGTGGCTTCGGAAGCTCATGTATGATCTTCCAGTAGTTGGGGCATAGATACCAGCAATTTCGATATACTGCGACAACCAGGCGACTGCAGCGGTGGCATCGAATGATCTCTTCAATGGGAAGAAGAGAACTGTGCGGTTGAAGCACAGGGCAGTGAACGATCTCATCAAGAGAGGTGTCATTGCAGTGATTGATGTTCGGAGTCAGAAGAACCTGGCGGATCCATTCACCAAGGGCCTCAAGCGCCATCTGGTCGATGACACAGCTTGTAATATGGGCTTGAATGCATTCTGATATTGTGTTATTATATTTCTACCATAAAGTTTTATGCTATTAGTTCAAAGAGAAATCTACTAGGCATCTAGCTTTTGGTTCAAGGGAGGACTATTAACCAGAAGAATATCAGAAATGGTAGGTACTTGTCCTCTATGACATGGAGAGGTTACGGACCTACAACTACTATTGTCTACTGTTATTTTCTGCGAAAAATAAATCCTGTGGGAAGGTTGGCTTAAATGCCTTAATGAGTTCTCAGGTAGAGTGAATGCCTGGAGTGCTTTACAGGAAGCACTGTAGCGCAGCACTACAAGGAGTGTAACTCCATGCTACAGTGGGGTGACTCCACCATGAGGTTCCCAGGTAGGGGTAATGCCTCAGCTTTGCAAGCTAAGTCACAGCGGAGTAGCACCGCAAATAGGCAGGTAGCCTATTGCTGTATGATAATCGTAATAAAGAGAGGTAGACAGCACTACAAAGAGGATGATGTCCTCATGTTACAGTGGCATGACACCACGAAGAGGTACCAGGTAGGGTAAAGCCTCAGCTTTGCGAGCCATGTCATAGCAGCGTAACACCGCACGGAAGCACAAGGCTTCATGCTGGGTAGTTTGGCACTACAAAGAGGCCTGTGACCTCATGCTACAGTAGTATGACACTACGATGAGGTACCCAGATGGGGTAAAGCCTCAGCTTTAAGCCATGTCATAGCGGCGTAGCACCGCAAAGAAGCGCAATGCTTCATGCTATGACTCTTTATAAAGAACTCACCTATAGTGTATGGACAGAGATATCAGGCCGTCTCTTCAGGGTAAACTTGTAGATGTCCAAAAATTATACACTGAAACCAGGCTGGCACAAGGTCTTCAATGTGCAGCCAGAAGCACAGTTGATGTCATTATGTGAGTAGGAAGAATTGCAGTTATGGTGCAGAATTCAAGGCTTAGCCCATTCTTGTATCATGCTGTTATTTAACCTATGCGGAAGATTCAAGTCATAGCGACATCTCTCCTTATGCATGATAGGCAGACACTGTGGGGAACGCTCAACCCATATATTTAGATATGTAGGGAATTATTGGTGTTTTTGTCTTTAGACTAGAAAAGATAGTCCCACATCGGCTACACCAAATGGTGAGTATCTCAATATAATGATTGCTTGTGTTGAGGTGTGCACATGAGGTGTAGTGGGGCATAAGTTTGTGCCATGTGGGAGTATTTTTCCAGAAGGAAAAAAGATTAAATCCAACAAGGATGCAAGTTGATTTTTATTGTGCGGACTTGGACTCGGACACGGACTCCAGGATGTCTCGTGCATGCACGGGATGTTCGGGGTAGGCGTGGACTGGCACACTTCTATGCTGATTGTGGGATGATCTAAATATCAAACTCTATTTTAAGTATTGGTATTTTTGTCCCACATCGGATAGGAGAGAGGTGAAGTCCTCAACTCACTCTATAAATAGAGCCCCTTGGCCTCCTTTGAAAGATGCACCAAGAAGAGAGTTAAGGGAGTCTGTAAGTCCAGAAAGCCCGTTCAAGTCTTAAATTTTGACTTACGAGCGTTCCAGAAGTTCTTCATGAACTTGCTGGTTCCTGAAGCATCGTGGTGGGGCGAATCTTGCTTTGAGCAACGGTGATCTTAATCACCCAGCAAGAACCTTTCATCTCTTCTTTCTTCTTTCTCTCCTTCATCTGAGTTGTAACTCAGTTCTGTCCGTCTGCAATGCGATTGCAAGGAAAGAACGTGAGATTTATTTTCTGAACTCAGTTTTGCCCGTCAGCAACTGCGATTGCGAGAAGAACGTGAGATTTACTTTCTGATTATTGTTTGCTTTTGTAATCAGATTTATATTAGTGTTCCTCTTGGATCTCAAGAATAATCAGAAGGTAACGTTTATTGAACCTCTGATCTCGATATCGAGTCTACCATCTTTGATCAAGCCCCGAGAATAACAAAGTGTACGAGCGTTATCATTCTAGAATAGACCTGAGGGAGTGGTTCCTGATTTGGGAATGTTCACATGTCTACTAATGTATTTCCTTACCCGACTCATGGATTCATTCATGACATTCAAATGCAGATATAAGACCAGCCAGATAAATATAAGTGATGCATGTAGAAGAGTCCTGATAAGCTAGTCTAGTAGGAAATATATACTCTAGAAATATCCATGAATACTACTCTGTATAACCATCGTGTCACGAATCATGATCATGTAATGCATATCTAAAACATGATCATAAAAGCTATTAGGAATTGAAAGTAATCAGTGTAATGTACTTGCTTTGATTAAGTTCAGTCGACTTATGCGCCATATGATCTTGTTGGTACAGAATAGTCACAGATGTCAAAAGTTGTACGTAGAATGATTTTAGATGACGGGACAGACCAGTCATTAAGTCCAGAAAAATCAAATTGGCTAGGGTTGATGTGAAGAAGTTCGAATTCGTAAGAAGGTAGGAACTATGATTTGTCATTATCATATTGAATGTTTGAAAAAAATTTCACAAATAAATACATATACTATTTTGGAAATTCTTTCCTAATATTAAACTATATTTTTATAGTCAAATATTTTAGATAGATAAAAGAAATCTAGAAATATTTTAGGGCTGAACTGTATTTGTCAAAATATAATAATCTTAGGTAAAACTGAATTTTTAAATACCATAAAATATTACTCATAATACATACATGTATATATATTAACTATTAGAAGAATTACAAAAATAATAATACTAATGGCAATATTAATATAATAACGTAGTATATATATATAATATATATATATATATCTATA